>OW026301.1:25838436-26438436 GCA_932273695.1 Apotomis betuletana
TCTCTAAACATTATTTTTTGATAAAATCAGCTGTTTAGTAAATATTCGCTCCGAAAATAACCCCCCCCCCCCCCCTCTAACTTTTCAACCACGAGTCAAAAAATTATGGGAAAATTCATGAAAATGAGGCCTTATAAGTACTTTCAACTTTCAATGACAACTATATTAAACAATATCGGTCGAGCCGTTTTTGAGTTATCGCAAAATTTCAGAATGTTCTTAGAAGGACGTAAGTTGACTTCCAGAAGGTAATAAGTAATTACAGTTAATTTGGCGTTTACTACCTTTTTATAGAGCTTGAAATCTTTCTCGTAACTTAAGTCTATTGTGAAGGATGAGCAACTACGGAACCCTACACTGAGCGTGGCCCGACATGCTCTTGGCCGGTTCTCTTTCCAATGGTTCATTATACCTGTGACCACTGGTGTAACTTAAATACTTTTATATGGGAATTTGGGGATTTATCAAATAAACATTCAAAACATGAAAAGCATAAACAGACTTTAATTTTTATCACATGAAGGGATCTTTAAATAAGTAACAAAACGAGCATAAATAATCAGGTACAAAGTATTTCAACATTCTTAACCAATAGAAAGTGCGATGGCGGAGCCTGAGTGGCTCTTGGCATTACTAAGAGCATAGCTGCTCTTGCCGCAGGTGCTGCAACCCTGGCTGTTAGCTGTCTGGAGACCCTGCGAAGCAAGGTTCAGAGCTCCACTCAAGGCAGATTGACCTTCGCCAAAAGCGTTGGCTGATCCAGAAGCACCGAAAGATGCACCTTGTTCAGAACCACCTTGAACACCAGGCTGAACTAGTTGCTGGTTCGCCGAAAACTCTGCCTCTTTATGGCCGTCGTGGCTTCCACCTTGGCCTGAGAAGGCACCGCTCTGGGAATTAGAGCTAGATCCGGAGGCGTAGTTTTCATTGAACGACGCCTGCTGATGTTGTCCGTTATCTGAGAAGCCTTGTCCTTGATTTGAACGCTGATTCTGACCGTTGCCTGAGAAACCTTGTCCTTGGTTTGAGCGCTCCTGCTGACCGGTGCCTGAGAAACCTCGACCCTGGCTTGAAATTGCGCTGCTCTGCGCCTGACTGCCTTGAGCGTTTCCACCAAAGGCGCCACCTACTTGCTGCTGTTGCTGTTCATTTCGACCGAACCCTTGTCCTTGGTTTGAGCGCTGCTGCTGACCAGTGCCTGAGAAACCTCGACCCTGGCTTGAAATTGCGCCGCTCTGCGCCTGACTGCCTTGAGCGTTTCCACCAAAGGCGCCACCTACTTGCTGCTGTTGCTGTTCATTTCCAGCAAACCCTTGGACTTGGTTTGCTGCGGCGCCTGAACCAGAGTAAGATCCGCTTTGGGCACTCGATTGAGATCCTGATCCTTGGCCACCAAATTCGCCTTGTCCACTATGTCCCCCTTGAGCGGATAATTTAGATCCATGGCCTCCAAACTGCTTGCCTCCGCTGTTTTCGTACGAGTAGTGAGATGCTTTGTTATTGCTAGATTGAAAATTTGAACCGCCATTGAAGCCATTAGTTTGAGATTGACCGGCATCAGCTGCAGCACCGGAACCTCTAGATGCCTCAACCCCGGATCCACCGTAGCCGCTGCCAACTCCAGCACCAGCACCAGCCCCAGCGCCTGCATTGCCAGTTGCCGATGCAATGGAGAAAGCTTGGCTTCCAGTCTGGGCACCGAGGTCAGCTCCTGCGGCTGCACCGCTGAAGACCCCTTGTGGACCGCCGTAAGGGCCCCTGACGTAACCACTCCAGTTCTCTGAATGGAACCTCGGAGGTGGTGGAGGAGGGGGACCGAATGGGGGACCGAACGGGCGCCCGAAGGGGGGTCTATCGCAGTCATCGCATGGTGAACGCGCTACCCTTTTGAGTAGCGTATCTGAAAGAAGATAATGTATTTTGAAAAACTGTTCAATGACAGGCTTCGACCTAAAAATATATTTCATAAATACGAGGTTATGTGACAAAATTTAATACAGAAACTATTGTGTTTAATTTAAGACGAGATGGCGGAGATATGTTCATTAGGATTTTTACAGTTGTTACTGATTAATTTACATTATCACAGGTTTACCTGCATGGTTTAGTACAGCGCCCTGTACCGCGAAAGCGGAGACAGCCAAAACTACCAAATAAGACGTCGCCATGTTCAAGTCCCGGAATGTTCTGATGAAGAAAATTATCGGCTCGTAATATATACTAAAAGTTGGACACGATAAATAGTTTCCAAGAATAGTCCGACTAGCTACTCGCATGGGGCAAATCAGTCATGTAAATATTGAATATGTCGCAATTATATCAGGAAATTCACACGGTAGTCATACTTTTGTGCATATAACATTGATCGAATAATCTAATAGCAACTGAGATGATGTCATGTTTTTGGACATGGGGATTGGGGATTTTTGAAGCAAAATTTTCTTTTGACATTTACTTATTTGAACGATTGGTTATCAGTATTGGCATTTGTTATTCGTTCGGATTCGGATGCTTTTAATAACTAAACTCAATTAAAAATTTAATACACCCCGACACAAGTAGCTGGTCATCATGAGACCCTCATTCAATGAGTGATATAGAAAATGCTACTAAAACTGAACTTAACTAACAAAAGTTTTGAATTCTAGTTTTAATATTGGCTGAGATTTTGTCACTTGTTCCAGTTAAAGTTTAACGTATTGGAAACTACTGGTCCTATTTCCACCAAACATAGCTAAGAACCAGCTGAACGGACAAGTCTTTCGATTTTTGTTCTTTTTTTTAGGGTTCCGTACCCAAAGGGTAAAAACGGGACCCTATTACTGAGACTTCGCCGTCCGTCCGTCCGTCCGTCTGTCACCAGGCTGTATCTCAACAACGGTGATAGACAGTTGAAATTTTCACAGATGATGTATTTCTATTGCCGCTAAAACAACAAATACTAAAAATAAAATAAAATAAATATTTAAGGGGGGCTCCCATACAACAAACTTGTTATAGATTATATATATGTATAGGTACGGAACCCTTCATGCGCGAGTCGGGCTCGCACTTGCCCAATTCTTTTAATTAATATCAGACAACCTCACACAAATCGATCTAGTCCCAAATTAAGCTCAAGAAAGCTTGTGTTATGGGTACTAAGTGACGATATACATACAATACAATACAATACAATACAACAACACTTTATTGCACACCAACAAGAAAAATATTACATGAGAAATCTTAAATTAACCTATTGACCGCCAAGCGGTCTAGCAATTTACCGTGCCACTGACGCCAGAGTAAAAAAAAAAAGATGTGCCCCAAAATCAACAGGGAGTGAAAAATACTTGTAGCGGTTAGAATTACAAAGTTTTTGATCATTGAAATTTGGACGGCTGTGGCCGACGTGGCGTCAGGGGCACGATTTTTTGTTGACGGCCACAGCCGACTGTGGCGGTCAAAAGGTTAAACAATGGTAGACAATAGGGGGTCAATATCGCTAAAGAGCGATCTCTTCCAGACAACCTACATACATACTTATATAGATAAATCATTAGTACTAGAAGGCTGAAATTTGGTATGAGTATGTGTATGTATCACGCCGACAAAACGGTAAAATAAAAACTAAAAAAAAACTTTTTTTCGGGTATCTCTCGAACACAGTGGGGGTGATTTTTTTTTTCGTTTCAACACTAGTGTGTGGGGTGTCGTTGAATAGGTCTTTTAGAAATAATAGGGGTCTTCAAACATAATTTTTTGATCCAGTCAGCAGTTTTGTAAATATTCGGTCCGAAAAAAAAAAAAAAGAGTCCCCCCCTCAAAAAATTATAGAAAAATTCATGAAAAGGAGGCCTTATAAGTACTTTCAATGAAAACTATATTGAATAAAATCGGTCGAACTGTTTTTGAGTTATCGCAAAATTTCATATATTTTTTTAAAATGACGTAAGTTTCGCGCGGTGTCCTTATACTTCGAACGTTGCACATATTATTTAAGTGCCATACTGCATTAAAACATTCCACTCAGTCTGGCGCGTATAATAGATAAGTTCCAGAAGGTAATAAGTAATTGCAGTTACTTTGGCGTTTACGACCTTTTTTAAAGAGCTTGAAATCTCTCGTAATTTAAACCCCGAAGTCCATCTATTGTGAAGGATGGGCAACTACGGAACCCTACACTGAGCGTGGCCCGACATGCTCTTGGCCGGTTTTTCATCATCGTTAAAAATGTGTTGTTTGAATTATCTCTGCTCGGAAACGTATGTCACTTGTTCGATAATGGCGGCCCCTAAAAACGTTTTAGTGTATTTTACATAGATAACTACCGTGAGTCTCAGACATATTAAAATACATAAACGGGTTTAGTCACGTCGTAGAAGTCGAATAATGCTCGACATGTTTCGAATCGGTTCGCGATTCATCATCAGGAGAGACGATCGACATCTACGACGGCGTGAGTAAACCCGTTTATGTATTTCAAAACGTTTTAGTGGTTATGGAGACAAGACAAACAAACAAGGCCAATTTCGAGCTAGCCTATGTACTGTAATCGTTTACACTTCATTTTGTCTTTGCCGTGGCCGGGTAAAATGGTTACTGGAATTCGAGGCTTTATTTCTTCTAGTCACTATCTGTTTTGCGACTAATTTAAATATAATAATTGAAGTTTTTTTTTTATTCTTTACATTAGCATTAACAGATAGACCTTTCATGCTAATTACTAATTAATACAAATCATATTACATTCGTTATAATTATTATTATTACAGTAGACATTATTATTTACAAAAATAAAGATTAAATCCATTATGATTAATTGATTAAATAAAATAAATTTATTAAATGGTGCTAGTCGTCACTATTGTTTCCAAGTAGCGGATTGATGCTGTCAAACATTTTGACTCCGAGCTAAAAAAATATGTCAAGTTCGCTGTCGCTGTTCAGAATGTCATTCAGAAGCCTGTAACGCATGGTGCAGGGGAGAAGATGCGAGCGCACGCGTCCTGGCCGCTGGGATGGCGAACAGGCCGCGGCGGCGAGTGCGGAACAGTTTGAATCTGTGTGTGTGTTAACATTGGGAATCCGTAAGAGTATCTGAGCTAGCAGTTGGGGATTGGTTGATCTCCCACATATTAAGGCGTTAAAAGTATTTTATTAAATAAATATTTCACCTAGTTTCAAGGGATGTGTAGCTTACCATTCCCAATATGAAAAGAGTAGGATAGAGTAGCGGATTGCTGCCGTATGTTATACCTATAGAAAACGAACAAACGACTTCTGTACTCTCTCCACGAGAAGGGTATATTGTTGTTCGTGGGGATTCCATACGACGGCATTCGTCTCCAATTTACTGCGTACATAGGCGTTGTACAGGATGCTACTGGCGAGGTGGTTGGTGAATATTTTCGCCTGTCTGATAACAAACCCCAACGACTTTCTGGCCTCATTACAGACCTTAGTTATGTGTGGATTAAATGTGAGCCCTGAGTCAAATTATGTGCCAAGATCTTTAACTTCATGGACCCGTTTTAGTGGTTTGTTATCCATCGTGTAAATTTCATTAATGGGGCCTTGCACGTGAATACGTCATGACTGAGCATTTTTATTCATTAAGGGTCAAACTATTGCCTTGAGCCCAGGTGTGTACAGCGTCTATATCCGATTGGAACAAGGATGAATCAATAGGACTTTTAATCGGCAATGCTAAAGTCATCGGAAAATAACAAGCACGTTGAAAAGTAGTGCGGCCGGCAAGTCATTCAGTCCAATACGGGAAGGGTATAATTGCCCCTCAAACTATAATAATCCGCATTGTACGTTTTTTTTTTAAGTCAACAAGGTTATATTGAGTACTATGGGGTATGAACATTTTCTAACGGATCTTGAGTGTGCGTTAGGTATAAAAAAAGTTTTTTTAAGAAACCTCTGTAAATCTTAGAAAAGATTATTCAAAGCATTTCTTCTGGACTAGGGCATCGCATTTTACTGTTTAACATTCCGTATTATTTTCTAACAGTTTTAGCGTGAGATTATGCGCAATACGAAACGAATGAAAAAATTATGAATCTTATAAATCCCTTAAAAGATTATACAAGTGACTTTTGGCAACTAAAATGTGTTTAAAACCACGAAAATACGAAATATTTAGGCATTGTCATGGGGAAGAATGATTCTGCGTCGCTGGAGTATTTACACATTTCTTAAAATAGGCATTTCTTTAAAAAATAATAAAGGAACTCTGAATTGACAATGTCCTTCTTTTTGATGTCGGTTGAAAACACGTTTACCTCTAAAGTCGTGTATGAGCATGCAAACTTTTTTACTAGGTATTATATAATAAGAGATGCCAGCTGGCCCCTTATTATGTAACAGTTGCATTTAAACAACTATTTATTGTACCAACCAAAAATGTAACTAATAATGCAGTATCTCTAAAAGTTGAGTAAATAATTGTTAAAAAAAGTCTTCAAATAACGATTTTCGAGGACTGCTTCGCGCCACCGACTACCGGCATGTACTGGGCTGCACAACTGCATGGCCAATTTTTGAATTAATAGTATTTAATGATCTATACTGTATTATTTCGTGTATCGGTAGAAAAAGTGGGCAAATACTGATTGAGAGTAAGCTGGTGCAAAGTAGTCCACGAAAAAGTTTTTCAGAGAGGCCACGATCCTCAGCATAGAGGATATCGACTAAGGGAGGAGGAGGAATTAGTATTATGCCAAATTGTCATAGTCATAGGGTTTTCTTTACCAGTACCAAATTATCAGCTAAAGGACAATAAAGAGCTTAGCCAATAAGCCTGATATCGTGTTGGTAGATTGATCCAGCTCATCGACACCATCCCGCATGACGTCGAGAACCTCGTGAAGGCCGAGTCAGAACGTATCTTGATTTGGCTCACGAGGTGACCGCCATCGCCATCTAGGATGTTGATTCGACGGTCATTAATGGGTTAATTAATTAAATAATCAAGGTAGTTGTTTAGGCGAACGGTCTTAAGATGATATATCACTGCTATTAATTATCAATTTTTCCATACAAATCGAGGGTTCACTTTTGACTGTTACCTTCTCCAAAACTGAACCAATCGTAACGAAATTTTGGCAACTGAATGTGAAGGAAATGTTCTGTGTCGGATGTTTCGATTTTTTCGTTTTGGAGGAGGAAACAGTCGAGAACGAGACCTCGATTTCTTGACGTCATAGCTACCAGGTGCAAACTTAACGTATACAAGCGGACGTCACGGAAAGATGGGCTGTGCTATTGACTCTTAAAGCGAAGATTTTCGACAAACAATACAAGACTCGAATCGAGGGTCGGATTCAGAAGGTGGATTTCCACAGGGACAGGTCGTGGGATATTTCTTTATTTAAACTTTATTGCTCGAAATAAAACCAAGTACACTTGGCAAATGGATATGTATTTTGAGAGGATCATGCGAATGAAACTATAACAACTATGGATACATTTTATTATAATTAATTACGTAAATTACAAGTGAAAATAACAGTCATTTTATTACAATATTTGTTTATAAATATGTCCTTTCTATAAGAAAGTATGCACCTTCAGTTTTTGACTTCGTAGATAATGAATTAATGACACATTATACTCCTCCAAGCTTGACTTACGCATTAGGTACCTATCATATGCTAGTTATAAGTAAATAAAGTAGGTGAATCTATTTTGTCGAATGTGTGGATGAAATCACATGTTTTATACAAGGACTATACGATTAGGGAAATTGTAGGTGGCAGCACTGCAAATGTAAATTTCAAGTAATGATAAGGTGAAAAATTCAGATTGGCCGCACCAGTTGGCAGCACCTTCGTTGTTCAAGAGAACGTGCAGGAACTATAGGTGGCAGCACTATCAACGTCAATGTCAAGGTAAAAGATTTTGAGTGGCGGCACAAATTGAAAGAAAGAAAGACGTGGCCATAAAACATAATTACATGCACGAAGGTCCCACCTCAGCACGATGCTAGCTCGAGAGCCAGCGCTGATCTTCCGGTGGGACCATTGGTAGCACGTTCATTTTGCACCTTCCCTATTGTTACTGAGGCGCATATTTATTTACTAAATTCACTTCCCAAATCCACCAGCACTGGATTGAGCACTCGATTGGGCTCCACCGCCACCGCCACTTCCGATGCTGATACTCTTCGATATGCTGATGGAGCCGCCCCCCAGCAGCCCACCTCCGTTGCCGAATCTGCGTCCAAATCCACCTCCTCCAAAACCAGGACGGTAGCCGTAACCAGGCCCGTAGCCAGGTCCGTAACCGGGTCCATAACCGGAGGAACCAGCTTGAGCGTTCGCTTGGCTAAACGAGCCTCCAAATTGAGGAGCTGCAATTTGAAAAACATTATATTAGTTGTGGTTTTAGGGCAATCCATTGTCTGAAAATGAAAATCACGCAAATATTACAAAGGCGAAAGTTCGTGTGTTTATGTGTATGTTTGTTACTTCTCCACGCTCATACGGCTGGACCAATTTTGAAAATTTTTGGTAAGAAGATAGGGTAGTCTTATGGTTAAAGTATCAAGATTTACTTTGTCCTGGTGAAGAGATGCTTGTCTTATTGTAGTGAAGGTTAATGTGGGGTACCTAAGACTAACATAGTTTATTACCAGTACAAGTAATATTGTACAAAAATCTGATTAACTATGGCTTATTATTTTCGCGGTGACAGAAAAATTAAAGAGCAGCAAACTATTTGCAACTAAAATAATAACTTGTCAGCGATTAAATATTTTGGCAATCATTTATATTAAATGAGCTTTAAACTAAGGATATTTTAAAATTCAAATAATGGCAGCTACGTTAAGGTAGCAGAAATAATAAACAAGATTACTGAAATCGTAGGCGAGGTACTATAAATAATGACTTGGCGACTAATATTAGCAGAAGATCCGACTCGGCCGGGTTAGGTTAGGTTATTTTTTTTTATATCCCTAAAAAGCGCTCCTTTTATTTTTTTTATGACCTTGATTTATTTTATATGCAATCTCCATTGAACAATTAGAGTAGGCCATTTTCAACTTTTTATCCGCTGTCATGTTTCCGCTTAATTAGTTAATTCAGTCGCCAAACTCGATGCTAGTTTATATTGAAACAAAGCCGAAAATTGATTACTTAGCTGCTACTTTTTACTTTATACTAGTCTCCGCAATTAGTCGCCAACTTATTATTTTTGGCACCCCCTTTAATTTTTTATAAATCCCTAAATCAGATTAATTTGTCGCCGCGTTAAATACATGCCATTAACTATTACTGACTATAACTGTGTAAACTGACATATAAAATAACCACTAACTTAACTACATTGTAAATTTGTACCCTTTTGTAAAATTGACATAAAATTTATTTGTGCATTATGAATAAATGAGTATGAGTATGAGTATGAGTATTGTCTAATGGGGTAAAACTAACAGTTAGTCTAAATATTTATAGGCCTGTGGTGTGGCAGTCTTCCCTCGGTGAAAGTCTTACCCCACCTTAAGAATGTTTTAAACTATACGGTGCTATAAATAACTCAATTTACCTTAAGAGCGCAGTACTGGGCTGTTTAGAAGCTATTACTATATAGTGCTGCTGGAGTCTAAAGAAATGTCTAGGCAATATAGGGGACAGAGACCTCGGTAAGGTGTTGGTAGTGATCTTGCGTTACCCACTCATCCCACAGGAACACTAAATTTATTCGGGATGAAAAATATCCTATGTCCTTGCCCGGGACTTAAACTATCTCCATACCAAATTTAATCTAAATTGGTTCAACGGTTTAAGCGTGAATAAGTAACAGACAACCACACTTTCGCATTTGTAATATTTGTATATGGATGCTTATGTTGTTTTATTGCTGTAAACTAACCTGAATTTACTCCAACCAAACAGACCAGCAAAGCCAACGAAATCACAGCCAATCGAGCCATTGTGAACACGCTTAGTCACTAACTCCGAATGGTAAACCATTTGCCATATATATATACCAATTGATTCCCACTAAGGTGATAAACGCGAATTTTAGCACCGGTTCCGTAGAACCACACATACCCAGTCAATTTTATGACATATTAGATTATATCCCCATTGACATAAGAATTAGAACCACTTGGCTGTGGCAGCGTTAGTAGATCATTTATACGCACGGCAGTGTGTCAGCCAAGTTCGCAATAAGGTCACAACGGCCGTGAGGATATTCCCCGAATCGTTGGGTCACTTTACATTGCACTCTCACTATCAGTGCTTACAAATGTATAGTAAATATTTACCATCAAATGTATAGTAAATATTTACCATACTTAAGTGTATTAGTAAATTTACTAATTTGACAATTTTAAATACCTTAAATCTCCTAAATAGTGTCACAAGTCACAATAGTGGGTAAAAACAACGTAAGTGATTTCAAATCACAAATTAATATTTTTTCTGGATCTAATGTCATGTTAAGGATTTTATCCACACCCAAGTCATTAAATTACTATATCAAGTTCAGATACTGTAGAGAAATATATATGTATATATAATATTTGTAATGTTATGAAATTATATTTCTGATTTTATATTACCGCCAAGTAATGTAGGTCTCTTTACCTATCTATAGTATCTGCACTTGTTATAGTAATTTAGCAATAAAGGTTTATTATTTATTTAATTTTTATTGCACAAAAGAAAACTTAATCGTACAAAAGGGGGACTTAATGCCATGAGGCATTCTCTACCAGTCATCCTTTTGGCAAAGCAGATAAATTGTGGGCGGTGCAACTAACTTAAACAAGTTTTAATAAATTAATACTTAGATAAATACATATATTCATATAATATATGTATACACATATTACACATATATATAAATAAATACAGATGAAACATACTAATCAGATAACCTAAATATTCACAACTCTACGAGGAGTTTACGAGTATATAAACTATTTCGACACTCAAGGGAATCAAAATGTTAGGCCTTAATTTGTATTTTGGATACGTATAGGATCGAAAACTTGGCAAGTTAAAATTCATTAAAGCATTAAGTAGATACATACAAGTTGGTTGGATAAAGTCTTGGTTTTGGTATCTTTTCTAATATACCTAATATCTGTTCTCTACTTTGAGGGAACACATATTAGAACTTGGCCTGTTTTTTAATTATATATTTTTGGGTATTTTAAGACGCTGTGGTATGTTCGGGGATTACCTTCTACCGCTTCTACGCGATATTTTCATTACGAAGTTGTTCAAATATTGTCTCCGACGCTGATTGACCACACGTGTGTTTATCATTTGTCGAATGACAAATCGATATTTTAGCTCTTGTTTGTGTGTTATCTTATCAAACGTGCAGTCAACCGTTTTGTATTGCTTCCCTTAAAATTGATAAATGGTAGTCATTGTGTTTTTTGTCCATCCCGCAGACGTAGGGACTTATTAGCAAAAACTAAAACCAGCTAAATAATTTTAAATACCTATCCCTCTCAGATTGGTGAGGAGTAATAGGAATTTTGGAGTAATACCTTTGTTTTTTTTTTTTAACTAAATGACATTTTTTCTTGGTTACACTCAGGCAAACAACCCTACGATACATTCTACACTGCATGAAAGGTCATTGTTGGTACGTGTTATTAAGATATATTCCTAATATTAGTTATTTCGTTAGTCAATGATAACACTATTAAGATGTGATTACACATCACAAGACCAATATTTAATATTTACTAAACAATACATTTGTTATTTAAATATGGCGGGCTCCTTAGTGCATGCGCGCATCTTATGGAATTAGTCATGGCTTTTAGGCAAATTTAAAAAATATTGTATAAACTCAAAATATATATGTATAACTTAAAATGCAAATAACTGTTTATTTGTTGAAAAATAAAGAATTGTTGAACCCTGAAAGAATATATAACTATACAATTTTGGATATCTTAGAGAGAATATGGAAAGTTCTCGATGAATGAATGAAATATTAGCACTACAAGGGAAGCCGTGGGAAAACCTAGTAACTATTTACAATAAGTATAGCCTTCTAGTCTATAAGACTTTTTAGATAATTTTGATTGCAAATCTAACCACCGTTGACATCTTGGTAATAATAAGGAAAATCGTTCAATGACTTTGTTATTTACATTACGATGACTGTGCGTGTTTCCAATAAACCACGAGTTTAGTAACCTCAAATTTTCCTAAGTTTACCAACCTTGTTAATTACTCAATATACCTATTACTACTACTAAATGAAAGTCAGATATAGTAAACTTTACATAACTAATGGAAATACAACTCATCCTGATGGTCAATAAAAAATTACCTATGCACCGTTGGGATACCTAAGACTGGACGGGTTTTAGGTACAAAAGTTGAGAAGTGTTTTTTTTAAGTTATATTGTGCCAATAATGTGAAGATTAGTTACCTACAGAAATCTATAGTTTAGTAAAGAGGGCATATTAATCTTCATATTTAAGCTAAAACGAGGAAGTAACTAATACTTTTTATTTTTTCTCGAGATATAGGGTCTTGACAGACAGACGGACGGGCGGACGGACAACAAAGTGATCCTATAAGGGTTCCGTTTTTTCCGATTGAGGTACGGAACCCTAAAAACGTGATTTGAGCGTTTAAAACACACCTTGTCGAAAATTGCCAATAACTCACAACTTACCAAGAACAAAAAATGTGCCCGGAATAGGGAGTTATGAACGGTTTTTTATCTTACTCTGTTTTCCAACTTATCCCAACGCACCTTGTACTAATATCTATGCCTATACCATAAAGCAAATTACTGCCATAATAGTAGAGTTGTTAGTCCGCTGTTTTCTAACATAATTGTGCGCATCGGGTTACAAGCATGAAATTTCTACCACAGACAGAGTGTTCCACGGTGATTATTTTCAGATGTGGAGGGAAGTCAGATTCATCCCCTGTGAGGCGGGAGAGCGGAGTGAATACGGCCAAGTATCCCTCTTTTCTTTCTTTATTGCTGGTCAGTTAAGTCTACCAGGACGTGTTTGGTATCGTTTTCGTGTAAAACAAATATCAGAAATTATTTTTTTATGTTATTTTTGTATAGTTCTATATAAAAATATGGGTGTAATGGCCGAAAAGGTAAAAATCACAACAAGTTTTTTTATTCAGTGAGGTAAATTAGTTCAATTTCGTGAACATTTTCAAATTATTATTATTATTTCAAAAAGCTCATTTAATCTGGTTTCTAAAAATATATTCATGTTGGGCACTTTTCATACAAACAGTAGCTTAAAATATATCTTTACGTCGGCGTAACCAACGTAAATCTCCGAACGCATCCTATTTCGCTTCATTATATACATTAAATAATGATTATTAACATGCTTTTACATATAATATTTACTATATACGTCCTAGAAAAACAAATTAATGTAATTTAAACAAAATATTTTTTTGCTAATGTATCACGAGCACACGGGCTAATCTCAACATCAACAATTTATTTAAGTTACTGTTTGTATGAAGTGCCCAATATGTACATATTTTTAGAAACTAGATTAAATTTGCTATTTTGTAATATTTTTCTTAGGTGTAAATATTCAGGAAATATAACTAATTTGTCTCCCTGAATAAAAAAAACTTGTGATTTTTACAATTTCGGAAATACTGTAGTATGTAGCTAATGTCTAGCATGCAGTATAACTGTAGCCTAATGCATATTGCTTGGATAAGCGTTAACCTTATTGTAAAAATGTATATAAGCTAATGTTTTAAGTAATTAAACGTTCACTACTATCTAGAGCTCGGCATATACTTTGTCTCCCATCAACGTCCCTTCTCTACCACATCATTACATATATTACATGGCGATCCTGCACTAACGTTCCGAAGACGAACTTCTGAACCAGCCAGAACCTCAGAACCTCGCACCGGACGGTGCGGCGGGACACCGCACCGTCCGGGACACCAGCAACAGCGTCAACGGCAACCACCAGACTGACGATGCAGTCACAAGAATGAAGATTTGAATTAACTTGAAAAAAAGAAGAAGACAATTATGAAAGAAGCCATAAGAAGAAACCAGTATCAAGAAAAGAAGAGCGTTGTCCAGGGGTATCCCGGCTCGCAAATCAAGAGGAGTCCAGGGTTATCCCGGCCCATCTCAAGAGGTGTCCAGGGAAATCCCGGCCCATGCTCGAGGGTGTCCAGGGTTATCCCGGCCCGTCATCGCATCGCGCATCAGCAACGGCATCGTGCTCCACGTGCCTGCCAGCCGCCAGCGCATCAACGTCCCGCCATGCATCGCGCAACGTGACGACACGTGATGACCTCAATATCGTTAGACATTACTCCTACGTAAGCGTTGAATTAAGTAAGTGAATATTTTATTGTATAACTTATGTTTTCGGTTATAGTTATTTTACATTTACGCACGAGTTAATTTTATTATGTCTACTGATTTACAAAAATTATATACTAAGTTGGAATATATAAGAGAATATTTAGTTAAACTTGGCCCTCAGAGGCGTCAAAAGGAAATCGCATCTAAGAAATTAGAATGAGATTTTTTTTATGATATTTTTTTTATTATATAAAAATTAATTAGCTATACAGGTTAACGCCCAATTCATTCAAAATCTTTTTCTTTTACATACATAAATTGTTAGATAACTTTCGTACATGAAATTGTTACCCGTGTCACTTAGCATTTCTAATTATTATTTTTTTTAAACCAGATATCATCACTTAAAATCATTGTAATAATCGTCGCTAATATTTTTTTTAGATGCAAGTGTCGTAAACAACTTACACATTTCGCAATTTCCGACCGCACGGAAATGCATACGCCGCCGCGAAGTCCGCGCGTAAGCAAAAATTTTAAGTAGATCACGCGTGTTCGCTGTCTACAAGTAAACTTTTAATTATTGGTGAATGTAATTTGATATTCACACTTAGAAATTTTATTGAACAATTATACTATAGCTAGTTATTGGATTGATCACCTAATAATTTAGTGACAGTTAATTGAGTTATATTTGCGTAGATATTTCTTTTATAAAGTATTACAATACGAAATTTTAATTTCAATTTTTTTTTTACTCTCTCAGTACTTGGTAAGGTACGGTACATATTGATTAAGTATAAAGTTTGGGCGCTAGTCCTTCTTGTTTGCTCATGGTGTTCTGGACTATCGTGCCCTCCGTGAAAACAGTTGGAGGCTTATTAAGTCTTAATGTATTTGCGACTCCGACTTACAGGCACATAGTACATGTAGCCTGATATGCCATTTGGGTGACCATGCCCATGTTTTGAGTAAAGGGTGCGCGTGGACGCGTAGCCCATTGAGGATATTATAATATAGGGTGACCATGCCCTGGGTAGCCATTCCCGTTAATTATTTTTGGAGCGAAGACTCCATTGGTACGGCATTAGATATTTTATAGGGTAAATGTACCGATACCGTAATACCAGTACCTTATATGTGATTAATACACAACTTTAATGGCAATTATAATTTTGTTTATTTTGAGAGAGATTATTTGATAATAATACTGATTATTTTGTTGAAACAGACAGGAATTTTAATAAAAATAATTTTAACTTCAACTATAAAATATTTCTTTTCAAACAGTGACACTGGGACATGACGATATTTTTTTTTGGGGTGACCAACTAATTATTTTTTCTCTTTGATATATTCTTGTAAAGTGTATAAACTTAATTATAAGTAGTTTACACAGTGGTCCCCATCTTCATTTCGAATTGTAAACAAGTAACATGCATTATTTTTTTTCTTTTTCTCCAGCACCCCGGGGGTGAAGGGATCTTACGGGGAAGCTGTAGTATGTAGCTAATGTCTAGCATGCAGTATAACTGTAGCCTAATGCATATTGCTTGGATAAGCGTTAACCTTATTGTAAAAATGTATATAAGCTAATGTTTTAAGTAATTAAACGTTCACTACTATCTAGAGCTCGGCATATACTTTGTCTCCCATCAACGTCCCTTCTCTACCACATCATTACATATATTACAATACAACCATATTTTTATATGGTACTATGAATAAATAACATGAAAAATGAATTGCTGATATCTGTTTTACATGAAAACGACACCACACAAGTCCTAGTACCGTTATCTGATCAGAAATATAAAAAGACAAAGAGGACTCCTTTGTCCTATTCACCCCGCTTTCCCGCCGCACAGGGGACGAATCTGACTTCCCTCTACATCTGAAAATAATCACCGCAGAATATTCTATCTGTGGTAGAAATTTCGTGGTTGTATCCCGATGTACACAATTTCGCGACTTAGCAAAATGTACTAGAACACGCAGGCTAAGCTTAACATCAACATTTTTTTCAAGGTACTTTTTGTATCAGATGTGCCCAATATGTATACATTTTTAAAAACAAGATTCAATTTGCTGTTTAGTAATATTTTTTTAAATTGTAAATATTCAGGATAGATTTTTTTTTTTTTTTTTACTTTTGTATTGCAATACTGTCTCTCTAGGACTTTCAGCAATTGGTTAAGTAGTTACTGCTTTGACTTGAGGAGCACGTTATCCAGTGACAACGGCTCTATATGTATATTTTTACAGTAAGTCTCTAGGGGCTTTTCTTTTTAGGCGGGTAAATTTAGTTTCTTCTTGCATCAGCTGCGTAGCAAGTATGTTCGGGTGATTGTTAAGCCTTTGCTTATCCCCTCAACTGTGGGAGCGCCTTTCAGGCGGTCATAAAAATAGCGGCTGATCTGTGGCTCGACCTGCCAGGTTCGCTTTATTCGCGCCTAAACTTGTTGTAAAATATCAGTGAAACATATGTTTATTTCGCTCTAACGCATTTCATCGTGTAGTGAATGAAGCAAGACAGCTAGCAAGCGAACATTTGAATCTTCAATGGTGGAAAAAACGTTAACTTTTGTCAGTCAAAAACAGCCACTGTGACGAGTGAGATGTTGTGTGTGTTAAGAGTGAAATTGTGGATTTATACGGTAAAACCTTCAAAAATCTAAGGAAATATAAGTAAGCTTATGTTATTATTATGTTTGAGAGTGTTTTTTGACTAATGTCTGTGCTAAACGTGTGAAGAAAACAACATGCCAAGTCATAGTTGGAACTTTCATGCTCGGTTTGTTCTTATTTTCATCAGTTTTACCATGTTTCAAAACAATAATTACATGTCGTAGTCTATATAGGTTCTATTAAATACACTGAAATTAGTTGTAAATCTGTTTAAAGTGAAAAATAGCCCACAAACTAAATAACGGTCGGCACATGACCTCTTGGGCTGTCGCCACAGACTGGTCGAGAACCTGTCAGGCTGTCGCCACAGACTGGACAAGAACCTGCCAGGCTGTCGCCACAGACGGCACTGTCATGTCACTAACGCCCGTTTGCTTAGCATGGACATTCCACTTACTAACTAAAAATCTTATCGCCGAATATTCATGGTTTTTTAACGTGTTTTCATGTTAAGATGAAAGAACTAAAAAAAATATTCTGAATGTGTTACTCTCCACACATTCGGAAATATCCCTTTATTGCTCTTACGGTCTAGGTACGTCCACATTAATCAAACGTTAAAGTGTGATTTAGTCTTGAATTGCCTTGCTTTCAGGTCAAGTTTTTAGGTGTATTTTTGTTTATTAAGAACTTTCAATCATTTTACCTTTAAGTTTGTCTTTTTAATATCCTGAGTAATGGTATTTCTTTGGATAAAGTCTGCTAGTTACTGTGATTTTGCCACTTTTTGTGGGCTATCCATTTTGCATGAATAAACAGAAGCATTTTTTAAACATCTCTTACCTTATAACTACTGCACTTGCAATCGTATTACTTCGTCAACCAATAGTTAACGATTTAAATTTCTTGTTTATGTGTGAATTGAATACCTAGGGTGTAGTAGCACTCCACAATGCATGTAATTCGGAACCCACTTCGCACGCCATTTCTAGGGCAGACATAATTTCAATGAAATTAGTATAGTATGTATTTAATTGATGAGCCTGATATTTTATGATTATTTAGTGTATATGATTACATTATGTATATAATTAAAGCAAAATATAATCCTTAAAACTGTTAATTTTTAAATTTCATTCGAAAATAGAAGTTGAATTTCGGTACGCTTAAATTGAAACCAGTGGTACTGTTATTTCATGCTTGTTTTATGGTCGTAATTTTAAGTAGCAGTTAGATAATTAAATAAAGGGCATAAAAATAACAAACTATAGACTGTGTCATTGTAAAAAACTGAATAAATCGTAATTTTCCACTTGCATCTGGACCTGGGAACCCTGTCTGTGGAGCAGACCCCACAGGCTGCCACAGATGAGGGGGAGCGGCCATAATAATCTCCCACAGCTGAGGGGTTATAAGATTTCATGGAGTTGTTAATCTCTTCTTTTACAGTGCAAATTTTTAGGTCGTGGTGTAACTGTTCATTGGTTATGAACCATGGGGCGTTTATGTTACCATTCTGAGGATTTTAGACTGGAATCTTTGCAAGATTTCGATATTAGAGTTTGAAGCGGTTCCCCATAGTTGGATACCGTATGTCCAGATTGGTTTGAGGATGCATTTGTACAATAGCACTTTATTCTCCATAGATAACTGGGATTCAGGATAGATAACTAATTTATCGTTCTGAATAAAAAAAACTTGTTGTGATTTTTACCTTTTCGGCAATAAACCCAAATTTTTATATGAAACTATTCTTAAATAACATGAAAAATTAATAGCTGATATCTATTTTACACGAAAACGATGTCGCACAAGCCCTAATAGCCTTAACTGATCAGTAATAAAAAAAAGAAAAAGAGCAGTACTTGGTCCTCTTCACCCCGCTCTCCCACCACACAGGGGACGAATCTGACTTCCCTCCACATCTGAAAATAATCACCGTGGAACGCTCTATGTGTGGTAGAAATTTCATGCTTGTAACCCGATGCGCACAATTTCGCGGCTTAGCAACTCTACTATAAAAGGTAGATACTCACATGAAAGGCACTGAAATCTTTATCTCAACTAGAGTCTGTCAAGCGAGTCGTGTCCCTCGGGTATGGGGCTGATTATATATCTATCTCATAATATACCATACGAAAAAAAGAGATAGATATAATAAATCAGCCCCCTCCTAGGGGACACGACTCGCTTGACAGACTCTAAAATCATAGGTCAAACATCCCTTATTTTCTCTTCGTGTAAAATAATTTCTTGAGATACGAGTTTCTGAAACATACCTTGTCTTGACACTTGACAGTCGATGACTTCGCCATTGACGTATTTTATGTCGAATATATTTAAGATAATTAAGCAAAAACAGTAAAAATGTTGGATCTAGGAGAAGAAAAGAAGGTTTATCGGATAAAATTCCTGAGACACTTGCAGTTATTAATATGGAAAAGCTATTTGCAACGAGTGTACGTACGATTAACTTATTTTTAGCACCATAATCGTTACTAAGGGAACAGACGGATTGGATTGCAACTTCGACGTGAAGTGAACTGATAGGCAGTTGGTTTGCCGTTCTCCTGGAATTTGCTGTTGGAATGGGGAATGGATGAAATAAAAATAAAAAACTGAATTAATCGATAGGAATAATCCCCCTCATTCCTGAAAAAAAAAACAGATTTTTCTGTAGCTTTAAAAAATAATGAAGATGAAATGAGTTTTCCCGCCTTCTACGATTTCGTACTAATAATGCACGCGAGCACCCCTGCCAAGTCGAAAAATTATCACCGCGGTGAGGTTAACTACCATACGAAATCGTACTAAGTAGGAAAAACATTACCATCTTTTTCATCCTACAGAAAGATTTTTAAAATTCTAGATTCTAGATTTTTAAAATTTTATTCATTCCACATTTTTCTAGGGCTCATCCATAATGTACCTACACCATTAAGGAGGGGGTCGACGAAGTGTGACATTGGTGTGACAAGGTGTAGGAGGGGCCATTAGTTTAGTGACGTCACATTTAAAATCAAAAACATAATTTTTAAATGCAAAATTTGATCTAATAACGAATAAACTTGAAAATATTTCTAACTGTCTGTATAGACATAGGTTTAAATTGTTGGCGAGTTCACATTCTCTCTACTCGCAGGTCGCTTATCTCAGAAACGCATATAAATGCCGAAATAAAAATTATTTTATAAAATTGCAAAATGTGTTACGTCACGCTAGGAACCTTGAAGTAGGAGGACTCACAACTTTGTCCTATCAAAGTTGTGAGTCCTCCTACTCCAAGGTTCCTATAGCCTGACGTGACCGACGCGCGACGGGTCTAAAAATCACGAAATTAGTGTGACGTACTTTATGGATGATCCCCTGCAAACGCATATACAATACAATACAACAATTCTTTATTGCACACCAACAAGATTTTTTTTACAATTGAAACTTTAATTTATAAATGGTAGACGATAGGCGGTCTTATCGCTAAAGAGCGATCTCTTTCAGACAACCATTGGTGAGAAGAATAAGCAAAAATAAAACAATGAAGGAGTAGGTGGTGAGATAAAAAATTCAGCAACATAAATAACATAAAGTAGGTACTTACACATACTTAAATAAATATATATAAAGATAAAACATACACAAACAACATAAAAAATAATAAATACAACACAGCTGATATCCAACTTAGCTAGGAAAATTACCAATAGCACACAATAAGCTATTGGAGCGACAGTAGTGATCTTTTAATTGACGACGCGTTTGGCTCGGTTTGTAGACACCTGCCTACTGAGTCGGCGGTCCCGGGTTCGAATCCGCGCCGGGGCAAATATTTGTGCAAAATATTTGTTCTTGGGTCATGGATGTTATCTATATATGTATTTATATATTATGTATATCGTCGTCTAGTACCCATAGTACAAGCTTTGCTTAGTTTGGGACTAGGTCGATTTGTGTATGATTGTCCCTTAACATTTATTTATTTATTTATTATTATTATTTTAATTTAATCTGCAGCGTATATACAATACAGCATAAACAGCGTCGGCGTAATTTTTTTTTATATTTCGTCGTCACATTCGCGAAAAACTACACCAAATATCTGAAAGCCGCTAGAACATGTTATAAATGGAGTCCACAGTGTCCACACACCTATCTATCTACATGTTTGCTTTTAGATATCAGGTTCTAAAGCTCTTTACAAGATAGGTACTACTTTAATAATTCTTACTCATACCCTCACGCAAGGTTAGGGGATCCAAAACCGCTTTTTAGGGTTCCGTACCCAAAGGGTGAAAACGGGTCCCTATTACTGAGACTTCGCTGTCCGTCCGTCCGTCCGTCCGTCCGTCCGTCTGTCACCAGGCTGTATCTCAGGAACGGTGATAGCTAGACAGTTGAAATTTTCACAGATGATATATTTCTATTGCCGCTATAACAACAAATACTAAAAATAAAATAAAATTAATATTTAAGGGGGGCTCCCATACAACAAACGGGATTGGTTGGCTTAACTTTGCACCTCATTTGTATGGAGCGCTATACATACCAGGTGCAAACTTAACCACTTAAGGAGGGAAAGCGTTTGTACGGAACCCTCGGTGCGCGAGTCCGACTCGCACTTGACCGTTTTTTTTTGTCATAGTAAAACCGGCTTAGAACCGGGTCTACTATGTCAAAAAACTGGTTTTAGTCTTCTAGAAGGTTTTCTAGTTCCTACAATGTAGAACAGTCCATGATTTGTAAAAATAGACCTAGTACAGATTTATAACTATTTGCAGGAGCTCTTTATTAATGGCTTCTATCTAATTGTTTCTACTCTATAAAAGAATTTTTGTCTGGCAACAATTAATATGAAATTTCATATTTATTTAAGTTAGTTTATATTGTAACTAGAATATCAATTATATTATTATTATTATTAATTATTAAGTAACTAGAATAGCAATTATCTTATTATTATGTTTCTGTATACTCATTAGTATCCATACAATAAGCAGCCTCTACGGTAGAACATAAGCACTTACTGTTTACTACATCATCTAATGTAAGTACCTACTATGTTCTTGCAAATAAACATTTATTCATTCATTCATTCATTCATTCATTCATTCATTCATGTTGGGCCGTTCCTGACAATTTCACGTGAGTGTAAACCGCATAATACAATAACTCACAATACTCATAAATATTATTAGAGGTTTCAGTACATTTTAATATGTATTTTTTTGTAGTTTTCTTGATTACTTTTTGCATCGCCTACTCATTTATTAATCCGCTGCCCAAGGGTTGTCTGGAAGAGATCGCTTCTTAGCGATAAGATCGCCTATTTTTTACCTCTATTGTACCTAATGATAAGTGTTATTTGTAGGCCTATGATGGTTGCGTTTATCACGCGATAAGTAAGTGACAAAGCATCCGTCACGTTTTGACAAAATGCGAGTGTGAGAGACGGATGCTTTGTCGCTAATTTACGATATCACATCATAAACGCAACCATCATAGGCCCCCTGTATTTGTATTTATTTCTTCTTGAGGTGTGCAATAAAGAGTATTCTATTCTACTCACGTCTTCCTCAGGAGACGCTGGCAAATCTTGATCGTCCAAACTCTATTCAGCGGCATTCTATTCCTGATAGCCGTGTCGTGCGCCAAGCCGGTGTTCCTCACCCCGCTGCAGCCGATGCCGCAGACTCCCCTCAGCGAAGACGACATAATGGCTACACTCAGTCCGGATACTTATCTCGGCTACGCGCCTGATAAAGATCCCTACACCAAGATCATGGCGTCCGTGTCTGCAACGCTCAATAAAAGTGAGTCAATTAAGACACCGCCCTAGACACATGACTAGATCCACTCCTGCTCATCTAGCACAACTTTGCTTTGCGACTCATGTCGCACGACATAGTAACACCCGTCACTCTCTCACTCACAGTACTAGCCTAGACATATGTAGCCCGTCTCTGCATATTTCATCGCTTATATAACAGGGAGTGCTCCGAGAAATTCCGCCTTTCCGCCATCGTTCTACGCAACAATTCTTTCATCCTCACCTGCACTAAGATAGTTGGCAGTCCACAACTGTGCGTTTTTTAGGAATTTCCTGCCTTTCACGACTGCTTTGTGGAAAGAATTTTCGCTTGCGGTATTTCAGCACCGATACGACCTTCAAACCTTCAAGAAAAGAGCGTAGATACCTGAACGGCCGGCAACGCGCTTGTGTCGCCTCCCGTGTTGCAGATGTCTATGGGCGACGGTATTCGCTTTCCATCAGGCAATCCGTTTGTTCGTTTGCCTCCCTATGACATAAAAAAGTACTGTACAGATATAGATAGGTAGTATATATTTCTCGCGTGTCACAGTTCTGCTAGAGGTGCTGATGGCCGTTCAGCCAAGACTCTCACGCTCAGAAGGGTTACTCCCAAGTTTGAACCGCGCTATCCCTCTCCATCTCGTGTCAAACAATATTTCAATGAGCGGGACGGGCCTATACGAAGCTCGAATTTCTAATATCGTAGTAAACTTCCGAAGCAGACACAACACCTCGACTACGCGCCTGAAACAATCCCCTATAAGTAGCAAGGGGGTCTTCCTAAAAAAACAATATTAAATTTTCTGAATACCTTCCTTACAGCGTTCATGGCCGGTTCCTCCGAACAAGAGCTTAATGAAGAACTCTATAACGTATCCAAAGGCAAGGTCCTGAAGCATCATGTCATTTGGGTCATTTGGAAAGAAAAGGTAATAGAACCTACATCCCCATTCGTCTGTTTACAACCAAAACTCACTACGTAACAAATACCTACTTAAAACAATAACATCTCAGTTTCAATCTACTTACTAGATATGAGGATTTTTAAGGAATATTATTAATGGCACAGCAAACAAATAATCGCCTATCAATTTATTTTCATCAATTATATACTTTTTACATCAAATTAATTATTGCACAGCAAATAAAATAAATGCCTAGCAAAAATTGTACTGCAGATAATTAGAAAATACACAACAGCACGACATTACTTTCATCTTTTTAAAAAACCCAGTAGGTTAGGTTAGGTTTGTTTCATAATTATTCTGTAAATAAACAGTTTTTGAAAAAAATGGCTTACGGACAAATGAAAATTTGGCAAAACGTTACAGATGAGAAACAAAAATTTGTGTTTCAGATAGGTAACCATCTAATCCTGATCACCTCTCAGAGCAGATCCGACTCGGCCGGGTTAGTTTAGGTTAGTTTTTTTTTATATCCCAAAAAAACGGTCCATAATGTACGGTAGTCATTATTAGCTATGCATTACTTAAATATGCTTTACTTTTGAATAAATAGATGCACACCACAAATATAAATTGTAGTATATTTAGTAACATTTTGAGTGCAATATTTGCTGTGCAATCAATAATTTTGATATAAATTTTGATTATTTTTGCATAGAAAAAGGTTTTTTTTTGATGTGCGTTTAAATACTACCCGATTTTTTATAGCAGTGTCAAAAAATTTTGTTAGTTTAGGTTATCCTCAGGCGATACATAATTTTATTATCTTTATTTCTTAAAAAATAAACGCCTATATATTTGTAATAGCAAGGTATCTGAATAACCTCTATTGGCCACAAAATTATTCGTAGTATAAAATCTTTACGTCGCCGCGTCGTCATATTTTATTGGAATAAAATCAGCCCAACATAAACCGTCTGTAATAAAATAACTGTTATAAAAACATATGCAACGTGTGATCCAAAGACGGGGTGACTTTAGTGAGAATAGTGAGGCGGATATTTTACTATAATATATATTCGACGCCACGTAGCTTGTCAATAGCGATCAATGCCCACACTCATCCCGATGACGAAATTAGTGAGCGATAAGTAACCATTTCTATGTAAACCTGTCGCTAAACTGTTACCGTAAGTGCACCTTGGTACAGGGTGGTGCAAGCGGGTGCCGTACAAGTGTTATAACTTAAAAAAATATTATAGTCACGGTCTCGAGGGTGGTATACTTACTTACATAGCTTATCTTACATGTGACGGGGCTAACGCGATTTGTTATCCTACTTTAGACCACAGTCTCATGCGTCGTGACCACATTAAATGTTTTGGTATATCAGCGATATGTTGGTGCGGATATCGATCATCATCTGATGTTGATGATATTGCATTACAGGAAAGTAACGTGTGGAGGTTCAGCATCCGCTCGTCAGAGCTGGCACACTTGGCATCTTCGACGAACGTGACAGTTTCGTCAACCCCACACAACAGGCACCTGCGGGTGGGGTTCCTGGCGGTGCAGATGGCCGTGTCGGAGGCGCTCCTCAAAGAGGACGCCCGGCTCAAGCTGAGGCACCAGGTTAGCATCCATCATCAACATCATCGCAACATTCATCACTTCCACCACCATCACCCCTATATCTACTATATAACCACCACCACAACAACCGCCACTATCTACAACCATCACCACCACCATTACCACCCACCATCACCACCACCATTACCACCCACCATCACCACAAGCGCCACCACCACCGTCACCACCATAACCACCACCACCATCACCACCACCACCACCGCAACCACATTCACCACCACCATCACCACCACTTACCGTAGTCGAGAGCATAGAGTATATTTGTATAATATGAGATAGAGATATCACTTAAAGATTTGACATGTAGCGCCATCTCGTGCTTTGTACCGGTAAACTATACAGCTACATGCGGCGTGCTACGTACCTAGCTCAAGATATTATTTTCGAACTATTTCTATTACACTATGTATCAGTTTACATAGTGTGATAGAAATAGCATCAAAATCGGTTTATTGTAAAATAAAACAATATTAAATGCGTACAAGTTTATTTTCTGTAGCGTTATCTACAGTAATTTACTGCCATCATTTACACTTAGTCGAATTGGTCATAATCAAGTCTACACTACACTACACTACACAAATACTAGCTAAATAAAAGTCTTATGATCCTCGCAATTTATGAACGAGTAGTCCATTACAACTGAAAATATTGTCGTAATATATAATTGCGTAGAAGAAGCAGTCATCACAATCCAGTAGGTAGATTGCCAGAGTAGTCGTGAATAGAAGAATCGGCATCCAAAAACAAAGCCAGGTCGTCGTAAATAATCAATTAAAAGCAGAGAAAATGTTTTGAATGTATCCGAAATTGAAATTGAGATGTGAAACGGTAAACTTTTAATTTAACACATCAACACAATCTATACGTCAAATATGTCAATATCACGTTCCATTTCACAAAAAATACAGCATGTCATTATTTGTAGTAATAATTCATTAAAATAAATAAATTATAAAGCAAACGCCTTACATCATAAAATATATTCGTTTCAAAATTACAAGAGTGCTCACACTTTTAAATCTGTTTCGGTAGTGACAAAATCATTGATAATACTAATTCAGAATATTCTGATCTAAACATTTCATGCGTCAATTGGAATCCGCAGTAAATATTGGAAGATTTTGTTACCATAATTTATAATGTTGAATGATACCATTGCAAAAAAAAAGGCATTTTGATTAAAAGTGTTTGTTTTAGTGGGACATATGTTAAATAATATAAATTAACTATTTTACAAAATATAATGATAAGATTTAGCGTCTAAAATTCTTCTCTTAATTTAGACGATAACAGTGACATCTCTCGCTAAGAACCGGTAAACTTTTCCAATGTAACTCGACTAAATTGAATATCACTTAAAATTGATGCAATTTCAGATGTTAGACTGACCACCTAAATGAGTAGCATAAGAATCTATTAATTTGTTCTAAGTTATAAGACCGTGGTCGAGAGGTTGTAATCAATATTCTATTTTATGTCATATTTATGTGCAACTAAAATTCCAACTAAGTGGTTGTTGCAATTTGCAATGCGTCTGAGGCGTGCGTGTTACACGAACACATTGACACTGACATTCAAGTTCAGTTTTTAGAAGGCAATGTCCGCCCTGTGCCAATAGCACACCTCGGACAATGGCGATTAAATGTATGAAAGAAACGCGTTGCTACGCACACAGTCTAAGCTCGTGTAGGTGAACGCGTACCATACTTGTGTGAGTGAGATAAGACATGCTAGGGTTGCCGCCATTTTGAACGCACGAGTCGGGAACACAATGTGCAGCAATATGAGATGACCTTGTAATAGCGGCGTCGAATTAATTTTGTGTGCTTATAATTAAACTAATGTTAAACTACGATTTCTAATTCGGGCGCGTTCAAATTCGATAACCTCAATGACTAAAAACTCATTGCGCGAATTAGGAAGAAATAAGAATCATACATATTACGCTGTAAGGTGGGTATCGAAGCTCGATTTATACAAATAGTTTCCTATTTTGAATCAGTATTAAACAAAGTAACTAAATTTTTGTAAGGAAATTCAGGCCACCAAAATATTACGTAAGTTGAAAACATGATTTTTTGTTCATATATATATTGTGTTGTCTTCAGTGTGATCTGATAGGTTTAGGTCGAAAACGGATAGGGCAAAAAAAATACTAAACATAAGTACCTATTGTAAGTTGGTTTTCTACTAAAACATAAAACACTTTGAAAATAACTGGGTATGTACCTACTTGTCTTGATTCATCCAATGGGAATCTGTAGAACTTTCTTTTATTTTTGTTGTTTATACCTAGAGCTTAAACAACCGTACACAGCACAACACACGCCCATTACAAAAGTATTATTTGTTTAATATTTGAATATTATACGTGGCCTCCGCTCTGCGCACCGCGTCGTCGCGTCCCTGCCAGCCGGTAACTGCGAGGTAACCGAGCGCGGGTGGGCGGCACTTTCGGCGGGAGGCAGGGAGTGTCCATACTGTACGTTAGTACTCTTTATTATACTGTGCCAATAGTGTCCTAGTCTTTAAATTATTTCAGTCTAATACTTTCGCACTTCCATACTACCTATCTGCACAAACAGTTAAATAATTACGTTGGCACAGAAAATAAAAGAAAACATATTTGGTATCGGTAATGTCTAAGCCAAGTTGAAGGTGAAGAGATCAGCCGTTGCGCCGTGTCGTTGTAATGGGGTTTATGTTACTCACGACCGGACAGGTATTGTACAATACAAGATGTCAAAACGAGTGAACGTGGTCTTACTGAACTCATTTTTAGGGTTTTTTTTTCTATTCAAAATAGCCATGCATTTAACCTCGATTGCGCCTGATGTGTTAAGTGACAATAAGGCTTAAGATGGAGCATGCTTGGCTAGAAGATGCCTATTCACTCTCGACTTGAAGAGATCCAAGTTATATTTTTCAGGAAACAGGTGCGCAGGAAGAGAGTTCCATTCCTTAGCTGTCCTCATAAGGAAAGTAGACGCAAAGCGTTTCGTAGGAATCAGTGGTATATCGACAACATAAGGGTGGAATCCAAGTCCGCGCCGAGTACTGAATTGTCTGAACGGAGACGGTGGAATTAATTCATGCAGTCCTAGTGCACACTCGCCAAAGTGTATCCGGTAGAAAACCGATAAGCAGGCGACTTTCCTGCGGTGTTCGAGGTTTTGCAGCTTTTCCTGAACCGAGGCAGGGTCGCCAATGAGGGTTCTGTATCCAAAGGGTAAAACACGGGACAATATTACTAAGCTGTCCGTCCGTCTGTCACCAGGCTGTATCTCATGAACTCATGAACCGTGATAACTAGACAGTTGAAATCTTCACAGGATGATGTATTTCTGTTGCCGCTATAACAACAAATACTAAAAAAAAGAATAATATTAATATTTAAGGGGTTCCCATACAACAACTGTGATAGGTTGCGTTAACTTTGCACCTCATTTGTATCCGGCGTCATACATACCAGGTGTAACCTTTACTTAACCCGGCCAGTTAAGACCGGATACGTGTTAGTACGGAACCCTCGGTGCATGAGTCCGACTCGCACTTGGCCGGTTTTGTAGTGGAGTAGCGTCAAATAAAAACTCAGGGGAAGCCGGGGTAGATTTCACTTACTTTTTCTTCAGTAGCAATGGTACTCAATCGCCCTGAAGTGGGCAAGCCGGCGGGAATCGAGTTCTATAGATGCCACGGCACTGATACGTCCAAAATAAAACATACATGTTGTTAAAAACAGTAAAAAATTATATGAAATAGCCAAATTATTGGTACACTTTGTATAGAATTAGAAACTGCATACAAAGTGTGTCCATTATTACTGCACTCGAGTGTCTTTTATAACATTATTTAACTCGAAACATTATATTCTTACTTAACAGTATAAACGTAGTTCTTTTTATAAGTAAAATATGTTATGCTCATAATAAAATGTTCGAAAAGCTCCGTTGTTTCGTTACACAAGCTCAGTTATTTGAAAAACAAAACGTGGAGGTGCATTTATTAAATTAAAACATAATAGAGGATTTTCATGAATGATAATTTAAGACTGCACCGAGCGAAATGTGAAAAAATAGGCAGTTGCCGTTAAGTAGACAACCTCAACACAAGTTGTTTAATTCATTTCTTATCTATATAAATATATACCTAAAGAAAGCACTTCGAAGAATGTGTCAACAACTTCTCCGTGGAAAAATTATAAGATTATTAATATTTTACCCTAGAAAACTTAGTAAAGTTGGATGAAAATTGTAAAATCGTAAGCAGGCGTTAAGTGTTTTTTTTATACTTTAACAATGGAAATCTATTCTGATTTTCAGTTAAAAAATACGAGGGGCACACCGAAATGATCGGGAATAGAGTACTTTAAACTGAGTTACATTAAATCCTTTTTTGTCACATGCATACTGGCGACTTACAATCACGATGCCGTTTTTACAATTTAAAAAAAGAACGATATATTTTTTTAATTCCATTTTTAAATTGACAACTCGATGAACAAAATGGAGCTGACGCGTGAAAATTTTCGTGCAATTATTTACCCATTATACCATGTTATTTACCATAACTTTCGTCGTGGCTTATCTCCAGATGAATGTCGCAATGAGCTTGTTACTATATACGACATTGAAGCACCTAGTCAGACGACAATATATCGGTGGTATGCTGAGTTTCGACGGGGTCGTGCCTCTCTTGGCACCGTACCTTCATCAGGTCGGCCGAAAACGGCGGTTTCGCCTGAAAACATCGCGGCTGTGGAAAAACTACTAAAAGAAGATAGACATGTGACATACGAGCAGATTCGGGCAACCATAGGCATTGGAATGACTGCAATTCACACTATTTTGCATGGTGAATTGGGTGTCAGAAAATTGATTTCCCGATGGGTACCCCATAATTTGTCTGAAGAGCAAAAGGCGGCTCGTGTTGATTGGTGCCGATCTATTCTGAAATGCTACAATGGAGGAAAGTCAAAAGCCGTTTATAATATGGTCTCGGGATACGAATCCTGGATTTATTCTTATGAGCCTGAAAGAAAGCACCAGTCGGCAGTATGGGTCTTCGATGACGAGGTCAAACCAACGAAAGTTGTGCGTTCTCGAAGCGTGTCGAAGAAGATGGTGGCTTCGTTCGTCTCAAAAAAGGGGCATGTTGCCACAATTCCTCTAGAAGAACAAAGAACCGTTACCGCTGATTGGTATATCACAGTTTGTTTGCCGGAGGTGCTGGCCGAACTTCGCCAAGGGAACCCGAGACGCCGCGTCATCTTACACCACGACAATGCGAGCTCCCACACCGCCCACAAAACAACTAAATTTTTGAACGACGAAAACGTTGAGTTGATGTCCCATCCTCCATACAGCCCTGACCTGAGTCCAAATGATTTTTTTACGTTCCCTAGAATTAAAGATTTATTGCGTGGTCAGCGGTTTGAGAACCCAGAAGCCGCTGTGGAAGCCTATAAATCGGCCATTTTGGCAATGCCTACTTCAAACTGGAATTATTGTTTTAATGACTGGTTTAAAAGAATGCAAAAGTGCATTGAATGTAACGGAGAATACTTCGAAAAACAATAAAATATAATTTATGTATATAGTGCACATAGTTTTTTAAATTCCCGATCATTTCGGTTTGCCCCTCGTAAAAGATGAATGTTTATATTACAATTTGTCAACGCATCAAATATTTCAATTATTGTTTGGTATTAAAAGTCCAGATTTATCAAAAAGTGCTTTTAATTCTCCATACATTTTTACTATGACCATCTGTATAATATTTGATCTATGCTATGACGGCCGCGCGCGCGCCGATCTAAATTCGCATTCCCCGCGCTCTATGGTTCAGTCGCTAACGCTCGGCGCAGTCTTAACGGTAAAAAAAACTATATATCCCGTCAATTTAAAAGTGACGACGCAAGTAAAATAATAGTACTGCAAAGCTTATCAATATTATTAAAATTTAATTCAGAAATAAAATGCAAAAAGTATGTATGCCGAAACCAGGGATTGAACCAGGGACCTTTAGATCTTCAGTCTAACGCTCTCCCAACTGAGCTATTTCGGCCGATGAATGACATAGCGAAATTATCAAACAGTTACGTTGATACGTCTGTCTCTTACGTCATCGCTCAAGGTAGTACATTGTAGTGTATTATTTATAGAATGTGTGTTTGATGATCATTGATCACTATACATTGATAGTGTTACTCTTATACTTTGTTGTTTTACCTACGTCAAAATTATAACGTTAAATTATAAAAATAATTTTATTACGCCTCATATTTGTTGGTTGGCATTTGGAATGGGCATTTTTTTTTATATTGTAAGGTTCGATTTATTTCATAGTAGGTACGATTTTAATAAAAGTCAACATGATGGTAGTATTTTAAGACTGGCAACAAATAGGGCGTCATTTAAAAAAACATGAGAAATGTCATTGGGTTGGATTTGGAGCGAAAAGTGGATACTGGTTCTTACACGAAGTCAGGAAATCTAATGTTTGTGGAATAAAACGAATGTGAAGGAGGGAAAATAAATAATCCGTTGTATGCACCTTTGAATCTGCATTTCATTGAAGAAGTCCTAACAGTTCAGAAGTGGGATAACCAGCGCGATCAAACGTAAGTACTAGTGTCGTATTTCGTCAATGAATAATTAAAGATTGAGACAGGCAAATTATTGCGAATATACCGACTACCGATAGAAGTCCCATAATCGCATAGTTTACATTATTAAGCCCGATATTCAAGAGGAAATTGTTAGTTACAAAGCAACGTTTACTTCAACGTAGCAAGTGCATTTGTGAACTGACTGTGGATGTTGATATTGTTGTATATTTGCCAAATATATCCACGACATCGAGACACATAATTCGGCTTTAAATTTAGATGTGTTTATATATATTTCTCGGTCAAGTGAATGAACTATTCTTGTTTTCATAATTTGACATTTGATGGCTGTAGAAAGGAATGTAAATAAAACCATTCCTTGTTCGCATAACAATGTATTTAGGATGTCAAAACAGTCGTAATTATTATATTAGTAATACTATTTGGAAGCTGCTAATTTTTATTTAATATTTATTAATTAAAGTATACAACTTAAATATATACAGTTCCCTGCAAAACTGTTGGTACATTTTGTCTGCAAATGTTAATCTAGAACATCATATAGTAGTATGTTGGTAATTTATAGTACCAGTCTAAAATGCAGTTCAACTAAAGTTTACTTACTATAGTATTTTGACATAATAACATAGCCAATTGTTTTAATTATTTCGTTTTCTTTCTTTTGCAAACTATAAAATAATAACCATAAACAATGTTTAAATGCTTCATTACTTGTACCATGCGGCAAGATTAGTGTGAATATGAGACTCTATAAAATCAATAGTTTGAACCGTTATTGCCAAAGAAAACTACACACCACAGAGTTTAAAGATAAATAAATAAGTCGTGTCTCATATGATTCTGTCTTCAAGTTCCAGGTGATGGGAGATGCAAAGGACAAGGGCCGCGATGGAGACAATCGCAGGTTATTCACTCCTTTGCGGAATGAGAATGAGCGGGACACAGAGGATACTAGACCTTCTCGGAGTCGAAGTCGTGTGAGCAGGCGCAGCCGCAGTTCCTGCAGCCGTCGCATTCAAGATCGTGAAAAGGAATTGGAACGTGAGCGTGAACGGATCCGCCAACTGGAGCATGACTTGCGGCGGGAACGTGAGGAAGATCAAAGGAGGAGAAGTGAGCACCGGAAAAGTTATACCAGCATAGAAGGATATGAACGACAGAGTTGTCTTCGCAATACAGGAAGGGTTGAACATCAGAGTCGCCGTCGCAGCACCGACAGGAGCGAGCATCGGAGCCGGCGTCCCAGTGCGGGGTCGAGGGACCGTCAAAGCCACCGGTGCAGCGCAGAACAACGTCTGAGTCGAGTCAGTGAGCCCAACCGTGATGGTCCCCAGCCAGAGCCACATCGTCAGCGGGATGAGGATTGTCGAATACAAAGGTCGCATAGTCCTGTTTTTACTAGTAATGATATATTTAATATAATAAGGTCGCTTAAGGGTGGTCCATCGTCACAAGCTGTGAATCAGAGCACGCAAATGAGTATTAAAAATTTAGATTATAAAAATATCATTCCGGAATTCGATCCGTCAGCCAAAAGCCAACGAATAGACATTTGGATACGAAAAGTCAATGAATGTGCGTCTGTTTACAGCTGGGACGAAAAGACCACGGTGCATTACGCGATGCAGAAACTCCGAGGACTGGCAAAGACCTGGTATGAGAGCCAAAATACCATTTTGTTCACCTGGCCCGAGTGGCAGGAAAAGCTTACAGGCGCATTTCCTTGCGACCAGAACTACGGCCAGTCCTTGGAGGAGATGCTCAGGCGGCGTAGCCGATTTAACGAACCAATCGAAGTTTACTTTTATGAAAAACTTGCTCTTTTGAATAATTGTGAAATAATTGGAAAACGCGCTGTGGATTGCCTGATCCATGGCATCACAGATAAGACCACTAAGTCTAGTGCTTTAGCATTGCGGTGTACGGAACCGGATGTTCTATTGCAGTTTCTAATGAGTAATAAAGAATCGCATTTATCTCAATATACACCATTCAAAAATAAAGCTGGAAATGGCATTCCTGGTTCAGTGGACAACAATAAATACAGTAGGCCTCCCTTTAGAACAGCATCGAGCACCACTTCTAGTGGCGTTTATTGTTTTAACTGTAAAGAAAAAGGGCATCCCTACCTACAGTGTCCCAAGCCTTTGATGAAGTGCAATCAGTGTCACAAAGTAGGACATCTAACTGAGAACTGTTTTTTGAAAGCGAAATCTACAAATGCTAACATGGCTAAGGCCACGATGTGTATTTCAAATTTGAATCCTAATGAGAAGTTTTTCAAGAAAGTAACTGTCAACGGCAGATCTATGGAAGCATTTGTGGACTTTGGTAGTGAAGTTACATTAGTCAAAGAGTCTATCCTCCCTTTGTTAAATATTACGCACGATGGGCAACCCGCTGTTATGAAGGGGTTTGGGAATGGATTGGTACAGTCATTGGGATCTGTTTCTTTGAATTTATCAGTTGACGAGGTAGAGGCCACCGTCCAATGCAGAGTAGTTACAGACAATTTGTTAGATAGACCGATACTGGTTGGTCAATCATTCTCAGAACAACCGCATATCATTGTCATTAAAGACGCGACCAAACTACAATTTCATAACATTTGTGTTGAGATGCCCAATCATGACCCAGACTTAGGAAATGATCATTTTGTTAGAATTAGAGTAAAGAGCCATAGCGTTCTACACGGCATTGCAAGTGTTAAGGCTATTTCCGAACCCAAATTCACTGGAGACGTCCTGTTAATGACTAAAGTTGTAGGGAAGCCAGAACAGCAATATGTGGTGTACGGTGGTACCTACCCCGTCAGAAATGGCATCTTAAATGTTATTATTACACCGTGTGCTGTCCCATGTCTACTACTGGAGAATGCAGTGTTTTCTCGCGGTGAAAGGGTTGAGGTAGTTAACCGTATAGTGATGCCTACAGTTGACATAGATTCGCCAAATTGCTCCAGTTCTGTTCTTTCGCAGTCAAACTCTAAACAGCTAGATATAACTCAAATAAGATTAGGCGACTCGGTGACAGAGACAGATAGATTCAAACTAATTGACTTACTCCAGAAATATAAACATTGTTTTGCGTATGATCTGTCGGACTTAGGTTGTACCGATTCAACTGCGATGACTATTGAACTGAACAGTCAACGTCCGGTGGTGTACAGGCCCTACAGGTTGTCGTATCCTGAACGAGAAAAGGTCCGAGGCATGGTAGATGAGATGCTAGAAGCAGGTATAATACGGGAGAGTGTGTCGAGCTATGCCAGTCCAATTATTCTGGTCAAAAAAAAGGACGGTAAAGTTCGTCTCTGCGTTGATTACAGATTATTGAACTCCATCACTGTTAAAGAACGGTATCCCATGCCTGTAATAGAGGATGAAATAGCTCGATTATCCGGTCAGGCCTGGTTCGTCACCCTCGATTTGATGTCGGGGTACTACCAAGTACCCATTGCTGAGCAGCCTAAGCATCTGACTGCGTTCGTCACGCCGGACGGCCAATATGAATTTAATCGCATGCCGTTCGGTCTGGCGAACGCACCTGCAATATTCCAGAGGATGATGAACCAGGTGCTAGGTCCCATACGGTTCGATAAGGCTACAGTTTACATTGATGACCTATTGGTGTTTGGTAAAAATCCTCAAGAGTGCCTTAATCGTTTGGAAGAGGTCCTTCAGCTGTTAGATAAAGCTAACCTTAAGTTAAATCTGTCAAAATGTAGTTTTTTACGAAATAGAATAGAGTATTTGGGTTATGAGATTGATTCAGAAGGAATAAGACCAGGGAAAGCTAAGATCCAGTCGGTAATGGATTTTCCATGTCCGGAAAACGTTCATGGTGTTCGCCAATTTGTGGGTTTGGTTAGCTACTTCAGAAAGTTCATTTATGGATTCGCCCAGCTCGCTTATCCACTCACAAAACTATTAAAAAAAGACGTAACCTGGCAATGGAGTACAGAACAAGAGGAAGCCTTTAAAATGCTTAAAGCTAAACTGATAGAACGTCCAGTGCTAGCCATCTACGCCCTGGATGCTGAGACAGAACTCCATACGGATGCCAGCAGAATTGGTGTGGGTGGGATATTATTGCAGCGTCAACAAAATAGCGATAGTTTTAGGCCAATAGCTTTCTACAGTCGGCAGACGACTCCCGAAGAGAAAAATTTCCACTCCTACGAGCTGGAAACTTTGGCAGTCGTCTGTGCTCTAAAAAAGTTCCGCGTATATTTGTTGGGAAAAGAGTTCAGAATTATTACTGACTGTAGTGCGCTGCGGTCTACTTTCACTAAGCGGGATCTTATACCCCGCATAGCTCGATGGTGGTTGGCTTTCCAAGAGTTTAACTGTTCAATTGAGTATAGGGCGGGAGTTAAGATGTCTCACGTGGATGCGCTATCGAGGAATCCTATCATTGAGGGTGAAACCGGAAACCTCGATCCGTATCCAACAGTGATGGCGATCAGCGATCAGGACTGGTTGCTTACCCTGCAACTAGGAGATAGTGAGTTGCGCAGGATTCGGGATATTATATGTAGTGGGCTCGATACAAAAGGGCTCGAATATATAAAAGATAACTACATAATCAAAGATAACCGGCTTTTCAGATGTATCGAGGGGGATAAGGAAAACTTACGCTGGGTGGTCCCAAAGGGCGCAAGATGGCAGGTGTGCAGGCTTAACCACGATGAGATTGGACATCTTGGTTATGAGAAAACCTTAGAAAGAATCAAGAAAATTTACTGGTTTACGAAGATGTCGCGTTTTGTTAGAAAATATGTGAATGCATGCATCGAATGTGCTTATGCAAAACATAACAATAATAGCCGCGAAGGGCTGCTGCACCCTATTACGAAAGTGGAAAAACCATTCCACACCCTGCATATTGACCATCTTGGGCCCTTCGTTAGGTCAAAGCAGGGAAACACCCACATTCTAGTAATAGTTGACTCTTTTACGAAATTTGTGTTCGTAAAACCTGTTCGCAACACAAAAACCCAAAACGTGATAAAGGTATTAGATCCCATTTTTGATACGTTTAGACCACCAAATCGATTAATTAGTGACCGAGGTACTAGTTTCACCTCCCATGCTTTTCGTAAGTTCTGTCTCGACAGGGGTATAAAACACGTGTTGAATGCAGTAGCAAGTCCTAGAGCGAATGGCCAGGTGGAACGCTACAATCGTACCATATTGGACTTGTTAACTGCATCCAACCTTAGTCATGACGAGAGAGATTGGGACACTAAGGTGGGAAAAGTACAGTGGGGATTAAATAACTCTATACAGAAAACGACAGGTAGGGCACCGTCAGAAATTATGTATGGCACAGCGATGATGAGTGAAAGTAGTCCGATACTCAATGAATTAGCTGATGTAGCTCAACATGACATTAATATAGACTCTATACGGGGCGAAGTCAAGGATAGAATTGATCGGGAACAGGTTAAGCAAAAGCAACGTTATGATGATGGTAGACGACCAGCTCGTACGTACGCCACTGGCGAACTTGTTAAAATTACTAAAACCATGTTTCAAAACCATGGTAAAAGCTCTAAGCTCTTACCTAGTTATGAGGGACCCTATAGGGTTATTAGAATATTAGGGAATGACCGATATAAAGTGGCTCCGATTCCCGGATTCGAGGGCATGAAAAACAAACGTAAGACCACGGTGGCGGCTGATAGAATGCGGCCGTGGATTCACTTGTCTGCATTGGAACTGAATGAAGATAACAATGTTGAAAGTGATGATCTTAATTGCAGTGACAATGGCGAAATATCCGATTAAATAACGATTTTATAAAAAGTTAAAATAGAAAACTAATCACATAAAGATGTTTGTTGAATTAGGACAAGGGCAAGCAATTATTGGTTTGTATCTGGATTTTTAAAATGTGAAATTCGGTTGATACTCTTAATCGCTACTACTTGAAACCTTACGTCGAGAAATGATTGGTACGAGGTTTAATCATTTAATTCCCTCGAGAAATGATTGGTTCGAGGTTTAGTCATTTAACACCCTCGAGAAATGATTGGTTCGAGGTTTAGTCATTTAAGTCCCTCGAGAAGTGATTGGTTCGAGGTTTAATCATTTAATTCCCTCGAGAAATGATTGGTTCGAGGTTTAGTCATTTAAGTCCCTCGAGAAGTGATTGGTTCGAGGTTTAGTCATTTAAGTCCCTCGAGAAGTGATTGGTTCGAGGTTTAGTCATTTAAGTCCCTCGAGAAGTGATTGGTTCGAGGTTTAGTCATATAAGTCCCTCGAGAAGTGATTGGTTCGAGGTTTAGTCATTTAAGTCCCTCGAGAAGTGATTGGTTCGAGGTTTAGTAAACTAAGTCTCTCAAGAATTAAAGCAGTTCTAAAAACGACTGACTAGTAAAAAGAAAAATAGTTAGATTTTCTGTACTTAGTACTGACTGTGTAAAGTAAAGTTCCTAAAAACGACTGACTATTTGATAATAGTTAAGGTTTTGTGATTTTAATTAGTTAAGTACTGATTAAAGTAAAGTTCCTAAAGACTACTAACTAGCTAATAGATTGTTAAGTTTAAAGATTTTAAGTAGGTAGTACTGACTGCTTTAAGTTGTTGTCTAAGATGAAAAGTTGTTTATATTATTCTGACTTGTTATTGCTGATTGTCCGATTTTAACAAAATGGAAATTTACCTGAAAGCTACATTACATACCTATATGTGTTGTTATGTTTAATGTAATTTCTATTACAATAGATTGACTGACCGAGTGTAAGGTTCCACCGGGCGCGTGTATGGGGGCATACACGATGTCAGGACGGACGAGTGTAAGGTTCGATTTATTTCATAGTAGGTACGATTTTAATAAAAGTCAACATGATGGTAGTATTTTAAGACTGGCAACAAATAGGGCGTCATTTAAAAAAACATGAGAAATGTCATTGGGTTGGATTTGGAGCGAAAAGTGGATACTGGTTCTTACACGAAGTCAGGAAATCTAATGTTTGTGGAATAAAACGAATGTGAAGGAGGGAAAATAAATAATCCGTTGTATGCACCTTTGAATCTGCATTTCATTGAAGAAGTCCTAACAATATGGTACGATAATGTATTAGTAATTTCAATGAATTGGTTTTTAAGCCGCAGTCATATGATGTAAAAAGTTATTCGTATTATATTTCTTGACTTTTATTATCCTCGATACTTCGTATAATTATGTAGGAAATTATTATTAATTTGGGAAATTACTATTATTGCTATTATTAATTATTACAGCAGGGTTGTAAGGGTGAGGTCACACACTCAACTTCTACATTCCATTTGTATTACCTAACAAATTACGCTGATTCTAAATTTATTGTTGTCTTTTCGTTAGAAAAGACTAGCTGATTTAATAGCATGTATAAAAACGGTTGAAATTTATATAATATAGGTAAGTACTACGGTTGAAATTAATATTAGAATATTAAGTCTGTTTTATGATTTATTGTTAATCATAATAAATAAAATGGCGAAATAACAGAAAATAATAGCATTATTTGCTACATTTTATAAGCATTATGGACATACCACGACTTCGGCGGCAAGCGGCGCGGCGAGCGGTTGAGTGAGAGATCCGAGCGCGGCGGCCGTACGACTGAGCGAGACACACGTAGCGCTCCCCGCTCCCGCTGTTGCGCAAATCGTGGCCGGTCCGTTACGCACGCAGTGTAAACTTTTCGAATACAATATATAAATGGATAATATTTTAAACCATTGATACAAAGATCAAAGCTCAAAGAAAAATTTAAATGAGTTACCTGGTGGACCCGATACCTCTGGATTGCCGGTCCAGCGCGTTAACCTCCGCCACCTTAACTCCGAGTGCGAGTCGGACTCGCGCACCGAGGGTTCCGTACAAACACTTTCCATCCCTAAGTGGTTAAGTTAAGTTTGCACCTGGTATGTATAGCGCCCCATGTAAATTAGGTGCAAAGTTAGGTATTAAAAAAAAACTACTTACTAGATCTCGTTCAAAACAATTTTCGTTGGTAGTTTTTATAGTAATGTACATCATGTGTTTTTTTTTTTATTTTTCATTTTCTTATTTTAGAAGTTAGAGGGGGGGGGGGGGACCAACTTTTTTCAACTTTGGAAGCGTCTGTCACGCAAACTATTCGGTTTATAAAAAAAATATCATAGAAACCTCGATATCATTTTTGAAGACCTATCCATAGATACCCCACACGTATGTGTTTGATGAAAAAAAATTTTTTGAGTTTCAGTTCTAAGTATGGGGAGCCCCCAATATTTATTAGGTATTATTTTTTTTATTTTTGCATCAATATCTTAATGCGGTTCACAGAATACATCTACCTACCAAGTTTCAACAGTATAGCTCTTATAGTTTCGGAAAAAAATGGCTGTGACATACGGACGGACAGACGGACAGACAGACGGACAGACAGACATGACGAATCTATAAGGGTTCCGTTTTTTGCCATTTGGCTACGGAACCCTAATAGACTAAATACTCATACTCACTCATACTCATTTATTGATAAAATTTTCAATATTTCACAAGTCAAAATCTTATAGCTATTAAATGATTATTTGAATACATTTAACAATTATAATAGATATGTTTCATAAATGTATAAATATATAGTATTTTTCTTTTGTCTTGCAGATTAAACTTAAAGTGATGCCGATGTCTCCTCTCATGCAGAAGGAAAGAGTGAGGCGGGCTTTAGTGTGGATTCTTCTGTGCTACACCCTGGCCTTCATCGCTCCGGTCATGGAAGTGTCGGAACTGGTGGTAGCTGAGACTGTCAACGAATACAAGGTAGTGCATTACTGCAGACCGTTTTCAGTCAAAAATAGCTAGTCAGACTTCTACCATTTATTACGACGGGCACTTCATAATTTAACATCTTTGATCGAAGGAATCACGAATGGTGGTCAAGTGTAGGCCAAAGATCAGTGGGCAGTCCGCCAGCCTGCTGGTCGAGTGATATATAGAAGGTAGTGTTTTAGATTGGCGCAAGACTGAAACAAGTGGCGAGAAGAGGCTTTTACTCGACTTTGGGTGGATGTTCAGCCCACATGCACGGTGCAGATGATGATGAGTATCTTTGGTTGCAGCGCGCTCTGGTGATGCGCAACGTGGGCGCAACATGCATCTACCTGGGCTGGCTGACCTACTTTCTGCTCACGACATTCCCCATCCTCGTGCTAGCCACGGGCACCCTGATCCTCATCTTCAGATGGGTGTGGATCTTCCTCGCCTTCACGTTCCTGGTCATCTACGTCACTGTTATGGCTATGACGGCGTTCATCATTTGCATGTTCCATGCGAAATGTGAGTTTCATTGTGACATTTCTTGGTCTCCTTCTGTATAATCATCATCAACAGCCGGAAAATCTCCTATTTCTGAGTAGCTCTTCGTCCATTTGAAGATACCTAACGAACCTAATAACCTACCCGTTCTAGTAAAAAGGGACCTAAATTGTGTGATAAAAAATAACGGGTAAATATGCGCGTATGGAAAGTTTGCTACGTGGATTTACTGAGTGGGGTAACAATAACAATCTAATTTTCGGTTTGTGCACAATCTAGAAAGATTTATTGTTTTTTTTCAGCTTACATTGCTGCAGTGTGGACCGCATTATTCACACTGCTGCAGCTTTTCCTCGCTGAGCTGCTGGTGCACCACGGGTTTGATGGCACCAGGAGTTTCACCATCTTCCTACATATCTTGCTGCCGCCGCTCGGGCTGGTACACGGGTTGAACAACTTCGCCTTGTTGCAGACTGACGGTGAGGACTGTTACAATTGCCATAGAGCCGTCCTCCCTAACCAAACAATTCTCTTCCAAGCAAATGAACGGTCAAACACATAAAAACTAAGTATGGCAATACTGACAATATTAACCAAAGAGTAACCAACAATCTTAGTACTTGCATATTTTTATTTCAAATGTACCCATACAAACTTTTATCTTAAACCATTGATACATTAAAAAAATGAGACATAACATGTTTCATAAATTTCACGACGTCCAATAGGATCACCTGAGTGGATCACCCAGGTGATTGAATTGGCAGAATGTGTCTGGTGAGATCATTCAGGTGATTGAATTGGCAGAATGTGTCCAGTGAGATCACCCAGGTGATTGAATTGGCCGAATGTGTCCAGTGGGATCACCCAGGTGATTGAATTGGCAGAATGTGTCCAGTGAGATCACCCAGGTGATTGAATTGGCCGAATGTGTCCAGTGAGATCACTCAGGTGATTGAATTGGCAGAATGTGTCCAGTGGGATCACCCAGGTGATTGAATTGGCCGAATGTGTCCAGTGAGATCATCCAGGTGATTGAATTGGCAGAATGTGTCCAGTGAGATCACCCAGGTGATTGAATTGGCCGAATGTGTCCAGTGGGATCACCCAGGTGATTGAATTGGCAGAATGTGTCCAGTGAGATCACCCAGGTGATTGAATTGGCCGAATGTGTCCAGTGAGATCACTCAGGTGATTGAATTGGCAGAATGTGTCCAGTGGGATCACCCAGGTGATTGAATTGGCCGAATGTGTCCAGTGAGATCACCCAGGTGATTGAATTGGCAGAATGTGTCTAGTGAGATCACCCAGGTGATTGAATTGGCCGAATGTGTCCAGTGGGATCACCCGGGTGATTGAATTGGCCGAATGTGTCCAGTGGGATCACCCAGGTGATTGAATTGGCCGAATGTGTCCAGTGGGATCACCCAGGTGATCCTATTGGACGTCGCGATAAATTTATAAATGCAAGTATAAACTTTTATCTTGTTTTAATCCCCTTAGAGGGCTCTAAGAGTAAGTAAGAATGTCAATAAACGCTGAAGTTACTGTTTTGAATGACAGTTTGTAAACTCACTAAATACAACGCAAAAGTTATATTAAATTTGCTAGAATCTAATACTAGTTTAAACATTAAGAATAAGTAAGACTAATTTAATACCCTATCTTCAGTGTTGTCATGTACCGATTTAGATTTACTAAAATTGCTGGGACAAAGATATTTTAGCCAGACTCTAACCTGAGGTTTAATCGTCACGTTTTGAGCTGTCGCACAGCTGCTGGTGCGTCACGGATTCGATGGCACCTGCTCGTCTAGCACAACTAAGCTTCGCAACTCTTCTCACGCGACGTGACGCAAAGAAAGAGATAGGTAATATTTTTCGCGCGAGAAAGAGTCTCGAGCTCAGACCATATGGTCTGAGGTCGCGAGTCACAGTTCTGCTAGAGGTGCAGGAGTTTCACCATCTTCCTTCATCTTTCTGCCGTCGCTTTTTCTGGTGCTCGGGCTGAAGGACTTTGACTACTAATGGCTTTGACTACTAAAAATATTCCTGAACCTCAAACCCTAGAGCCTTTACCTCAGGAAGAAGCAACATATGTGGCTAAATTATCATAGATTTATTACATTATTTATAGTTGTATGGTATATATAGATTATAGTATGTATATGTATAGTTGTATGGCATAAGTACATATACGAAACAACTGCTACACTCTAATCAATAGTTTTTAATTGTGGATACAGATTCAGTCATCTTCAGGGTTATCTAATGCTACATGAATTACATGATACACATTTTGAAACAGTCGGTTTGATGTCAGTCGTCAAAGACTTTTTAAATTGTTGTTATTTAATAAGTTAATTTTAAATACTTAGATTTTTTATAAACGTAAGATGTCTGTTTAAGCAGACGTAGTTTTAAGATTTTGTAATACCCTTACAGGGTCCATGTGATATACATATCTACACATGTATATTTTTAAAGAACTTTAGTAATTACTATGGTATGCGTTAAATAATATGAATACTTATGAACAGTTAATTTGCACATCCGTCAGTAGATAAACCCATATTAAACGCAATGGTTTCTTCATTTAAACTTACGCATCTTGTAAAATAAACTTGTTAACGGGTTCTGGTTAGTTAATAAAACAAACTTAATCGGAACTTGGGAACTCTAAATTTCTATCTTGTTTCGTAGAAAAGCGTAAGTATATTGGAGAATAAAACAGTTGTGAAATTAAACAATTGGTAAAAACAACTAATAAAAAAAAATAAAGTGCATCGAACTTTCATGAATTTCAGGACGTGACGGTCACGAAACCCCCAGCGAGTACGAGAACCCCACAATACTTATCTGGCTCCTGATGATCATCATTTACCTAGGTGTACTACTGATGCTTCAGCGCACCATCGGGCAGAACCGCGCCATCGGCGGCCAGGTGTCCTGGAGGTCCATTATCTTCAAGCAGGCTGAGGTATGCTCTAGGGAATCTAATATGGATCTTGATGATCTTCATTTACCTGGGTGTTCTGCTGATGTTACCGCGCATCACCGGGTGGAACCCGTGTCATTGGTGGCCAAGTGTCCTGGAGGTCATATTCATATTCATATTCATATTTTTATTTGGTAAAGATAAAAATTCATTACACGTCATTCATTTTACACACATTCATATTATATAAACAATTTTAGGTAGTATTGATAACAAGTTTAGAAATTATTGCTACAACAATAAGGTAATTGGGTCAACGATCTCTTTCAAGAAACTCGTTGATATTATAGCAAGCTAATTTAATGAGCACGTCCTTAAGTTTTCCCGCAAATACAGCATCGCTAGGAGCGTTTTTTATGTCATCAGGCACACAGTTGTAAAGGTTGGGACCGATGACGCTGAGTCCATCATCTTCAAGCAGGCTAGGCTATGTTCTTGGGAATCTCATCTAGATCTTGATGATCTTCATTTACCTGGGTGTTCTGCTGATGCTACCGCGCATCACCGGGTGGAACCTGTGTCATTGGTGGCCAAGTGTCCTGGAGGTCCATCATCTTCAAGCAGGCTAGGCTATGTTCTTGGGAATCTCGTCTAGATCTTGATGATCTTCATTTACCTGGGTGTTCTGCTGATGTTACCGCGCATCACCGGGTGGAACCCGTGTCATTGGTGGCCAAGTGTCCTGGAGTTCCATCATCTTCAAGCAGGCTAGGCTATGTTCTTGGGAATCTCATCTAGATCTTGATGATCTTCATCTACCGGGGGTCGCTGCTGATGTTACAGCACACCATCGCGTGGAACAGCGTCATCGTGGCCAAGTTTCCTGGAGGTTTATCATCTTCAAGCAGGCTAGGCTATGTTTTAGGGTATTATTCAATCCGTTATATTTACTACTAGCTTCTGCCCGTGACCTTGTCTGCGTACACTCGCTCAAAGTTAAGGGATAAAACGCCTTAATAAAGTTGAATGGCAAATCACATATTTAATAATTCCATGGTTAATTTCACTCCCTTCCAGACAGATATAGTTACTTTCTCATTTATAATAATGTACAAGCAGTAACCGACGAACCGACATAGATAGGTCACAGGATTGCACGGTTGAAGTGGTAATAAGCAGGCCATTTAGACCGAAGAATGGACGGCCGTTGGGGCAGCAAAGTCCTAAAGTGGCGACCACGTAAAGGAAAGCGCAGCGTGACGACTAGATGGACGGATGACCTCGTGAGGGTAACAGGGGATCAATGGATGCGGTTTGCACGGGATCGCAATCGCACTTTGTGGCGTGGCGTGTCATGGGGGAGACCTATGTTCAGCAGTGGACGTCGGCTGATAGATAGATAGACGATAGAAGTAGTACTCGTAATAGTAGGAGTTTTAGCTTGTGCTCTGCATATAGATAAATTTCAGGATGCTTATGTTTTCAGGATAAAAACAGGTTACGTGTAATTCAGAACCCCATCGGCAACGAGCGCGACCTACTGCAAGAAGTTGACGAACTCGTCGCGAAAGCCATCAGTTTTTACAATGTGACTAAGGTATGTCAGTTTCTATTTAAAAAAAAAACTTTCACATGGAGGCAAGGCAACTATCGCGGGCGAACAGTGAATATATCTACCGCTTGATTTGTGACTACTAGCGACGTTGTAGGAAAACTATATAATGTAACGTACCTAGTGGTAGCTCGAGGGCAGAGTATTACCACAGTATAATAAAGAGTACTAACGTACAGTATGGACACTCCCTGCCTCCTGCCGAAAGTGCCGCCCACCCGCGCTCGGTTACCTCGCAGTTACCGGCTGGCAGGGACGCGACGACGCGGTGCGCAGAGCGGAGGCCACGTATAATATTCAAATATTAAACAAATAATACTTTTGTAATGGGCGTGTGTTGTGCTGTGTACGGTTGTTTAAGCTCTAGGTATAAACAACAAAAATAAAAGAAAGTTCTACAGATTCCCATTGGATGAATCAAGACAAGTAGGTACATACCCAGTTATTTTCAAAGTGTTTTATGTTTTAGTAGAAAACCAACTTACAATAGGTACTTATGTTTAGTATTTTTTTTTGCCCTATCCGTTTTCGACCTAAACCTATCAGATCACACTGAAGACAACACAATATATATATGAACAAAAAATCATGTTTTCAACTTACGTAATATTTTGGTGGCCTGAATTTCCTTACAAAAATTTAGTTACTTTGTTTAATACTGATTCAAAATAGGAAACTATTTGTATAAATCGAGCTTCGATACCCACCTTACAGCGTAATATGTATGATTCTTATTTCTTCCTAATTCGCGCAATGAGTTTTTAGTCATTGAGGTTATCGAATTTGAACGCGCCCGAATTAGAAATCGTAGTTTAACATTAGTTTAATTATAAGCACACAAAATTAATTCGACGCCGCTATTACAAGGTCATCTCATATTGCTGCACATTGTGTTCCCGACTCGTGCGTTCAAAATGGCGGCAACCCTAGCATGTCTTATCTCACTCACACAAGTATGGTACGCGTTCACCTACACGAGCTTAGACTGTGTGCGTAGCAACGCGTTTCTTTCATACATTTAATCGCCATTGTCCGAGGTGTGGTATTACTTCGGATAAGTAGGTCGTGGTCGTGGGTTCGATCCCAACTCGCAATGTAGTGGAGCGGGCAAAACTTTGTATTTCAATTCAACCACAGTTTTCATAAAAAAAAAGTACGTTAGCCCTGGTAGGCTACTTGTTGTAACTTGTAGGAATTGACCAGGGATTTAAAAATGGCGACCGATTCGGAAATGGTTTGCGTTTTCCTGTAACGGCCCGGCCACGGCCACGGCTTCTAGCGTCGTGCGGCGGCCATGGGTGGGAGCAGAAGGTCCTAACGCGGTGTCTCACTCACTCCTATTTGGCCGCTGCTCCTCTGGTCGCGTGATCAGTGAGCGGTAAGGGTGCGCCTCCACTGAATCGGAGCGGAGAGCAAACGTGCGGTATCGGCCGATTCACGTGAATCACCTGAGTCACAGAATAAAGACACTACAGAAGCCGCACTCTTTTGTTATTTGCCGCTTTTTCAAAGGATTTAGCCTACTAGTATCTAATTGGTAATTTTAAATGACGTACGACGCAGTTGGTTGTAGCTTCTGTGGGGCGTGTATTACTCCTAGGGCTGCCTACACCAACAAAAAGGAAAGTAGTTCTCGGTGTTTGAACTTGTTTTACAAGCTACTTTTAATAAATACGTCCAAAATAAGACGGAGCTAGCGCTTTAAATCGATTTAAATTTTACGGAGAAAATCGGTGAACATACGTAGAAAAGATTCAATACAGGCGAACACTGAATCAATCCCTTTTTAAAGTCGGTTAAAATAATAAGTAATCATAAAAATATAATCGATGCGTTGGCTTCGCGTCGATCGTGACGGCCCTAGCCGAATAAAGGCGGAGCGATGGGCGGGCCGGGTCTCAATATTTTTTTATCATCATTTTAACTCGGAGTTCAGGGCCCTACACCTCAAGCACATCTGTGATACGCGACTTTTTCTCACGCGAGATACTTGTCTATCTCTATCTGTGCAGTACTGTGAGAGAGTGATTTTGTAGGTATATTTCTCGACACGCGGCGCGGAGTGAAACCCCATTGTCTGAGTTGAAATCTGTATCTCAGTACCGCTTCACTTTTGCTATTGGTCGATTCCGCACGTCTCCGCTCCGTTGCATTTATTACTTTCAATTGTTTAGAGCATCATGGGCATAACAGTGGTTCGGAGACTCACGTTCGACGTGTACCGCGGCGAGTACACTCAGCTGTTCGTCGAAAGGATTCAAGAACGTGCGCTCAACATGCTCGAGGATCTCATCTCTGGTAAGAAAGACTCGTTAGTAGAGTCAGTACTCTTGACATTGTCACGTGACAATAGGGTACATGGGGGAGTAAATAGAATGGAAGCATTGATACAAAGATCAAAGCACAAATAATTTTTTTAAATGCGTAACCTGGCGAAAGGGACCGGGAATCGAATCCGGTACCACTGGATACCTCTCGAATTTTTCCTTATGCTTTGTGTGTCGATCTTTGCATTATTTATTTGAAAGATTACACCTTAGCCAATAATTTTAATTTTGGTAATCAAAAGGGCTCTCTCAAAGTCTGAGAAAGTATGTTCTGTGTTTAATAATGCAAATATATGACATAATACACATTATTATCAGATGAAAGCTGTTTGTGCCGCTATCTCTGACACTTATTAGGCTATATATTTTTAAACTGGGACTGTTTAAACTCCTTTGCGCTGCCACTATCGCCATTCCGCCATGAATCGTAATTTTAAGTGACAGTAACATTTCCAATATTTGTCATTATAAATTACATAAAATAATTAGAATAATATTTGTGGATTTCTTCAAAATGAACTAACGAAACAGGTTTACAATTCTTGTGATACTCTAGTGAAAAGGGGCATACTTAGGGCTGCCATCTGTAAATTTGCCGAACCCGTACAAAGACTTAAAAAACCCGGATATTTGGTGTAAATCTCATTTTCCCCCGGACGTGTCCGAAAATAATATTATTATATTAAACATAAAAACCCGGGGAAAACCCGGACAATGTTCGAAAACCCCCCGGGCAGCCTCCAAACTAGGACAAATCCGGGGAAACCCGGATGGATGGCGGCCCTAGGCATGGTTAAATGTAATTTAACCATAAGCAAAGAAGTTGTTTCTGGTTAAAATGTGACTTGTCCCCTTTTCGCTAGATCCCCAGAATTGCTTTTTAATTTGAAATGTTACCAAACAGGTTTAACCCTCCCCGACGATGGGACCATAAACATCCTCGGCCACGACATGGCGGTTCTACGTAAAGCGGGCAGGAGTATATTGAATGCGCCGGGCATTCTCGGCTTCTGCCACCGGTCCAAGTTCCTCGTGGGGGACTTTACTGTGCTGGAGACTTTGCAGTTCTTTACTCTGGTGAGTAAAATACCTGAGGAGATATGAACTTCGAAATTAGAAGTTGGTATCATGCCGTTCCTCCAGCTCTCGTGTGAAAATGTGTTTAATTTAGAGCGACAGCATCGTTGAACTTCTAACTTTGGAGTAATCCTTCTGATGGTGGCGGTTATAAGGTTATAACGCGATAAACTAGTCCCTCTGTAAGCTGTAGACCTCACGATGCGAGTTTACTTCGAAATGGCTAAAATTAATTATTAACGTTTTAATATAAAGCCTGGCCTCCCGGTGAGTGTAGAGGGCAAGTCTGACTGTACAGAAATTGCAGAATTGTTTAGGGCTCATTTTACTGTAAAGTCTTTGCGTAACGGGGAATCTGCGGTGGAGGGAGAGCGAGGTTGTGTGACTACTGGAGATAGCCGTACTGCCTTCTTTACAGCGAAACAAATTAGAACGGTAATAAGCAACATGCAGAAGGGTAAGTCTCCAGGGCATGACGGGTTAAGTGTAGAACACTTTAAGTATGCGGGGTTCCATTTGCCTCGTCTTCTCTCCATGCTGTTTAACTTATGTGTTGGGCACTCGTATCTTCCTGAAGCACTAATGAGGACGATTGTTGTACCGGTGGTTAAGAATAAAACAGGAGACCTGTCTGTTAAGGCAAACTATCGGCCAATTTCACTTGCCACAACTACCGCCAAAGTACTTGACCGTATGTTGGACGCCGTGCTGGAAAGTCATATAAATATACATGACGCCCAATTTGGCTTTAGGGCCGGACTGTCCACGGACAGTGCAATCTTATGTCTAAAGCATACGGTCAGGTATTATACGGATAGGAAAACTCCCGTGTATGCCTGTTTCCTGGATCTGTCCAAGGCATTTGATCGGGTTGACTATGATCTGCTTTGGTAAAAGCTGAGTAGGACGGGCATACCGGGAGAATATGTGGCTCTCTTTAGGCACTGGTACAGCAATCAGCTCAATCAGACACGGTGGGCTAACATATTGTCAGGCGAGTATAAATTGGAATGTGGGGTAAGGCAGGGCGGGATCACTTCTCCTAAGCTATTCAACTTATACATCAACGAGTTGATTTGCGAACTCAGCAGCATGCATGCAGGATGCTATGTGGGAAGCACTTGTATAAATAACCTGAGCTATGCTGATGATATGGTGCTGCTGAGTCCGTCGATCGGCGCGTTGGAAATACTGCTTGGGACTTGTGAGAAATATGCCTTAGCCCACGGACTAGAGTACAATCCGATTAAAAGTGAGGTCATGATATTTAATGCGGGAAAGATCAAGCCCTACTATGTACCTCCTATTTTACTTAAAAATACTCCGCTGAAGGTCGTGGATAGAGTTAAATATCTGGGCCACATTCTCACAAGGGATCTGAAAGACGATATGGATATGGAGAGGGAGCGCAGAGCGTTGGCAGTCCGCTGTAATATGCTTGTCCGCAGATTTGCTCGATGTACATATGAAGTTAAGATAACGCTTTTTAAAGCTTATAGCCAATCTTTCTACACGAGCAGTCTGTGGATTAGGTATACGAAGCGGACTTTCAGCGCTCTGCGTGTCCAATATAACAATGCGTTTAGAATACTGATGGGACTCCCTAGTCGGTGTAGTGCCTCAGGCATGTTTGTGGAAGCCCGCACTGATAGTTTCCAAGCCATCCTGAGGAAACGGACAGTCTCAACTTGGAGCCACCTGAGACAAAGTCCTAACAGCATTCTAAAAGCAGTTGCTGGGAGATGTGACTGCCCTATACAAAGATGGTGGACAGAGCAGGTTAAAGGCGTAGCTTTATTTGTAAAGTAAATATGTAAATATCTCGTTTAATTTTAAGCACATACTAACCTTAGTTTAAGACCCTACTAATATGCTATGGATTTTATTATGTCCGAAATAAAGATTTTCATTCATTCATTCATTCATTCATTTCATTCATTCATTTAAATCCGGTTACCTATCATAATCCCGAATTTTCATTTGCCCGAAAGCTATTCATTCCAAAACTATTAATATTTCAAAATAACTAACTAACGGGTTCTTTACAACGACGTTCATAAAGTCCTGAAAATATTAATAGTTTTGGAATAAATAGCTTTCGGGCATATGAAAATTCGGGATTTCGAAATTTCGGGCAAATAAAAAATTCGGGATTATGATAGGTTACCTTTAAATCCCTATATCTCCGCTAAAAAACTGATTCGTCAATAAAATTCGTACCTACTCACAAAATTTCAGAATTTTAAGAATCGGGTGAGAAATCTCTATGCGAGAACCGCCGGAAAAAATCTGGACAAACGAAAGAATTTTGGGCCAAGTTGAAATGGAGAGGCTTTGTAATTTTTAAACACGCAATTAAAGTGACCATCACAGGTCCACTAGAGTGGATACATAGGTAGTTCTTATTTGCCATCTTAAGTGATTAGGTACAACTTGCGATTCTGCTTGCGATGGTGAAATTGGAGCTTTACAAGAAAACAAAGCTGGACACTGGGTTTACAAAACATTACACTGTGTAGATTGCCGTACCTCTGCTGGTATCCTTTTAAGTTCATTCTGTTGTCTGTCTGGGGCACGTAGAAAGTGTCGATCGAGGTATCGAGGTTCAAGGTGCTTATATCGAAATAAATATTATGGCAACGTGGGGTGAGATTATCACCGAGGCCTTACCCCATTAGACAATAAACTATGTAAGTCTTACCCCACGTTACCTTAGGCTAAACGGATTCCGGCAACCAGTGGCTAAAAAGTCACCTTTTTGCATTTGAAGAGTGTGTCTTTTAAAATTCAATTTCCTAACAGCTGTCTCTATGGAACCATCAAGATGCAGATATCGAGGAATATATGCTAAGAAACAATCCCAAGCTCTGCGAAGAGTGCGATCTGGGCGAAGTCCAGAATGAGCGCGTCTGGAACTTGGACCTGTATTACAAGGCGCAGCTGTGCTGGGCCATCGCCATGATACTGGAACCGCGGGTAATAAAGTATCTAAGTACTGTTGAACAGACGTGTTCCTTTTTTAACCGACTTCAAAAAAGGAGGAGGTTCTCAATTCGAACTAATTTTTTTTTTTTTTTTTTTGTATGTATGTTACTCGATATCTCCGAGAACCGTGAACCGATTTTCAATTTTTTTTTTTTATCGAAAGGGTATAACTCCGAGTTGGTCCCGTTGGCACTAAGTCGGGATCTGATGATGGAATCTTGGAGAAATCGAGGGAACTCTTCAAATGTTATAGGGACATGTACGGCGCTTTCGGTAATTTATTGATAAAGTCAAGAATTTACATTCAGTAAATAGGATTTGGTGTAAGGAAACTGATGATGAACACACATACGAATCACTAAAAAGCAAAAAAAAAAAATTTAACAAAAAAAAGAACCGACTTCAGTAAAACTAAAAAGCCAACAATAACCCGTTCAAGTACTGATTACATTTGACTCACCCTTCGAAGTCGGTGCCAAACCTCGAGTAAACTATAATATATAAATATAAGAACTGAGTGGTTTGGGATCGACTTCGAAGGGTGAGTCAAATGTAATCTGTACTTGAACGGGTTATTGTTGGCTTTTTAGTTTTACTGAAGTCGGTTCTTTTTTTTGTTAAATTTTTTTCTTAATTATAAAACGGTTTAAACTCACGTAAAAATCGTAAAATTGTCAGGAAAGGCCCGACATGTTTCGAACTCATATGGAGCTCTGCATCAGGGGCAGTTATCCGTGCTGCTACGCGACGCGACTCGCGGCCCACTGCACTGGGTCGCGCGACAAATATTAACTGTCACTTTCCTTTCAATAACGTGCGACAACCGAATTAGCAGCAAGATATGCTAGCCCAGCTGTACTACAAGGCGCAGTCGTGCCAGACCATCACCATGATACTGAAGCCACGAGGAATCTATTCGTCATCGTCGTCAGAACTCTTTTAGAGTGCCAAGTATCCATTTTAGGGTACCTATCTACTGATACTGTTTCATCTGAAGTAATTTTGGTCCTACTATAGTTGGGTTGGATTGGGTTAGTGTTGTTGAAGTTATGATTTGGCTGTCATGACTCATTAGCCAGATGTCGGTGTAAAGTGGCATAATAAACGTGCTAATGGAGACTTAGTCTCGTGAGAATTTAAACACTAATAATCCGGTCTTCTCGTTCATTCTCGACGTATCTTCTGAGTTTATTTTTGCCCAATATTAATTATTGATCAGACTTACTGCCAATCGCCAAAGATAGTGTTGATATATACACCTTAGAGTCTAAGTCATTACCATAGTCTAAGGCTTAGACTATGGTAATGAAAACGATAAGGTTTTAAAAAAAAGTCTTCCTCATTACAGATCGTGTTCATACAAACTTTCACTGATAAGCAGAAGTACAGATCAGTAATCAGTGATAAGATTGTGGTAAGTGTCTATCTTATTTTTCTATCTTTGTGACGTTGTGGCTTTGCTCAGCTTCGCAGAAAAGAGTTTGACTTTTAAATAAAGTATATTAACTTGTAAATAAAAAGCTACATAATGATGATTCATATTTTAGAAATATAGGACCCGTCTGACTGTCGTGAAGCTGTCCTTCTCCACGACGCTGCTGGAGTATGCAGACCGAGTGTTCCTCTTCGACCGCAAGGTGCTCGTGTTCGGAGGGAGCCCGGCTTACATGTTCTTTAAATACGGTACTGCATTCCTTAATATAGCCAGACCACGCTAACTCTTCCAACCAAATGAACTGTCAAACCAAACAAACTGACTCATCTTGTATGGTTTGAGCAAATGAACTGTCAGACCATACAAACTGACCCACTTTGTATGGTTTGACACTTCATTTGCTTGGAAGAGTTAGGGTGGTCTGACTATAACCAATATCGTTAATTTGACGAATGAAGGGAAGACACCAGAGGTAGTAGCCCTAAAGGATTGCCAAACCAGCCCGTCTTTCATGTCATAGGGGACAAACGAGCAAACGGATCGCCTGATGGAAAGCGATTACCGTCGTCCATAAACACCTGCAACACCAGAGGAGTCACAAGTGCGTTGCCGGCCTTTTAGGAGGGAGTACGCTTTTTTCTTGAAGGTTTGAAGGTCGTATCGCACCGGAAATACTGCAAGTGACAATTCATTCCACAATGCAGCCGTGCGAGGCAGGGCAGTTCTAGAAAAACGCACAGTTGTGTGAACCGCACAGTGACAATTAACTATCTAAGTGGTGAGGATGAAAGGATTATCGTGTAGAATCAACGTCTAGCACAACTATGATTCGCCACTCTTGTCGCGCGACATAGCGCTACCCGTCACTCTCTCACATTACTGCACCAAATGAGATGGGTAATTATCTCGCGCCAGAAATATTCGCGTATGTCAGTTATGCTAGGGGTGTCGGAGTGCCTTGACATGTCGGTTAATGTAGCCTTTCAACTGGCAACCGATCAAGCTTCATGGATAGGAATACTTGCTAGACTACATCGGCAGAGACACAATCCTCAGCACTGAGAGACCAATTGTGGAAGATAGACGAATAAAATTAATAACATATTCGAATAATCATTTGCAATATGCAGCCATGATTCAGCTTTAATTACCGCCACAATGGAACGACGATAAGATTTTTTTTTATAAATTTCAGGGCGGGAATACCGGTTCCGCTTCACGTTCCGAGCTCAAGACAGCCTCGACAACCAGTATGTAGAAGAGCTAATAGACCAAGCTATCGATATTGGGGGACAAGTACGTGCCTACTTGGGCACACTTCTCATACTCAGGTCAGAAATCATTTCTGCCCTCTATTCCATTGCTGTACACGAATGTCTTCCATTTCTCGACATGTCTGTTAGTTTTGTATCTGACGCTCGACAGCCTCGACAAGCAATAAGTGGGAAAACTGTTTTTTTTTTACACTACGACGGTGGCAAACATGCATGCGGCCCGCCTGATGTTAAGCAGCTACCGCCGCCTATGGACGCTTGCGTTGCCAGGAGCATTACACGCGCGTTGCTGATACTTTAAGATCCTATTTACTCCCTCTTGAAGAACCACATACTATAGCCCCCGGGGAAAACCTCGGCAGGGACCTCATTCCACATGCGGAAAGTTCGCGGTAGGAAATTCCTCTGGAACCGCACAGTTTTCGACCATTTAGGTTCCAGTGTGTGAGGATGAACGCCTTGCCAATAAAACGGGCTGGGTGGATAGATGGCCAATGCGGGCCTATGAAGGCACACTCAGGTTAAGGACTTATCGTTATTCCAATTGGATAGACTATTGTTATTTGACGACGTGTTTTGCACAGTTTGTAGTGCAGCTGCCTATTGAGCCGACGGTCCTGGGTTTGAATCCCGCCAATAAAACGAGCCGGGTGGATAGATGGCCACTGCGGGCCTATGAAGGCACACTCAGGGAAGACTTATCGTTATTCCAATTGGATAGACTATTGTTATTTGACGAGGTGTTTGGCGCAGTTTGTCGTGCAGCTGCCTATTGAGCCGACAGTCCTGGGTTTGAATCCCGGCAAGGACAATTTTTTGTGTGATGAACTCGAATATTTTTTCCTGGGTCACGGATGTTATCTATATATGTATTTATATATTATGAATACCGTCGTCTAGTACTCCTATTATATTTTGCACATTTGGGAGTAGGGCGATTTGTCTATGATACATACGAATAGGTACGAACCGGGTTTACTCACGCCGTAGAAGTTGAATATCGCTCGTCACGTTTCGAATCGGTTCGCAATTCATCATCAAGAGAGCTGATCAGTCGCGGCGGCGGCCAATCTCATTACGTATGTATCGTACGTATTTTCATACGTATTTTAATATGTCCTAATAGACTCACGGATTTTCTCTATATTTATTTATTATTTTATTTATACATATCGTACATTTACATACATTTATGACTTTAATATCATCATATCTGTTGTTTTTCAGTAAACGCTTGATATTTCTAGCTAAGTTCATCCTTGCAATCTATGAAACGGGCAATAAAACTTTATATTGTGTATTTAATCCAGGTTACCGACTACGCCGACCGACAAGACAGCGGCGTTCGTGAAGATGGCCACGGAGCAGGCGGACAAATATGGCATCACGTCACTCCACGTCAGCCTGCCGGATTCTGACGAGCTCTTTAAAAGGTATCATTTAAAACTACCGTGAGACATATTTAATTATAGTATCAAGCGGTTTACACTCATGTGGAATTGTCAGGCACGGCCCGACGACAAGTTTCGAACTCGTATGGAGCTCTTCATCAGTGACTGCTACCAGTACAGCGACACGGTAACTTCGTCACTGATTTAAGTGTAAACCGCTTAACACAATAATCACTACATAGTATGAAACAACTTTTCTTCCGGTACCTCCCCTCCCGTACACCTAAAGTGGGGGTGATTTTTTTTCCGTTCCAAACGGTGTCGTTGAATAGGTCTTTTAAAAATAATAGGAGTCCCCAAACATATTTTTTTGATAAAATCAGCAGTTTGTTAAAATTATTTAGCTGATTTAGACAGAATTATCTTTTTCCTAATAACATTTTTAATCTTTTAAAGGGCTATAAATGACTCAAGAACACAACTGTACACTCCTGTAACCCATACTGGCATGTCTGACAGAGCGCTCAGAGAAATTTCAAGTGAGTAAAACAATTCTGCTAACGGTTCAGCCTTTTACGTATTAATTAGTAAAGAGTAAAACTGATAACTAGATTATATTACTTATATTACAAAAACTTTAAAATGTTAGTAATTTTGACTTACTATAAAGAGTAAAAGTCAAAATGGCTAACATTTAGGTACCTACTAGGTTTTATAAGATAAGATAATATAATCTAATAATTTATGGTGGGGATTCAATGTAAGGGGTATACTTACGTCAAAACGTGACGCAGACGATACGCACAAATAAATCTTCAGCGTATATTAAGCATCGGTGGTCGCTCCTACTTATATTTATACAACACTAGATGGTGCCCGCAGCTTCGTACGTAATGTTATTATACCGTAATACCTAGTCGGGTAAAAAGTATCCTATAACCATTTTTGGATGTCCAGCTATCCCTGTAACAGACGGCGCCAGGTTGGTATGGCCTGGCAAGTGCCCATATGAAACAAATGAAGATCCTGCATCACACTATTAAGATTTTCCTGAAATCATGACCCCTCCAAAGAAATCTGATTATTAATACAAATCTAGAATATTATACAACATGTTATGTTATCCATACTTCCATACTAATATTATAAATGCGAAAGTGTGTCTGTCTGTCTGTTACCTCTTCACGCTTAAGCCGCTGAATCGATTTTGATGAGATTTGGCATGGAGATAGTTTAGGATACGAGGAATGACATAGGATAGTTTTCATCCTGGAAATTATCCCTAAAAAGATTGAAAAGTGAGTAAGTAATTCATGATGACATTGATGACCCTGTAGGAAATGTAATGATTAGACCAAAAGCACAATTGCTCTTACATTTGCTTAGGCGCTTTTAATAATCCCTTTTATTAATTAAGGTGATTAGGTGGATATCTATCGTGTTGTACGAGGTTGCTTCCATACTTCCAAGTTCCACGCGGACGTATTCGCGGGCAAAAGCTAGTATAACATATAGACATAACATGTTGTGTAATAAGTGTAAAAACCGGATAGCTTTGGTCCTGTGACATCTGTCACCTCAGTACATTTTATAACCTAAAATAGTATATAAAAATGTTATACGCTTGTGCAGATTGGAGACAATGGTCAAGGAAGACGTCCTGGTTACTCAACGTAACCCTCCTGAAACAGATCGTGTGGAAATACATTTCTTTCTACATCCATTATAGATTATTCTTGATCATCACGGTATGACTCTGATATAAGGCTGGTTTTAGTGTAACGCGGACCGTCGCGCGGATCGGTCCGCGCGGAGCAATATGTATGGCGCGTCCGCGCGGACCCGTCCGCATTACTCTAAAACGCTCCCTTAAGCTTAATACATCGTACGTGATCCGCGCGGACGGTCTGCGTGCGGTCCGCGTGACACTAAAACCAGCCTAACTAATTCCATTGAATTCCATATCTATAGCTAAATACGAATTCAGGGCTGCGTTATCGTTTACTTTTACTTCTGCCCTACTCTACGTTATTTACTTATTTTATATCACTCCACCTTACTTTTATCCCCCGACGAAAAAAGAGGGATGTTATTATAAGTTTTGTGTACTTATTCTGTGTAATCTACAGTAGGCATTTGTGCATTTGTGTGTCCGTCTTTTGCATCGTAGCTCCCAAACGGATAGACCAATTTGAATGCGGTTTTTTTTATCGAAAGACATGTCCGTAGAAATGATTTTTAGCTATATTTGGTGGAAATTGGACCAGTAGTTTCCATGATATTCAGCTTTAATTGGAACAAGTGACATAATCTCAGTCACTATAAAAATTGAGCAAGTGCGAGTCCGACTCGCGCATGAAGGGTTCCGTACCTATATATATATATATATACATAATCTATAACAAGTTTGTTGTATGGGAGCCCCCCTTAAATATTTATTTTATTTTATTTTTAGTATTTGTTGTTATAGCGGCAATAGAAATACATCATCTGTGAAAATTTCAACTGTCTAGCTATCACCGTTCTTGAGATACAGCCTGGTGACAGACGGACGGACGGACGGACGGACGGATGGACGGACGGACGGATGGACGGACGGACAGCGAAGTCTCAGTAATAGGGTCCCGTTTTTACCCTTTGGGTACGGAACCCTAAAAACTAAGAATTCCAAATTTTGTATTTATGTTCAGTTTTAGTAGCATTTTCTATATCACCCAACGAATGAGGATCTCATGATGACCAGCTACTTGTGTCGGGGATGTTGATTTTTTTTTAATAATAGGTTTTTTTTTTTTTTTTTTCTGTCAAAGGGGGCAAACGAGCAAACGTATCGCCTGATGGAAAGCGATTACCGTCGCCCATAAACACCTGTAACACCAGAGGAGTCACAAGTGCTTGCCTACCCGGAGGACGAAGATAGAATGCCTCTATGCTAGTAATTTCACCGGCTATCTTACCCCCACACCGGAACACAACAATGCGAACATTGCTGTTTGGCGGTGGGTTATATTTCACTTCACTTTACTTTAATGTACAGATCCTGTCAGCGACAGTGACAGGCGCTATAATCGGCGTGTACCTGTCGTTCCAACTGAACGAGATGGGAGACATCCTCGACCTGTCGAAGATGCAACAGCACGGGGAGATAATGACCGTGGAGGCGCTTCAGGAGAGCACCGTGCTGGTCCTCAAGGTGTACAACACCGATGACGCCATGTTCATCGCTAATGCGTTAGTTCAGTATATCTACCCTTAATAAGTTTGCAGTGACTGTACTCGCAAACGATTTGTCACTAAACCAATATCTTCACAACTTGGTTTACTCTTGTTTTACACACAAACCTAACCTAACCTACTCGTAATCTATCAGGTTTTCCTTCGAAGACAAATTTGTCTATGAATTGAAACATTCGGTGAAATGTTTTTTTTATAAAAGAAGAGGATCCCTCACAACTTAATAAAAAAACAACTTAATACGTAGGCTAAACAGCAAGATATATTTTTGTTCCAGATATGCCATGTCCCATACGAACGCTGAAGAGGTGGAAATCAAGATGATGTCTTACACTGCTTTACCATATACTGAGGTGGGTAAAGATAACTAACTAACTAGCTGCGCTGGCTCTGCGACCCAAAATGAGCCTTGGCCTCCGACACAAGAGCTCGCCACACAAGGATCTGCGTGAGCTCGGAGCCACAAACTGGCGAGAGATTGCGCAGGATCGGGTAAAGTGGGTAAACATACCACATTATTAAAGTAATACTGGGTATCATATCAGGCAACCCCTTCTTTCCCATTAGGGACTTTCGGCTCGTGCCCGAAAACATACCTAGATGACGTTTTTGAGGCCCCTAATTAAAGGGTGCTCAGGGCCCCGGTATGCTTTAAGATGGCTTTGCAAATGGCCGGAGACAGGCGGGCTGTCGATCGCTTGGTTGCGTTCATTCAGCCCGATTCCGAATTGGAGCCAACGGTTACTGTTCCGGCGGCGCTCCCATACAGCCCTCTTTCTCGAATATTCTTTCCTCCTACAGAAAGAAAATACATCTTTAAGGTTAATGTCCTTGTCCTCTCCCAGTTTATCTTTTCTGAAGATGCTATATCGTACTGTCGCATACATACAACACTGCTATACCATGCCTACTTGTCTCCTGGCCACAGTGCGAGCAGGATGGATTACGTACTACACCCATAATGTCAAGGTGTCTGTAAGCTGTGAAAATAGCCCTACGAGGGCCCGGTTTTACTCTGCCCACACCCATGGTCGATGTGGGTTGTGCCAAACCAAAGTAATGCAAGACATCGAACACCCTACATAAAAATCCTCGCTTTAAACCCACGGCAAAAAATAAGGGTGTTATAAATTTAACGTATGTTAGCTGTGTGTCTATCTGTGTCATCGTAGCTCTCAAACGGATGGACCAATTTGAGTGCAGTTTTTTCAATCGAAACACTGGTCCGTTGAGATGGTTCTTAGCTATGTTTGGTGGAAATAGGACCAGTAGTTTCTAAGATATATAGCTTTCATTGGAATAAATCGGAAAATCTCAGCCAATATTGAAACTAGAAACTCCCAATTTTGAAGTTATGTTCAGTTTTTAGTAGCTTTATCTATATCACTCATGAATGACGGTCTTTTGATGACCAGCTACGTGTGTAGCAGGTGTTTTAAATTTATTATTTAGGTTATTTATTATATTATTTACTAGTAACTATAGTTTGCAGGTTAGAGTAATACTTATATCATCTGTGGCAGAGCCTGACGGAGTACTTGGTGCTGCGAGCGATCGACTCTCCTCAGTACTACGTCTACATGTATGCCTACGGTATGGACGTGAGGGACGAGGACGAAATTCTCGACGTTTGTATTGCATACTCACTCTCTATACTTATACCTTGCACGAAGCCTTCTATGTAAATATGGAACTGGATACAAAAACATCGTCTTTAACCTTAGCCCGGCAGAGTGGCTCTGTGAGTTGACTTCGCAAGTTTGTTTCGAAATTGGTGTAATTTGTCACGGCTTACGTTTTCAACCTCCATATTTCTGCCATTTAGAAAAAATCGACATTAAATATCGATATATATTTACCGTAAGCTCTCCACATCAATGTTCAAAATACGCCGATCCACATAAACGCAGTCAAATTATGAAAAAGACGTGAAGCGAACGTAACGCGTCTATTGTTTTTCATACTCTTGATTGCGTTTACGGCCTCGATCTCCGATGATATAAAGAACCGATGAAACCTGTTATAGTAAGAATTCTTTTTGATGTCCGAATCTACTACTTACTTACCTCTGTTACCGGAGACCAACGCCAATATCTGTATTCTTCGTTAAACCGCAGGTTTGTGTAAATTAAACATGCAATAAGTGCAGAAGCCTTATACATGAAATGCGTCTTTAAGGCGAAGGAAATAGTGTTCACATTAAACACAGCGCATATAGATTTACGACATTTTGTGTTTAAAACAGCAGTGAAATGCGCGTGGAAGAATGGAGATAATGGCATTAAAGTTGATTAGAATTACCTACTTCTAGAAAAAGCCTTTTTTAATTAAAGAGTAAATCTGTTCAGAAAAGTCAAAATTAGAAATAGAGTATAAATAATATAAAAATAATAAATATTAAGGGACAATCTTACACAAATCGACCTAGTCCCAACTAAGCAAAGCTTGTACTATGGGTTCTAGACGATGATATACATAATATATAACTACATATATAATAAATAAATAAATATTAAGTAACAATCTAACACAGATCGACCTAGTCTCAAACAATGTAGATTACATCTATGACCCAGGAACAAATATTCGAGTTCATCACACAAATATTTGCCCTGGCCGGGATTCGAACAGGACCGCCGGCTCAATAGGCAGGTGCACTACGAACCGAGCTAAACGCGTCGTCAAAGAGTGTCAGTAAAATCAAGATTTATTTGTTTTAATCCAGATCCAAGCACTATACAGTCCAATTCACCACGATACGGCGGCGGCGGCGCGTTCCTTAGCGCGGGTGTACACCGCCCTGCTGAGACACTACACCAAGACCATGGACGCCGATATCCAGGTCACCGACGAACCGCTCGTGCTTGACTCTGCTCCAGTATGTTATACAATCCTAGTGTTATACAGCCCGACCAATTACGACACAGCGGCGCGGCTCGCTCCTTAGGTCGGATGTACAACGAGCTGAGGCACTACACTAGGACTATGGTCGCCAACATCCAGGTCACCGCGTCGACTCGCTCGCGCTTGACTCTGCTCCAGTATGTTATACAATCCTAGTGTTGTACAGCCCGACCAATCACGATACAGCGATAGCGGCGCGTTCCTTGGCGCGGGTGTACACCGCCCTACTGAGACACTACACCAGGACTATGGACGCCGACATCCAGGTCACTGACGAACCGCTCGTGCTCGACTCTGCTCCAGTATGTTATACAATCCTAGTGTTATACAGCCCGACCAATTACGTCACAGCGGCGCGGCTCGCTCCTTAGGTCGGATGTACAACGAGCTGAGGCACTACACTAGGACTATGGTCGACGTCGACTCGCTCGCGCTTGACTCTGCTCCAGTATGTTGTACAATCCTAGTGTTGTACAGCCCGACCAATCACGATACAGCGGTAGCGGCGCGTTCCTTGGCGCGGGTGTACACCGCCCTACTGAGACACTACACCAGGACTATGGACGCCGACATCCAGGTCACCGACGACCCGCTCGTGCTAGACTCTGCTCAGTATGTTATACAACACTAGTGTAATACACACGACACAACTGCAGCAAGAACGTACACTGTGTTGTTGCGGGACTATGGTCGCCAACATCGAGGTCACCGACGACCCGCTCGTGCTCGACTCTGCTCCAGTATGTTATACAGCCCGACCAATCACGACACAGCGGTGCGGCGTGCTCCTTAGGTCGGATGTACACAACCCTGCTGAGACACTACACCAGGACCATGGACGCCGACATCGACGACCCGCTCGTGCTCGACTCTACTCCAGTATGTTATACAGCCCGACCAATCACGACACAGCGGTAGCAAGAACGTACACTGTGTTGTTGCGGGACTATGGTCGCTGACATCGAGGTCACAGACGAAGTACTCGTGCTCGACTCTGCTCCAGTATGTTATACAGATCCTAGTGTTATACAGCCCGACCAAACACGACACAAGAACGTAATACTGTGTTGTTCCGGGACTATGGTCGCCGAATCTAGAAGAATATCGTGAAATCTAGAAACCACTAATAAATTATAAAACATTATTTTTTCAGATCACGAGAAAGATAACTGTACCGCCGCTTATAATACACTTTATGTTGATTATAACCATCGCTCACATCACTTTGCTGCCTACCATGGAATCCGGTTTCATAAGACACGTGCAGGTAGGTATCAAAAGTGTGGCATGTTTGGCCCTTAAGGCTCCATATCCCTTCAAAAATGCTGATTGTTTGAGACATTTTTCTCTATGATCAAACATGTTTCTTAACATATTATCCATGTTACTACCTAGATCAGGTGGAGCTATTTCGATTTCGTAGTATACAGGGTGATCAATCCAAATGGGTCAGTAGGGAGAAAACGAAAACTATAAGAGATAGGGAAATCTGTTCTTAGAAACCATGGCTTCTTAATTTTTTTTTCGTATATCTCATGCATAACCGGGTATCGAACCCGGCTAAAATTGGAGGAGAAAAAAAATGAAGATGTCAATCGATCCTATTTTTTATTGGCAACAAATGTCTGTATAAGATTACATACATTTGTTTAGGATCAATTGACATCTTAATTTTTTTTTCTCTACTCAATTTCGACCGGGTTCGATTCCGGGTTATGCATGATATGCGAAAAAAAATTGAATGCAGTCTTTAATAAATCTAAAATCCATGGTTCCTAAGAACAGATTTCCCTATCTCTTATCTTAGTTTTCGTTTCTCCCTATACTGACCCATTTGGATTGATCACCCGGTATATTTGGAACCGACAGTTTGAATTTTTCATTCACAATTTTTGTTTCAAAATCAACTTGAAATTGACAATATTCACACAGAAAGCTGTTTTTTTTTCAACTTATTTTCGACTGCACGCAATGAAATCATAGCTATGTTACTTTCTAGAACTCAGGGAAAAGTATTGTTCACTTTAAAAAGTCGGTTGAAATTATCACGGTATACAAGTCATAATATGAAAAAAACGAACAAAAAGAATTGCCTCTTAAGAGATTTTTGCAATAAAATGATAAGATAACCAACTACTTTTACAGCAGTCCTCAAACTGTTCTCTTTCAGTCGCACGCGATGAACTTCTCCCCTGCCCGGTACTGGATCTCCCTGTTTTGCTGCGACATCGTCCTCTACTGGGCCCTCGTGTTCGTCATCACGACGGTGCTGTTCTGTGTCATGTACTGGGTCGCGCCCGTGCATTTCCTGCATAGGGACTTGAGTAAGTGCAACTTTTACAAGATAGACTCCAGTGGCGAATTTGCCCTAAGGCCCAGTAGGCCCAAGCCTAGAGCGGCCAGACATCAAAGGCATCATCATGGATGATGTGCTAAGGAACGGGTGGCTGGTACTTTCTATGTCCCCCAGGTCCCAGCCTAGGGCGTCCAAGACTAGGTACAAATCCGCCTCTGGACCAGTCATTAGTCTGTGTATCTGCCGCGTCAGCTTTCAGCGGTGATGATGCGAGATGTAAATGTAAAGCTAAAAGGTACCTGTCGTTGTTTTAATTTATTTTTAAATATGTATTATTATAGAATTCTAGATTTATCTTCAGGAAAAATCTTAATTAGCGTGATGCAGGATAGTCGTTCAAACCTTATCCTTGTAAATTTTGATTACTTTCAGTCGTGATCCCATTCATGCTGATAATGTATGGCATCAGTTGCGTGCCGCAAGCCTACCTCTTCAGCCTGGGTCCCAGTGCCGCCTTGAACTCTATGTCATTCGTCATATTTAACATCATTTTCGGTAAGCTTACTAAACTTCTTAAACGTCAAAGTCAGGGACAAAGGAAAATCGTAAGATAGAAGTATCGCAAGTAGTAGGATCGAGAGTTCGGAACATGATATTTACCCCACCACGTGTGTGACTGATATTTTTCACAAACCTTCGTTGCTGACACGCTTCTTATATAGATTTTCAAATTTTACTCAGGTGAAGCCTCAGTAATAAGCCAATTCATTCACGGCGACGCATTCAGCTACGCCGAGAGAGTCCTCAGCCTGTCTCCGCAGTACAACGTTGCTAACGCGTTTCTCCGTATCACGAAGATCTTCGTCTATAATAGCGAATGCGTTATTTTCAATTACAAGAAACTTTGCACAGGCAACGTACTACATAAGTGCTGTGGTGAGTATTTAAGGCTTTATCCTGTGCAACCCACAACGACGTGAAGTGATGAATGCCTGAATACTAGATTTGTATACTTCTACTTCGTCCCATTCAAGAATTCTCCATACTTTAGGTATGTTGTAGTGTTTGTGTTTTAAACAGTATGTTGAAGAGTTCTGTCCTCGGAAGGTTGGTCACCTTTGATAACCATTATATTATTTTGTCATAATCATACCTAATGTTCAGTAGTGACAGTAACAATACACGTCAGCTACGTTTATTTTTTGTTAAAACCGCATAAATATGACTTGCATTAGTAAGTAGTTCTATCAGTTTCTTTATCCCTTTGGATTTATCTATTTAATTAAACATAAATGGGTAAGGTTCAGGAGCGTTTTGAACGCTCCTAGACTTAGGTTATGTTTTCACGAATAATTAACATTATTTTTGCAAAAATAGCTTTACCTAATTGGTTCAAAGGAGCGCTTTTTGCGGGCTCCAAAAATAAAATTATATTCGTCTGTATTTCGTAACACAAGGGAACGAGCAACGAGCAGTTTAAAGGCTTCTGAACCTTACCCTTATTTAGTAACCAGGATCATTCAGCCAGTGGTGTTGTGCCGCTCTCGAACAAATAGTATAGTAGGTAAAACCTGACAAATCACATACCTTATCAGCTCTTACTCGAGTCTTGTCATGTCATTCTTGACAATGCTAATTAATCGTCTACTTTTGTAGAAAAGTGCGGCGTAATGCAGCCCTGTTTCGAGCGCATATCCTATCTGTCCCACTCGGGCATACTCGACGAGATTCTATGGACGGTGTACCATGGGATATTATTCAGCTGCCTGCTGGCTTTGTGGGAGTACAAGGTGCTGCAGCGTATATGCTGGTGCGCGCGAAACCGGTGGTTCCCCATGGAGGAATCTGCCAATATCATCATGGACCAATCTAGGGCGCACCAAGAGACGAAGGACGTGGCTGCCAAGCGGATGCAACTGACCAATAGAATACGTAGAAGTATATATTTTCCCCTTACTTTCTGATCTATTCCCATATGTCGTCATTCAATCATGCAGGGTGGGATAATCCCAGCTCTGAAGACTGAGACTACCTATCCTAATAGATTACAACCAAGGAAGGAAGGTAGCTAAGCAATTTGCGGAAAGTGCCAACATATCCTGTCACCACACAGCTTCCCTGTACATCTCTGATGAAAACGATTAAAAATGTTCACAGCTTCACTCTATCGGTCCGATATCTCACTGGCCTGATCGCAAAGCCAGCAATACCAACATACTTAACCTTTCACTTCATATTTTCAGCTCCAACACTCGACACTTTCGGAGAGCATCTCCTCGCGGACAACATCTCGCTAGGAAAGGGTGCCAACCGCTATCTCTCAGGCATATCCTTCGGCATCGGCAAGGGTGATGCACTGGCTCTCTTAGGGCTGACGGATCATGGGCGACTGCAGCTCTGTGAGATACTGGCCGGGTACCGGGCACCGTCTTCCGGGACTGCTATTGCCATGTCAAAGTGGATGCTGCCTAGAAATCCACATGATGTAAGTTCCTTTATGAGCTGTTGAGGTATATTTAATTCAGCGGTACAGCAGTACCCGCTAATAATTTCACTTCATTAAGCAACAACTGTTTGAAATCGAAAACACTATAGCCAAGAGACCATGAGAGTTCACTTGTGGCATAGGAAACTTTTTCATACAGGGTTTTATGAACCGTTGACGCGTGTTACTACGATTCTGCAGTCTCACAATACCACTAGTTTCGTTTTGATTAGATTACCATACCACGCAGCTGATCCATCCATCCACGCAAGTGAACCTAATCCATTTTTATGTTCTAATATAGTACTCTCGTCATGTGGCATTCAGCCGCTTCGAGCGGACGCCACTGCCACCCTGGATGACGGTGCACGACGCCTTGTGGCTGATTGCCGTCATGCGCGGCGTGCCAGGCTCTCACATCAACCAAGAAATCAACAACCTTTTGGAAGCCTTAGGTAAACATAACCTTATCAGCAACATTAGCGACTATTGCTCCCTCCTCGAAATCCTCGGAAGTTCCAGTGGAAGCACGCATACAGCACACAATAATCGAGTTTTAAACTTATAAATTTACAGAAAATTTGAATTTTAATAATGTCGAAATCGATCCGGTACTTACAAAGAGCTCCACCGTAGTTCTCATCAATTCCATGCTGATGTAGTATCAAGAACAACTCCATAATCCCAAAAACAACCTCCAGATCTCGAGGACAAGGCAGAAGTGAACGTGTTCAGACTGCATCTGAACGAGAAGGGTCGTCTGAACTTCGCGGTGGCCGTGATCGGGGCTCCACCGATACTGATCCTGGATGAGTTCACAGCCTACCAGAACTTCTACGTCAACCGGGCCATGTTCTACATACTCTACCGGCTGAGGAAGCTAGGACACGCACTCGTAGTTAGTTCAGCTAGGTAAGCTTGATCATAGTCGTGCTCGTCCTGGACGTTACCTGTCTCTTTCTGTGAAGTAGCGTGAGAGTGACAGGTAACGCATGTCGTGCGACAAGAATCACGAAGCATATAGTTGATGGGCAGTATTGTAGATGGGCAGGAATTCTTCGTCAACCGCGCCATATTCTAGAGTTACTTTCTCTATCGGCTCAGGAAGCAAAGGACACGCACTCGTAGAATTCAGCTATATGCGTTATCTAATAATAAAAAAATTGGTAACCTGCTTTCCTAGTCTGACTTCAGGCAACCGTCCCGGGACGAAACCTATCTAATTTTGTACTCTTACTTATACAAACCAATTTTGCACTTACTCAATGTACATTGTGTGTAAGTGCTGTGTGTTAAACAAAAACTCGTTATTTCATTTTATACTAATTTTAAAGTACTAGTGGCTCTGAGTTGAAAATGGCTGAAATGTATACGTTTTCAACCACCATATCTCCGCCAGTTTTAAAACATTTGACAATAGAAAAGGTATTCTGGAGCAGCCGCTACCAGAATCAGTCTATTTATTTGTCTAGGCCCGGGCCTAGGGGCCCAGCCAGTCTAGAGGCCCCAGTCCCAGAAGCAGGACTCGCACCATACTTATGTACTCCTTATTTATCATTTAAAATACTACTACCTACTATTTAATTTGCTGAAAACCATTTTGAGATACAGGAGAGGGCACAAATGCCCTGGCCCTCTAAGTCTGTGAACCTGACCAGAATCCATACTTAATATTATAAATGCGAAAGTGTGTCTGTCTGTTACCTCTTCACGCTTAAACCGCTGAATCGATTTTGATTAAATTTGGCATGGAGATAGTTTAAGATCCGAGGAAGGACATAGGATACTTTTCATCCTGGAAATTATACCTAAAAAGATTGAAAAGTAAGTGAACATTTCTGTTGGGGTGCGGTGACCCTGTAGGAAATGTAATTATTAGACCAAAAGCACAATTGCTCTTACATTTGCTTAGGCGCTTTTAATAATCCCTTTTATCAAGTTCCACGCGTACGTAGTCGCGGGCAAAAGCTAGTATGATATATAGATTGACTTGGACAGTGTGGAGAACCACCTGCCAGTGACGGGCCGGCTGGGCATCCTGATGAACGGGCAGCTCCTGGACGTGGACCACGTGGACGAGCTGGTCGCGCGCTACAGCATGCCAGGGTACACCGTGGTCGTGCACTTGAAGGACACCGTCGACATCATCGACATGTTCCGGAAATATTTCCGTATTTTCCGGGTCAATGAGGTGTCCGATGTAAGTAATCTGTGATGTATACCTAACTACAGTATATAGTCAAAGCAAATGAACTGTCAAACCATACAAACTGACTCGCCTCGTATGGTTTGACAGTTCATTTGCTTGGAATAGTCAGCGTGGCTTGACTCTAGTATAAATGACTACTGCACAGTGAGTTTGGCGCTCTTTTTACGTGAGATTAGACATATAGAGCAGGGATCACCGAACAATGGAACGCAGGATCCTTTAATACCGCCAGCAAAACAAAACCTAACGCCCAGCTAAAGCCTTTGCTTTGATCCACTAGAATAAGTTACTCCAAACATTTTGCACGCTGACTAATAGTTGATAATCTATACTGTTATAACAGCTAACTAACTAGATTTGTATTGGACATCAGTTTTCTGTGGAGAGGAGTCAAGATTTCAGGAAAAATCTTAAAATCGTAATGCATGATCGTCTTTTGTTTTGTATGGGCTCGCGGCGCCATGCCAGTCTAATAACATCCTCTCATCTCCTCTCATCACGCCGAAACGGCTGGACAAATTTTAACCAATTTTGGATAGGATACTTCTTCCCCGACTAAGATTTAAAAAAAAATTACGCGTAGATACGAAGTTGCGGGCACCTTCTAGTAAGGTAATAAAAAGGTTTTAAACCTGTTCCATTTCCTCACAGGGACTGGCCAACGTACAAATCCTGGACAATCTAAACTATGCGGAGATATTCAGCCGAATGGAAGCCCTTCAAACATCAAACGAAAGAGTTTACTCCTATATAATATCCGACATACCCATGGACTACATCTTTAACGAGATGTTGGACAGAAGCGTTGGATTTGAAACGGCCCACGAGCCAAAATTATGGATGTTTAAGCTCTTTAGGAGGAAGAAGAAGACTGTGGACATGAGAACTCTGATGAACCTGCAGAAGTTTGAGAAGAAGTATGATATAACGTCGCTGACCGAGTTGCCTTGGTCGGTGATATTCCGACGATGATTTCTGATTTCTAATATGTATTTTTAAAGTTCATAAGAGGTAAATGTTGAATTGCTATGGCCTGGTTCGTTATTTGGCAGTATACACCACGGACTGGTGAGGTTAGCTGGGGCTCGAGAGGTGTTTTGAGCCCTTGCATCCCAATTCTTGGCATGCGGTTAATAAAGACGAGTTGCGCAAGGGTAGGCCTTTCACAGCAGTGGGACACAACTTTATGCTAGGAAAAAAGAGGAAAATTAACATAGACAATGTGTTAAGATTGCAGAGATATCAGAAGAAATATCTTGTATCGTTTGCCCTGATCGATACCTACACCGACGGCTACTTCTGTGCCCGCGTTCTAATGTTCTTCGTTTCACTCCTTTGATATTTGAGTGAGACAATAGGATCTTCGAAGTATGTTCAAATCGTCTGATTTGTAGCTTTTCATAGGTTGCTGATTATTATCTCTACATATAGTTAATCCGAAACGCTGAAAACGAATTATGTAAAACTAACCCAAATGAGACACGTCTCACGCATAAAGTTGTTTTTCACTTGTGCCTGTTCGACATAATTCGCTCTTACCGTTTTGGGCGTAGGTACTAAACAAACCGCACCATTTATATGTCGAAAAACAGCCCTGTATATTCAGACATGTTTAGATGTCCTAACGGTTATAGATCCCAAAAAGCTTATTGTTTAAGTTTAGGGAATGAAAACTCGGTTATTTTACCATGAAAATAACCGGTTATAACCAGTTTTACTATGACAAAATAACCGGGCTTGCATTCCCTATTTAAGTTGTTACTAGAGTACTAATGTTTATGTTAAGCATATGCCCAACTTATGTTTTGTTTTCTGGATGTAATGTGTTAGTTCATGCAAATAAAAGCGTTTTCTTGTTACATTGTTTACTTCCCTTAGACTAGAATTAAATCAGCATACATAGAAGCATGAGTATTATAAGCACTATACGTTATGTTTAGTGTCCACAAACATTCAGGTTTTTTTTTCAAACGCTCATTCCCGAAACAACAAATTCCCAGAATGATACATTTTCATTGTACCAGATTTAAAACTCAAAATCTAGCGGTCACAATTCCAATTCGTTAATAATAAAAACCATTCTGACCGGCGAGCGACGGCGATAGGGGTGAGCGAGATACCGCGCTCGGACCTCCCGCTCCCACCTATAACTCCGCTGGTCGCGAGATGACGCAGCCGGGCCACAGGTCGTTACCCACTTCAACAGTCGGGATGGTGAAATGGTTTGTCAGTAATGGATAAACAGTGCAAAGGGCCCTAGCCCGCAAGCTAACCATGAAAAAAAAAGGATAAACAAATGTGAATTGTGACTGCTTTATTATTCCAACTAATTTATCTATCGTGCAACAAACGCTATACCTGTAGAAAATATTTAATATGAATAATACATTTGGCAATCTGACGTTTCGAGAAAATATAAAAATCTGGTGTAAACTAAATGTGGTGTTTCAAAAACCAGTGAAATAAACAAGACAACACAATGTTAACACTACAGACCTTAGGTTCGTCGCAATAACAAAGTGATGGTGACACAAAAGCATTGATAGATACCCAGAATTATTAGTGTGAGTATGTATGGGAATGCCTGTAATCAGTTAATGTTAGCCATCATTCCCAAAAATCAAATTCCCAAACCGCCACATTCCCAGTTCCCAACACACCACATTGTTAAGTTCCCAACTTATTACCAATTTTACATGCATATTTTATAAGATGCAACATCTCTTTGTCTCTTGTAGCTGCTAAGTTCTCAAAAACTCAACAAAATTCGTAACAGACAATGCGATTTTTACAAACTTTTACAGCGGAAAAATAATAAGCTACCTATTAAAAGTTTGCTGATAATCACAAAACTACAGTGTCATCTCCAAATTAAATGTCATAATGCCAGTTGATTACTACAAACCTTATACATCAGCAAAATATAACTTTTGCTCATTATTACTTGAATTTTGACTGCTCAGTAAAAAATCTCCTACAAATATTCAGTGTAGGGTTGTATGAGACCTATGTAACTCGGCCGTTGAGCCCCTGGCCTGAGCCATCATGTTCTCAATCCGGTGTGTTGTCTCCCTAACCATAGAGAAATCGGAAAGGTCTGGAAGGTCCAACACAATGTGGGCAGAGAGACGTTTGTAAACAGAACTGGAATCCTTTTTATTTCTCCTACCCTCCTCATATTTAAGTTGTTGTTTTAAAAATATAGACTGTTTTAGCATTTCTTGTATATTCGTGAAGCTGGTTACTGCGCTGTCCATTGATTTCACGGCACTGAAATGAAAATAAGGTCAATTATAATCAGTGATCGGGGATTTCTCTGCCACAACGCGGGATTTCAAAGAAATATATTTTTTAATATCAATATAGTCATGATTATCTCATCAAATCTCAATACAATATTTTTTTCGGCCAAGATAGCCGGATTACAATATAATTACCATGTCCATATAAAATAATATACACGAAATACCGCGTTGTGGCAGAGAAATCCCCGATCACTGATTATAATACAATTAATTAAGCGTAATGAGGAATATTACCTTATATACAGGAAATCATTGTTGTCCTACAGAGCACTATTTGTACTTTTAAAGACCGAAATGCCTTTGATTGATTGATAGGACATATTCCTCTTCTCAACAGAAATATGTTGACTATGGAACAAATTAAGCTTCTTGCCTAAATTGCCATTTAAATGTTACTAACAACTGTGACATTTTCTGCCCAAAGGGTCCACTTTGCAGGGGGATTGGGCTAGGAACAAACTTGTATGAAGGTGAATGCATATGTGCGTCGGTGGCAGTGAATGCGTTAATAGAATCAATTGTTTTGCAACTATACCAATAACCTGTCAAGGCACTTTTATGACAGACAACAAAGTTGTACTCTTCGGATTGAAGTTATTCGTTTATGTTTATGGTTTACTGGAAATAGACAATTTATGGAAGTTTAATTATGTGTCTCACCTCAATGCATACTCAACATCATAGCACCGCCCCTGAAGTTCGTGCTGTAGCTTCGTCACCTCCACTCTCCGCTCCACCATTGGTGGTAATGCTTTTCTTACATGCTCTTGCAGTCTGTACAATGCCAAAGAAGGTTCATTGGCAACGATGTGCATGTTCTCTGAGATGCGTTCAGCAGCTAAAAATGATTTAAAAGATTATGATTTGTCTTAGTAAATAGTCGGTCTTGAAAAAGGTCTACATTTTGTCGGGCTCCTACTACCCCGACCCCACTGCGGGGGCCCTGGGGCCCCGTTTCACTGTGGCTGTTACGCCCCTGTAACAAAGATTATGTTGACTTTATGCTTTCGAGATTTGATACCTTTTTTAGCTTTCGCTTCCAAATCTGGATCTCCTTGATAAACGAACGTCATTGTATTTTGCTGATAAGATCCAACTACGTATATTTTAATGATTTATTACTAATTTAGGCCATAGAAAAACGGTTGGCTCTGGCGTATATTTATTTATTTACAAGTTTGTGAACGTCTGAAATGAAAGCTGAACTGCTGAACTGACTGACATTTTTGTTTGACGTTTGTTTTGACGTGTCGTTTGTCTAAATTTAATGTTGCTAGCAAAAACAAAGATTGGTGTTTGTCCCAAAACGAGGCAACAATGGTACGAAGCGAATGAAACTCATTAAGGCTTTTATAGACGATCGGACTTTAAAACTGCAAGTTTCAGCTTTCAGTTATCTGAAAACTGATCTACGTATGAGTTATAGTAAAACGAGCTGCCATTTTAACGGTGTGATGGTTGACGTTTGTTACGTTTTTTTTTGGATACATGAGGTATGAAATAACGGGATTTGGTTGCCATGGTCCGATAGTCTATACGCATCTTATCGTGTTACATGCTTTTCTTTCTTATCAATCATAAACTACAAATTTTGGAACTGCACTAGGTAATTACTGTCAATGTCATCTATTCTGTCATTCGGTCTGTTATTGTATTATGTCAAATCAATGATAATTCGACCAGGGCTGCCAGATCGTATATTTGGATACAAAAACTGTATAATTGGACCGCTGATTGTATCCTCTTTGTATCCTGGACCGTCTTGTATAATTGGATACATCAATTATTTCAAGCTAGAAGGACCGTCTTGTATAATTGGATACATCAATTATTTCAAGCTAGAAAACTCTTAGCCGTCTACACACTTTTTGTATCCTGGCAATCATTTTTGTATAATTTCAGACTTGTGGCTGAATAATGGAAAATATTCTACTGGCAGCCCTGAATTCGACATTGTCCCATTATCAAAATAAAACGCTTGATTGTTTTTTTTATCAGACCTTTGCCGTTATCAGTATTGTTTAGTTTATCAAATTTTAATTTATACGTTTAGTTCCGTTTAGCTGCTAGGTTGACTTTGTACTCTTTATTTCATAAACGCTGCAATCTATTCCAAGACATCGAAAATACAAGTTGTATTCATTTTTGTAATTCGTAGTCTAGTACCCAGGTTTTTATGTATTGTATTTTTTTTCTGCAATGGTAAGTTTTATTTTTAAATATTTATTTCAGTTATACAGCTTATATAAGTAATACTTTTTTTTATACTTAGTAATAAGTACTTACCCACATTTTTTGTAATTCATGATGGGTTCTGAATATAATAATAATTCTAGAAAATTGTGCTATGAATCTTCAGGAAAACCGTCAACTGGACACAATATTTGGGTTCATCCTAAACATAATGTTCCCAATCAAAATGCTGCTCAGGGTATACTCACTGTGTATCCTGATGATCGATGTGGCGTGGGTGCTCGTGAATGCGGCGTTTGCCATCATACAGGCTGCTTATGAGCTGTTCAGGCCTCCTCCTATGAAGTCATTGAAACTGGAGACTGCTTTAGTAAGTCATGCTTTTTTATCTATTGAAGTTGCCTCCGGTGTAGTCCTAATAGTTACATTGATAATATAATGTAAGCATTAACGAACTGCCATTCATTTTATCGAAATTCCATTATTGGCTATTGTAAATTAACCTACTTGTGCCCTTTAAAGAACACAATTCTGATCCTAGCTGCTAGACTTTTGTGGAAATTTGAAAATAAATTTAGAAATAATTTATTTTTTAATATTTATTTATTTTTATTTAATCTTTATTACTCATTTCTTAGTAACAAATACCTACTTAAAACAAAGCTCATATCTCAGTGTCAATCTACTAAATATAAAGTTTTGAAGAGCAGTGACATACATTTTAGCGAGTATTGATGTCTCTAGTCGACGTATGAACGCCATACCACTGATTTGAACGACGCATGATTGGCTGAAATAAAAACTGTAAGTTTTTACCAATTTGGTAGTCTTTTTCTTTCTCTCTTCAGCATGACTGAGGGTCGCGGTTGTGACCGTTCGAGGCCATTATCCCTTGCACGAAAGTTCTCCACTCCACACGGTATAACCTGTTTAGTAATATAATACTAATTTATAGGTAATAGGATCTGGTAGAGGTGTGGGTCGTGAACTAGCCGTCCAGCTCGCAGATCTTGGTGCCATTGTGATCTGCGTCGACAAGAACAGCTCTAACAACAGCGACACATTGGAAGTCATCAAGCGGAATGGAGGCTCGGCACTCACCTTCAGTTGTGATATCACTAAGAAAGAAAATGTGGAGGAGTTAGCGAAGCAAGTGAAGAAGGATATTGGTTTTGTCAGGTTAGCTCTGATTCAATCTTGTCAATTGTGTCTGATAACAGACACTAATAAGCCTATGTGCAGCCTGGTTTTTAACCCCCGACGAAAAAGAAGGGTGCTATAAGTTTAACATGTGTATCTCTGTGTCTGTTTGTGGCATGGTAGCGCGCATACGGGTGGACCAATTTGAGACCTTTTTTTTTTAATCGAAAGCACAGATCATATAATACTAGTACAGATGGACAGGTTCATACAAAAAATGGTCGCCGTCCTAACTTTTTAATACCGGTAGACTAAATTGATTCCACAGTTCCCCACTAGATGGAGCACTGAATTGACACATCGATCATGCTATTCGTTTTGGTAATACATTAAAACGACAACAGATGGCGCGTCTCTCTCGTCTCGCGGTGTCTGGCGCGCAGCAACGAATTACGTCATACGGTTAAAATGAAAAGTAACTATCCGTGTCTCATTCACAAACCTACTACCTACCTATTATAAAATATACCTACCTACTCGCATTAAGAAACGAATTATTTCTTATGCGTTGCGAATAATATTCGAAGTAAGGAGGGTTTCTTGTTTTAGCGAATATTTTTATTAACAGACGGTACCCTATGTTGTTTCTTACTTTCGTTTGTTTTGTTGTGATGAGTACTTTCCATTACAAATGGTGCCGAGGGTCTGAAGATGGAGCCGGGAGACGGCCACTGGAACTCCTTGATGGAAAGTGCTAAGACAGTCGAGATTGGGCTCGTTTGTTTGGTCGTGATGAGTACTTTCTATTAGACATGGTGCTGAGGGTCTGAAGATGGAGCCGGGAGACGGCCACTGGAACTCCTTGATGGAAAGTCCTAAGACAGTCGAGATTGGGCTCGTTTGTTTTATCGTGATGAGTACTTTCCATTAGACATGGTGCCGAGGGTCTGAAGGTGGAGCCGGGAGACGGCCACTGGAACTCCTTGATGGAAAGTCCTAAGACAGTCGAGATTGAGCTCGTTTGTTTTGTTGTGATGAGTACTTTCTATTAGACATGGTGCCGAGGGTCTGAAGATGGAGCCGGGAGACGGCCACTGGAACTCCTTGATGGAAAGTCCTAAGACAGTCGAGATTGGGCTCGTTTGTTTTGTCGTGATGAGTACTTTCCATTAGACATGGTGCCGAGGGTCTGAAGGTGGAGCCGGGAGACGGCCACTGGAACTCCTTGATGGAAAGTCCTAAGACAGTCGAGATTGGGCTCGTTTATTTTGTCGTGATGAGTACTTTCCATTAGACATGGTGCCGAGGGTCTGAAGGTGGAGCCGGGAGACGGCCACTGGAACTCCTTGATGGAAAGTCCTAAGACAGTCGAGATTGGGCTCGTTTATTTTGTCGTGATGAGTACTTTCCATTAGACATGGTGCCGAGGGTCTGAAGGTGGAGCCGGGAGACGGCCACTGGAACTCCTTGATGGAAAGTCCTAAGACAGTCGAGATTGGGCTCGTTTGTTTTGTTGTGATGAGTACTTTCTATTAGACATGGTGCCGAGGGTCTGAAGATGGAGCCGGGAGACGGCCACTGGAACTCCTTGATGGAAAGTCCTAAGACAGTCGAGATTGGGCTCGTTTGTTTTGTCGTGATGAGTACTTTCCATTAGACATGGTGCCGAGGGTCTGAAGGTGGAGCCGGGAGACGGCCACTGGAACTCCTTGATGGAAAGTCCTAAGACAGTCGAGATTGGGCTCGTTTGTTTTGTCGTGATGAGTACTTTCCATTAGACATGGTGCCGAGGGTCTGAAGGTGGAGCCGGGAGACGGCCACTGGAACTCCTTGATGGAAAGAGCTAAGACAGTCGAGATTGGGCTCGTTTGTTTTGTTGTGACGAGTACTTTACATCACTGAAGATGATTTAGATTTAGATCAGATTTTATTTATTTCATAATATAAAATGTCAGTATAAATTTCGCTATGACCATTTATATGCATTTAAGTATACTATGATCGTCAAAAATTTTAATATTAAAATGAGATATAATAATAGTAAAACACGTAACAATTGATTGCAACAAAAGATATTTACATGTCATAATCATAATTCAGTTAAATGTGGTTACGATAAAAGAATATCTCCTTAAGGGATTGTCAAAATTCTAAAAATCGTCAATATACACGGTTTGAAATACAGCAATAAATTACATGTCACTACATCAAATAATTTGAAATTAAATAATTATGTCAAAGGTATCTCCTTAGAGGATTGTCAATGTGTACTACAAGAAACCAAAAACAATTTAAAATAAAATATAAATTACTTCCATATACTCAATTACTCCATTTCGGTAAATAGACGAACGGTATAGTGGACTGGATTATCCAATAAAAAGTCTCTCAATTGTTGTTTGAAATAATTGTCGTCTGATGCCTCGGTTCGCAACTCGTCGGGTAGATGTTCATAGAACGTCGGGCTTATGACGCGCGGGTTTTCTTTTCCAAGTACCATGCGATGCGGGACTGTCCTAAGTCTCCGTAGAACGTATTAGTTTGCCCGATACCTCGACACGTACACGACAAATTAATTCGTAGGTACATAACTACATTAATAGCTCGAATATATAAAGTGAGTAGTGCGGGTATACCTTCACTTGCCAGAATTTCATTTAAAATAATTTCATTTGCCATATTAGTCATAGTCCATAAAGTTCACTTACCATAAAATGAAATGCCAGAATTTTTGTGAATCATCATCATTTCAGCCTATTGCAGTCCACTGCTGGACGTAAGCCTCCCCCAGGGTTCGCCACATGGCCCGATCACCAGCCACTTTTTGCAGGTCGTCGGTCCATCTGGCCGGATGGCGTCCTACACTACGCTTGCCGAGTCGTGGTTTGGGCTCGTTTATTTTGTCGTGATGAGTACTTTCCATTAGACATGGTGCCGAGGGTTGTGAATCATAATAATCATTAAATAGAATGATCGATATTCATAATATCTTGTGCCATAATATCAAATTCCATACAGTTTACTTTCCAGAATCATCTGATTTTATAATATTTAATGATAAAAAAAAAAATAATGCCCAATGCGAGCCGAACGAGCGAAGCGAGTGTATCGCGGCAGCGGTTGGCGAAGCGCCCCAGGACTAGACTGCTACCAGTAAAGTAGATTAATGGGTTAGGTTAGGTTAGAATTGCGAGCACAACAGCGCGCGAGCTGAGCTAACAAAGCGTAAAGAGAAATTGTTTAGAGGGCTCAAACCTCCACCTTCTAGTAGTAGTTTAAAAAAAATATTTTATATAGCGTTTGAAGTTTCTGGCTAATAAAATTACAATAAATAAAAATATGGAAAATAAAGTTTCTAACATACATATCAATATGTCATGTAAAAATTCGGGGATATGAAGTAATGTTCTAGCATGCAAAAATTCGGACAAATGAAATTCTGGCATATGAAATTATTTAAAATAAAATTCTGTCAAATATTAGACAACCAGTAGTGTGTCATAATGCGGTACTTTATGAAGCGATCCCTGCAAGAATGCCTGGTTTCTACTCCGGCCAGTAGGTATTTGGATGGAGCCGGGAGGCGGCCACAGGAACTCCTTCTATATACTTATCTTCTCTCTCATACATACTTATACGATGTGCCCAGTAATTAAGTGTAAAGTAGATATTTTTATATATGGTACATAGTAATAATCTAATTATTAGAACAAAACGCGTTCACAGAGTGTTTATTTAATTACCTCGACGTTTTGAACGTGATGTACTTACCGTCCATGGTCTTAAAGGGACTTCAGCACAGAGTACTCAATAGTAGTACATTACATACAGAATGTACACGCACACCCCCGCACGGAATCCAGTTACCTCATCCCGCAGGAGCATTGGAAGTCGGATTTGCTGGGTCCACACAGAGCGATCGGCCTCGCGAGGCAATTGCCGCGCACGGCATTCGGCGCATGTCTCGGGCATTGGATGAAATTACGCTTAACGAACTGATTATGATGATGAAATAAAAACAAATCGGGAATAAATAAACAGATTTATTAGATTTCTATATTTTCATAACGTCTTCAACCCAATCCCATTGTTATTTGAATTACTGCCTGCGCCTTATTTTAAATACCCAAATTTTTGGCAGTTAGGGTTGTCAATGTAATCCTCGTTAATTTTTTTCTCGTCTCTTCAGGTTCTGTATCATATCCACATTTTCTTAAATTTTTTCTACTTCCTCAGTATTTCCCACTTTATTTTTTATTCCTAGACAAGTCCTTGCAGGAGTCCAAACTTTTTATTGGGTGATCCTTGATCTATAACAAAACAAATTCAAAAGTTAATTATGAAAATAGCACAATTATGAGAAAACATAAACATGTCCATCACATAATATTTCCTAGGGTTTTTTTTATCAACAGTCCTAATATTAATATTACATTGAATTTTTTAACGTCAAACACTTGCATTTTAACAATTACACACCAAAACACTGACATTTTTAATAAAGTAAAATTCCATTTAGGTACAGCATAATGATGATGAACATAAATATTACATTAAATATATGGACGGTGTCAATACAATTTATGATTACATTAAATTAACTTAAATAAAATATTATTATAATATTGCACCATAATTGTAAAGACATAGCCTCACGCGCCTATAAAAATCTCCAAGGCTGTCATTAAAAAGATCCGTATCAGGGTCTTGCGAGTACAGTCAACCAATTTGATTCCTAGGCCATTTCGAACCTTGTCACAGTGAACGTTAATATGAAAGCCGCTTGAAATCTCATATATCATTGTCATTATAGTAATCAAATTGGTTGACGTTACATATTATTGATCAGCTGCAATGCCCTCTGAGTGGGAGCGTTGTTGCCACGGACGGGAGCGGGCGCCGCTGCCGCCGCGCCCCGGCACGCTCCTCTGCGGCGCCCGGACCCATTCGCTCCAACACAGATGGATTGTCGACTTTATTATTAAGTAGCTGATAATAGTGCACTATAAGTAGCAGCATCCTTCACGACTCTAGCGTGTCCAATCCTACCATAACCGAGACGAATGCAGACGGATACAGATAAGGGTAATATCCGTACCGCCGCCCATATATGAATCTGGCGTACATAGAAATATATATTATGCAACAATGCAATTGATTTGATTTTTCCCCTCTTAAATCACTACTCAATCTCATTATATCTTATATGTAGAGTTGTACAGTTTATTGTAATTATTGTAGATAATTTATTTTAAACAGTCATAATTAGTGAGTCCGCCAGTCTTATCTAATGAACTCCGGAGACTTCTAGTTTTATCATATATTTATATCCGTTAGTACCCAGTGATTTCTTTGACTAATTGTCAGTGACATATAACTCTAACTACTACAACATCAACATTTAGATGAAGTGCGATTAGATCACGGGGTTCAATAATAATGTAGCGAGTAAAAATTAGATTAAGTTTCATTTATCTTGTTAAAATAACATGAAGTTCCTACATCCTTATTTGTGCGCCCTTAAATTTGATAACCTTACAATATTTTCCTTTATACAACTTATTTTGCACGAAATTACAAAGTGAATGCAGAACTACATATCCCACATGCACAAGCTATTTTCATATTTTTCTTTAGATTGATTAAAACAAAATGCAGTTTGCGTTAATAATTAATACCTAATATTTTCTTGATAAGACGGATACATTCTAGAAGGTTCATAGAAGTTTAATGGAACTCATAAAAAAAATGTTTTGTTCTTTGAATGTCAGTGCGAAGAAATAAATAATACATCAATAACTATATTTTGTAGGGAATGTAGAAATATGTCGATACTTACTTTATAGCTCAATATACAATATATTACAATATACTCTCAAAGAATTGTCAAACTGTGTTTATAGCATGATGGGCAAATATGTATAACAACAAAATAACTCACCTCAGTTTTCAATCCAATGTAGCAAACAAAACATGGGATTTTAGCCCATCATGGTCTTGGGTCGAAAATATGTAGCGTCCATTTATGTTTTGTGGGATTATCAGTCCATTTTCCAAAGTCAAGTCAAGAAACTATCGCACTATCGCACTATCGCAGTCCAAATTCAAAGCCAAATTAGTAGTGAGTGCAATTTTCGTCAAGGACCAGAATCCAAGACAATGTAGTAGGTGTAACGTAGTCCAAATTCAAAGCACATCGTTCTGGGCTGGGTGGAATATTTTTCGCGAAAAGAAAAAATCCGTTGTTTGCTATTGTTATCGATATGTCACATATGTCATGTCATGTCGCCTTTTTGCGTTTTGATAATTCTCTAGTTTAAGATATCCGTTTTTTACTATCTTGTTTGTACTAAGATCTTTTTATTGACATATATTTTTTAAATAGTGTTTCTTATATGTTATCCATTTAAAAATTGTTCCTTTTTTTTCGTTTTTAATTCAAAGTAGTGCATTAAAAATAAACTGCATACCACATCTAAAAGTTAAGGAACCAAACGCCGTGGTCACCTTCCTGTAGTTGCGCCATCTAGTGACGTTCTTTCATATTACGCAGGTAGGGTGATAGCTAATTTTCATGTCACGATCGATTGAATAGATAGGTTTAAAATAAAAGACTTAGATTCTAAAATAAAGCATTGAATTTGTGTTCGTGATGATAATCTGCATTTAGATTAACGTGTACTTGATTAGTTATTGCATAATTATTGGCTAAATTACGGGATAATTGTTTCATAATGTCGATTTGAGACCTATGATGCCCTCTATGGGAATTTTTTGGTAATAATTATATTTTCTTCGTGTTGGGAGGGCATGTCGAAAGCCTGGTTTGTCAAGATGGTTCTTAGATTTTTTTCATGAAAATTGGAGCTCTTGTCTCCAGATAATTAAATTTTAGTGTGCTCGGATAACAACCAATATTAAAGCTAGGACTTCCAAATGTTGTTGTTATGTTCAGTTTTAAAAACCACCCATTAAAAAAGAGGTTCTCATGATGACCAGCTACTTGTGTTGGTTATTTTAATTTTTTAATTTATAATATTATTAAAACTATTGTGAGACATGTTTAATAATTATAAAAACGGTTTAAACTCACGTAAAAATTGTCAGGAACGGCCTTTTTTTAATTTATTCTTATAAAAGCCCATGTAGAATAATCATAACTGTGACAAACATTACCAATGTTTCCACCACAGTTGTGTTACTGCACTTCAGCAATTTAGATCTGAGCCTGGAGCGCGAGTCTCAGTCAGTGTATCTTTAAGCTGATATCAGGCTAATATTATAAAGGCGAAAGTTTGTGAGTGTGTTTATGTGTATGTTAGCTACTTTTTCACGCACAAACGGCTGACGAACAATATTGGTAAATTTTGATATGAAGGTAGCTGAGATAAACACATAGGCTATCCCGGAAAAATGTAGTGTTCCCTTGGGATAAGCGGTTAATACCGCGCGGCAATAAAAAACTAGGCTTTTATTTATTTATTTATCTTTCTGCAATCAGCCATACAGGCCATAATCAGAACTGCTGTGTAAGTATGTGTAATTAGTTAATTATAGCAAGGAAGATAAAAGGTAAGGAAGTATGATGTTCATAGTAACGAGCGTACGCCGATAAAGATTTTATCGTCGGGGAACTAGATGCCTCCGTATGTATCAAAATGAATTAAAACGGCGTTTCAGTAGCGACATAAACGAAATAGAACGGTGTTCATAATTAACAACTTTTGCAGAGTTTTGTAAGTATCGTAATGTTATACCTTGTTGACAATAGATGGCGTTTCCACGTTGTGCTTTTACAATTTTTGATATGTTGAGAAGTTTTTTCACTGAGGGTCATTTTTCGCTTTTAAGGCTTTTATGGTTGATTAAGTATTTATTATGGATGAAATATTTCAAGTCAAGCCTTTGAAGTAAGCCTGGCCATGTACTGGCCATAGTGCTATAGGTAAGTGTGATATACTGTCAAATGATGTTTTGTCTCTTTCAGTTTGAATGTAACGTCATGAAAATGTCATTAGTTTTTGATTGATGCTTATTGTAATATAGTTTTGCTATTTTCGATTTACGTTCCGCTTAAGGGAGGTTTATTATCAAAATTTATGACTGGTTAATAAATAGTTTTCAAATGACAATCCTAAACCTTCATTGTAAGAACATTATTTTATTCTGACAAGGTTAGCATCACAAGATTGCTTAGTTTAAACAGTTTAAGAAAAGGCTTAAATAGCGTGCTGCCATGCTACTACATCAAATTCATATAGGTTCTATATTTTTTAGGTAATGAATGACATGTTATGCCAAAGCAAATACTAATTTTAGAAAGTATTGAAGTTTTGCATCTAAAGCGCTGAATTTTATGATTAAATTATGGGTGCAATGCGAATTTGAATTTTCAGTTGAAATCATCTGTAATGCAATGAACCAGAATTAAAATCTCACTGGTATGGTAGTAGAGGCATAACGCCAAAAGAAAGACGGAAGCGAAAGCTTTTAGAAATATATGCTGAAGAAAAAAATAGGTTTAAAGAAGACTCTATTCGTAGAGAAAACTCTATTCTTGGCGTGCTTAAAGTGTTGATTAAAGATTCCTAAAGTTTCTTTCAGTACGGAACACATGAGGGGGCATTTAACGGTACAGAAGATTGAAATTGACAAGTCGTATTATGGCTACCTATATAAGTATGGCTTACGTCAAATTAAAGCAGAAATAATCGCGATTCAGCGATTTTTGTATATGATGAAGTGAGATATTTTGACCAAAGACCAATTGGAATAAAATGAGCTTAACTAGTATTTATAATTACTTCTTCATATTGAACTTTATAGTGTGCCGTATGTTGTTAAAGTGTGTTAAAATTTTGGTGTGCTTTCGTTGATCATTGTTCATAATAAAGATATACAATAAAAATAACTAGCAGATGGTATTATTTACTATTTAAGCCAGTATTAGTACTCGTAGTATTAATATACTCGGGTACTTGTGTAATACCTACTTAAAATAGTTTAATTCAAAGGGTAATAATTATAAATATAGGTATACCTAATCTCTCGTACAAATTAGTCGTGTCAAACTCATTGCATAGTAGTCATTACTGCGCAATGAGTTTGCCATCTCTCTTTTTCCGTGAGATCAGGTAAACTTTTGATTACCTACTTATTTCAATGTAATAAGACGAACATAAATGGCCACGAATTTCTGAACGAGTTGCCGTATAGGTAGTTCTGGGTAATGTATGATATAGATATGATATCATTGCATTGGAGCGCTAGGAAAGTACGGACGTACGTTTACGTTGGCTGTACCTATTCAATAACGATCACGGCTAGCATAACTTTGACACGCGACTCTTTCTCGCGCGAGATATACTACCTGTCTCTATCTGTACAGTACTATGAGATAGTGACGGATGATGCTATCTCGCGCGACATGAGTCGCGTGTCAAAGTTAATGCTAGACGTGCAGTCTGCTTGATTATTCGTGATTAAGAAATCAACACGAGTAGTTTCAGCGCCATCTAGTTAAGAACTATACATATACCACGCTGTGTCTTTTTGGTATAACGCTTAGCGACAATGACATCTATTATGTGTTTTAATAAAACATTGCGCATCTACGTCTTATAATCAGCGCCATCTAGAAATAAGACGGTATTTGAGCTTTCTTCTGGAGTACGTTTTTTTGTATGAGGTTGTCAATCCATATGTATAATCCTTGATTATAGCTAGTTAATTATAATTCTTCTAAACATTGTCATTATCACCTGAGAAGTCAGAATTTTTCAAAATAATATCTTTTTTTTAATCTTCTAATTAAGGAGCTTTGATCATTTTAATGAACATGCCAGCTCCAGCAGAAATAATATCTTAATTGTAACCAAAGATAAATAAGTACCTGTAGAATAAAATGTTAAATTGTCTTTGACTTCCAGCATGGTGTTCTACTGCTGTGGCATCCCCAGCCCCCGGTCGCTACTGACGCAGCCCCCACAGGACATCCACGAGACGTTGGACCTCACGCTCACGTCTTACTTCTGGGTAAGATTTTTGAAGTGATCATGGTATAAAAAACAAGATATGGATTCAGGAATGACAGGCCAGACTTGTGACGTCGTCACGCTATGATTGGTTGGTTGGTTCTGTCAATGTTTTTTTTTTTTTATTAATTACATGACCATGAAGCGGTGGTAGCCTAGTGGTTAGGGCATGCGACTTTCAATCCGGAGGTCGCGGGTTCGAACCCGGCCCGTACCAATGAGTTTTTCGGAACTTATGTACGGAATGTCATTTGATATTTACCACTGGCTTTTCGGTGAAGGAAAACATCGTGAGGAAACCACCTAAGCCCAATTAGGCCTGTTTCCCCTCTGGGTTGGAAGGTCAGATGGCAGTCGCTTGCGTAAAAACTAGTGCCTACGCCACATCTTGGGATTTAGGTAGCCGACCCCGATTGAGAATTCATTCTCAAAAAATGGGACAAAGGCTAGGAGGATGATGAATTACATGACCATGGAATCAGTGTCTTTCAGTCGATGGTTCTGTCAATCCGTTTCTGTGTTGCCAGTCTATCATCATACTCCCCGATTCCTTTGGTACCTGTCTTAAAATCAAGTGTTTAAAATCAATGATTACGACAAAAAACATTTATTCAAAGAATATGACAATAATTGTAATGCAAAATATTTTTTTTTTGTTCGACTGGCGTTGAACATCTTTTCCTTATAATTATTTAGCTACCCGAAAGCGGCAACTAATCAGCCTACGTCACAAGTCTGCCTTGTCGTAATGCCATACCTCGTTTTCTTATACCATGAACTTGATAACGTCTTATAAACCGATGAACGCCGGCTGCACGCACGAAAAAGCGTGAGTCATTGTCACGTTCCGCCTGAGCCGAGCGTGCAAGCGAGAACGCGGCACAAGCGATACAGAGGCGCGATCGGCCTCGGGTTGTGGCGCATCTATCTCTCTTCCACTCCATCGGCCTGTATATGTTACGACGTATTATCGTCCGTAAACCGACTTTACAGACAACCAATTTTTTTATACTACGACGATGGCAAACAAGTATGCGGCCCGCCTGCTGTTAAGCAGTTTTCGACGCCTATGGATGCTTGCTCCTTGAACTATTTACTCCCCTTTTGAAGAACCACATGCTGTAGCCCGGAGAAAACCTCATTAACCTATAGAATTTTATAACCTACTAGCTTTTGCCCGCGACTACGTCCGCGTGGAACTTGGAAGTATGGAAGCAACCCCGTACAACACGATAGATATCCACCTAATCACCTTAATTAATAAAAGGGATTATTAAAAGCGCCTAAGCAATTGTAACAGCAATTGTGCTTTTGGTCTAATCATTACATTTCCTACAGGGTCATCAATGTCATCATGAATTACTTATAGAAATAATTCTTTTGGTTGAGCGAATCCCATTAGCTTTGTACCCGATGAACAATACCATTATCTGTATTGTTAGCTGCGGCCACAACTGCCACTTCAAAATGTAAGACGTTATAAGTGCAAATTAATTTTACACTAAATTAGTCTTTAAGTCAAACGAAATAAGGTTTACTCTTAAACAAAGAGAAGAGAGATGTTGGTCACTTCATTGTCATTATAAGCATCAAAACGAGCTTCACTGCTCTTTCACTTACGAAGTGACCAACATCTGTGTTCTCTTTGTTTAAGAGTAAACCTTATTTCGTTTGACTTAAAGACTAATTTAGTGTAAACTTAATTTGCACTTATAACGCCTTCCATTTTGAAGTGGCAGTTGTGGCCGCAGCTAACAATACAGATAATGGTATTGTTCATCGGGTACAAAGCTAATGGGATTCGCTTAACAAATGTGACTCGAACTATACTCACTTTTCAATCTTTTTAGGGATAATTTCCAGGATGAAAACTATCCTATGTCCTTCCTCGGATCTTAAACTATCTCCATGCCAAATTTCATCAAAATCGATTCAGCGGCTTAAGCGTGAAGAGGTAACAGACAGACAGACACACTTTCGCATTTATAATATTAGTATGGATAATCGGAAAAATGTACTCAGATGACAGGTGTCACAGAACTCTTGATAGGTGAAAAATTCTGTGATTAAGGGATTATGACATAGTATAAGAAAACAAGATATAACACTCCGGCTAGTGAGACTTTCTGCGTCACTGATTAGAGCCGCTTTATGGTAACAGAATAATTATAAGGAAAAAAAACGTTTGCCGCAGTAATTGTATTTTTTCGTCGATTTCAGCTGCTAGACCAGTTCCTACCAGCCATGAAGGCCAAGAACCACGGGCACATAGTAGCATTAACATCGGTGGCCGGACTAAGTTACATCAAGGACCAAATGCCGCTGAGCGTGACGCAGTTTGCCGTGCAAGGTGAGTCCTAATGCCGGCGCCACACATAGCACAAATGTTTCAACACATATTTGAACACATATTTGATCACATGTGAAGCACCAGTATTTGCTTAATTGTTGTATTGAACAAACATTTGTCCTATGTGTGGCGCCGGCATTAGAATTGGCAACATTTCTAATAGTATTTAGTTTAAACTAATTGGGTCCATATTGGCTGAAATAAAATTCTTATTCATAATTGTCATTAGTCATAATTTCTACTTTTCTCGGAAACAAATAATTTTCAGGATTGTTATTATACAAACCTAACCTAACCTAATGGGTTTTACTCTTAAAACTCGCGTAGTTATTAATTTCTGAGTTACGATTATGACTAACAATTTTATGACAAACAATACGTTATGACCATCAATCATTATGTGAAAAAATGCGCTCCCAAACTAATTTCATTACTTTGTTATCACAGAACCCAAAACTATTCTTTTTATTTCGTTATACGGACTAGTTTTGAAAAAAAGGTGCTGCGTCGTCTAAGAATCAGCACTTAAGGGGACGGGTAATGCGAAACTAGCGCCACTTACGAATTTTTATTATATCTTCCAAACCAGATCAATTTTCAGTAATTGCAAGATATTAGGAGCTGGAAAAACACCTTTAGTGTTTATTAAATAATTATACTTACACAATTTCTTGTTCTTTAGTTGTCTCTAAAAACTTGCCTAAAACTATTGTGGCCGCTTTTGACGTGAACAAGTTTTGTAAGGTAAAGTACAGTGAACAAAGTGTATATAGTGATTTAATAAATAATAAAGGTGTTTTGCTAGCTCCTAGACTTCAGCTATTTCTAAAAAAATATCAGATTATGAAGGTATAAGAAAAAAATCGAAAGTGGCGCTAGTTTCGCATTACCCGTCGCCTTAAATGACGTCACCTCATTGACAGTCGCAACCTACAAAAAAAAAGTGGTACAATTCCTAAACTAAATCCGTCTTAGTAATAGTCCAACATTATGATTACTTGCCGCCTACGCTCTTTTAGAATGAGGAATTTTAGAAATGAATTTTTAAATTATAAAATGGGATATTTTTGAAAATGTAAAACTATGGTAATATTTAATTTTGTATCCTTTATTTGATTCTATCGGAAAAGTAGGACATCGTATCGAGTTAATTTTGTACCTAATAAGAATCAAAGAGTGAGCTAGTCTATATAAATTTAGGTACGGAAAAATCCACGGCATTAACATGCACTATACCATCGTGATGTGGACTGTACGGCTCATAATAGCCTTAGATCATATTTACTTTCAAAAAAACTAAAACGTTCCTGTCAAATTCTTACGCGCCATTTTTTTTTCGTATAGAGGCTAGATGACTCATGTTAAATTGTGTTAAAATAGTAATGTTTATAGGAAACCTAAATATGATTTAATTATGTATTTTGAAATGTTTAAAACGCTGTCCGCCATTTTCAACCTTGATAGTGAACGTCATCAATCCAGTAAAAAAAATTAAAACTAAAATAAAAACGTCATACGCATCTTAGATAATCGTATTTCGGGTCTTTATTTACGGTACCGCATCACGCGTCACGCAACAGATAAGCTAAAGACAAAAATGGCGGACAGCGTTTTTGTCTGCTCATGAAATTTCCATTTCCAATTAATGAAATGTAGCTTTCTAGCTCAATAAAAAATACAATAAATTTTTTATACTATTATCCTACTAAATTATCCTAATAGCATAAAAAAACCGAGGATTCCGTACAAACTTTCACTTATCCCATCTTAATTGGCCTGGTTGAGTTAAGTTTGCCTGAAATGTATGGCGCCGTATACAAACAAGGTGCAAACTTAACGCAACCGAGTTTTCCAACTATGATGTTTGAAAAGGACTATATTTACTAATTATAAAAACGGTATAAACTCACGTAAAAATTGTCAGGAACGGCCCGACATGTTTCGAACTCATTTGGAGCTCTTCATCAGGGGTAGCTATCCGTGCTGCTACGCGACTCGCGACCCACTCAATCGCGTTAATACCGTTTTTATAATTAGTAAAGATGTCTCACGATAGTTTTAATAACATTATAGGACTATATTTTTCAAATATATTTCATAAATGGGCCAAGTAGCCTATTGATGAGTTCTATTTTTTCTAGGTCTAGCTGAGTCTCTGATGGAGGACCTCAGGATAAACAAGATTGACGGGGTCCACGTGACCCTGACGCACATCTACCCGTTCATCGTGGGAGAGGACAGCTCTGATTTGAGATTAAGGTATGTAAGGGACGCCAATGCTGATTGCTTTAGACATTTTTCTCTATGATCAAACGTATGTTTCTTAACATATTATCAATGTCACGATTTATTGGTGTATATTTTAGATATTTGGGTCAAAATCTACTCGAAATTGACAAAATTCACGCAGAAAAATGTTTTTTTTTTTTTTTAACTAATTTTCCACTGCACGCAATGTGAGCATGAAATAGCTATGTAACTATCTAGAACTCAGGGGGTATTATTCACTTTAAAAAGTTGGTTGAAATTATCAATATATTTGTCATAATATGAATAAAATACATTTTAAAATGCATAAGGCCTCTTAAAAGATGCCTTTTGCACGGGCGGATAACGTTTGCGAATAGATGATCAATATTTGAAATTAATGTTTTATGTGCTGTTTACAAACATGCTACACATGATACACTTTGGTGAGTGTGCACTAGGACTACATGAATTCATTCCACCGTCTCCGTTCAGACTCGGCAGGGACTTGGATACCCTTATGTTGTCGATATACCACTGATTCGTACGAAACGCTTTGCGCCTACTTTCCTTATGAGGACAGCTAAGGAATGGAACTCTCTTCCTGCGCACCTGTTTCCTGAAAAATATAACTTGGATCTCGTCAAGTCTAGAGTGAATAGGCATCTTCTAGCCAAGCATGCTCCATCTTAGGCCTTATTGTTACTTAACATCATGTGCAATTTAGGTTAAATGCATGGCTATTTTGAAAAAACTAATAATAATGTTGGTTAATAGACATGTTAGCCACTGCATACTAGAGGTTTCTTAGTAGGTATGGGTAAACACCCATAAAGACCACTATATGGACCACGATATTTTGTAACAAAGATGTCCGCTTAAGACTACCCCGCGGAATTTAAGATTTTAGGGAAATGATCTAGCCAGGTATATCGCCTCGGCTGATAAGGTGATGAACTTGATATTCGATAATTTTGATAATTAAAATATATATTTCCATACATTTCGTATTATAGTAATGAAATGCTTAATATTAATATACCCCACGAAATAATTAAAGATGGTATAATACACGGATCCAGGCAATAGATAGTATCATTGCATATTGGCTGATAGCTATCGTTATCTTAGGCTTAGTCTTGTTCGTAAACCGCTAAAATCTTATCGTAAAGCTCCAGATTTCGATTTCAATGTCAAGGAGTATGCAATATTAATTACATTATGAAAATAATTATCTATGCTGATTCGTGACGGGACTACTATTTGTAATATAGACCTATCCCACTTACGTACATATAATGCAATGGAATGTACGGTCAGCCGCAGGGAAAAGTAACCTCACTGACATAAACCTAATGTATATTACATGATACGGTTGGTAAGATCAACCTGCCAAAAATATTATTCTCTTTGACAAAAGAACTGACCATATCATTCTAATTAATAAAAATAATGGCCGATGGTCTTGGGTTCTAATCCCGGCAAGGGCAAATATTTGTGTGATGAGCTCGAATATTTTTGCCTGGGCTATGGCAAGCATGTGTATCGTCGTCTAGTGTCCATAACACAAGCCTACTAGAGTGCGTACGTAGAGCGCGTAACGTGCGTTATAACAGGCTTCGAAGTAGGTATCACGTTTCGGATGGAACAACTTGAGAGAACTGTTAAGGAATTTCATACAAAATTTAAGGCCTAAGATAGGAAGTACTTTTTTTAAACATGGCGTCTGTGTTTATGAACAAGCTAACCCGACACGACACCTCGAACACGCATAACACGTCGCTGTTCAAAAATGTCACCCAGTTTAGTTACTTATGTTTTTATTATTCTGTATTTGATATGCATGTAGGTATCAATGGGCCAAAGTTGCCTGAAAAAAAGGTTTTTATTTCATAACCACCTGCACCTGTTTCCTGAAAAATATAACTTGGATCTCTTCAAGTCTAGAGTGAATAGGCATCTTCTAGCCAAGCATGCTCCATCTTGAGCCTTATTGTCACTTAACATCAGGTGCAATCACAGACAACCCCCACTAGACGGAGCATGTAAGGCGACCCGCGCGCACCAACGATATGGTACGGCAGAACATTAAAGTATCAACACGGCGGCCACCGTTTAGTTGCGTCCTTGTTTATGATCCATGCGTACGTCAACGAAAAAAGAAATTAAATAAATAACATGGTAAATTGTAGTGTTAAGTGGTGTAGAGAGACCTCATAAACATGAACGCAACTAAACGGTGGCCGCCGTGTTGATACTTTAATGTTCTGCCGTACCATATCGCTGGTGCGCGCGGGTCGCCTTACATGCTCCGTCTAGTGGGGGTGGTCTGTGGGTGCAATCGAGGTTAAATGCGTGGCTAATCGGAATAAAAAAAAAAAAAAACTTTTCCGCAGAATACCAAGTTATTTCGGCACGCTGACGCCCCGCGACGCTGCCAAAGGCATCTTGGAGAGCGTCCGCCGCAATTACCCCGAGGCGTCTGTGCCGACGCACCTGCTACTGCTTGGCCACCTGCTGCGGACGCTGCCCAGGAAAGCCACCGTGCTCATCCGAGATCTGCTCGACACTGGCGTCGACTTTGCGTGACACGCAAGGGCAAATATTTGTGTGCTGAACACGAATATTTGTGCCTGGGTCATGGATGTTCTATATGTATTTAAGAGGCCTTATTCCTTTTGAAATTTATTTTTTTCATATTATGACAAATATATTGATAATTTCAACGAACTTTTTGAAGTGAATAATACTTTTCCCCGAGTTCTAGGAAGTAACATAGCTTTTTCATGCTTTTATTGCGTGCAGTCGAAAATAAGTTGAAAAAACTAATTTTCATCGTGAATTTTGTCCATTTCGAGTAGTTTTTGAAACAAAAATTATCAATGAAAAATTCAAACTGTAGGTTTTAAATATAAACCAATAAATCCCAATAGCCCTGTTCTAGAAAGTAACATCAATAGTATGTTAAGAAACATGTTTGATCATAGAGAAAAATGTCTAAACAATCAGCATTTTAAAAGGAATAAGGCCTCTTAAGTATTTATTTATCTATATAAGTATGTATATCGTCGCTTAGTACCCATAACACAAGCCTTCTTGAGCTTAATTTGGGACTAGGTTGATTTGTGTGAGGGTGTCTGATATTTATTTATTTACACGCTGTTGTTTACTCTGTGCTATGGTCAGGGTTCGGAGATTCGGATCAATATTTACCTCATCATCATCATTTCAGCCTATTGCAGTCCACTGCTGGACGTAAGCCTCCCCCAGGGTTCGCCACATGGCCCGATCTCCCGTTTTCGCCATCCAGTCACCACCAGCCACTTTTTTCAGGTCGTCGGTCCATCTGGACGACCTGAAAAAAATTTTACCTAAAGTTGACTAAATCCTATTGCTACCTCACTCATACGTCAAACAAAGCCTATACCTACGACAGAATAACAAAGCCGCCGCTAAAGTTTAGGTAAATATCGATCCGAATTTCCGAACCCTGGCCATGGTTTAAGAAAGGGTTAATTACCCCTCTGGCAGAAAATTGTATAACTGAACGTAATTTTTCGCGTAATGCTCATTTGGCAGAAATTTTCTTTAGCTGAAACAATAAAGATGTTTTGTTCTATCCTAGTAGAGTAGGGTGGGTAGGCTGGAGCCCCACTGCTACGCACGCCCACGTGGGTCCATTGTTATAATATTGGTATCAGTGACGTCATTTCGTGCACAGCGTGCTCGTACACTACTGTGGAAGTATCTGCCTACATTTTCATACAAAGCGTTCTTGTACCCACGTGTGTAGCTCGACCGTGCACAGCAGTGGGGTTCCGGCTTTAACCTTATCTGGCAGAAAATTGTATAACAGAACGTAATTTTTCGCATAATGCTCATTTGGCAGTTTTCTTTAGCTGAAACAAGAAAGATGTTTTGTTCTATCCTAGTAAGTAGTTAGTAGAAATTAAAAAGTGGCAATACTGTAGTGTCGTCCCTTTCTAATCAATATATGAAAACGCGGACGACACTACAGTATTGCCACTTTTTAATTTCTACTCCTTTTGGTCGCACTGTACCGTCGCGGCCAGAGGAAGCGGTAGTGTACGGAGCCAGTTATTGTTTGAAATTATGATAATGGCATTTAAAGGGATGAATGTTTGTAATGATGGGTTAATGCCCGTTTCTGGCTATATACTAAACCTGTGATTTGCTCAATACCTTGCCTTAGTAGATAAACTATTGATGTTGTCAACAATGCTTGATATTATTCAATATCAATGTTGTCATAAGCATAATCTTTATTATTAATCATATTTTACAAACCAATTAGCTAAAATGCGTATTGTGCTATATTTTCTGCAAATGCTGGTGTGGTCTTATTTATTGGTTTTCACGACACTGCCCGATACTATTTTGTCGTTACTTTATTATTACTACTCCATTATTTCTTTATTAGGTATTTTTTATAAGATTTCTGTTTCACTCTCGTACAAAAAATCTAGCACAGTATTTGAAGAAGCTATAGTCATTATATTTTAATAAGAATATTAAAAATATTTTTTATATAATTTGTTTTATTGGTCACCTTACCTTGCCTTGCCTGAATCTTTGAGTCAATTTCTCAGAACGATATGATTTTATTGCTAAGCTAAAGACTATCTATGTAAACCGAAGAATATTTTACATACATTAACTTAATATATCTAATCAATCAATCATACTAGGTATAACAACAACAACAAGTACGCTTTATTGCACACCAAAATACATTTACACAAGAAATCAAATACAAACAATTAAAAAAAACGGTAGACAACCAACAGGCGGACTATATTATATTATTATTTAAATAATTAATTGTAATTCATTATATAAATAATTAGCGACCCGCCCCGGCTTCGCACAGGTGCAATACTGATAAATTATGCATGTATTAAATTCACTCTATCTATAAAAAAAAACGCATCAAAATCCGTTGTGTAGTTTTAAAGATTAAGCCTACATAGGGACAGTCAGACAGAAGCGACTTTGTTTTATACTATGTAGTGATGATACTTTGAAGCATGCAGTAGAATTACCGTTGAAGCATCAAGTAGAATGTTGAATTGACCAGATTATAAGCCTCCTTTTTTTAAGGTAATTTTGTTTTTTTATTTTTTACATGGCTTTTTATATATTTTTTATTTTTATGATCATGGAAAAAGGTTTGATTTTAAGGACAAATTTAATAGAGATAAATAGATTTTTATATCAATCTCTTTAAAAAATATTTTAACGTTAGCAACACAGTGCGAAACGTCATTCACGCACAACTCAGCTCAGTGGCGCCACGGAGTTTTGTTTCGTTTGCCATCGCGTTTTCGGGGTTTGTGAAAAAAAAAACAATTAAAATTCGCTATTTGAATAAGTGCGATGTGTATTTGTTTTTAAGTGTATCATATTGTATTGGACTGGGACTTTTTTTTATATTGTGGAGTCTGCGACCCGGTGAGATTATTGGTACGTATTAAGCCAACCGTTAAGAAAATCGATCGATACTAGAGAAAACTATTGTTTTATTAACACATTTCACTATGAATTAATCAATATTCTTTTAAATCTGTGTATAAACTACCGCTATAATAATGTTAAATGCGTTGACCCATTTATGAAATGTACTTGTACGTACAACTTTCTACAGTAGTAAATTACGGAACGTACAGTAGACATTTGTCTGCAAAACAAGTTTCGTAACCGTATGTTTAAAATTTACTTGAATATTATTATATATCCAGTCATGCTAAAATGCAGCACACATTTGTAACCTAATTCGTATCGCGACCTATTATTTATTATTCATATTTATATTGTGAGATGTGCCTTAAATTAATTACGAGGCGTTATGTAGGTATATACTTCGCTGTCTGTTGATGGAAACGAATTTATATGCAAATATAATCAAACAAATACATACTTTATAGCAATTGGCAGATTTTTTTATGTTAGGTTATCACAAAGAAATATTCTAATCTTTCTTTAGAGTAAGATACCTATGAAGTTGAGAATACGTAATTAATTATATAGTTAGCTCAGTTATTTGCAATTCAAGTGGCTGTTGTTTAGAAGGCATTTATTGGATTGAAACGAGCTTTACGTACTTATCAGGCTGTGTAATTTTTCAAAGTATAAGTTTTAATATCAAAAATAAAACATGTTGACAAAGTAGAATAATAAATAAATATTCAGGAATCCATTTCAAACCTGTGGGGGGTTTTAATTCAAGGTGTTTAATTTTAATATCAAGTTTCTAAGTACTTCAATATAAATAAACAGAGGCTACAATTTTCGTGGCACATTTTTTATATGAACTTCTCGGTTATCAACTTCCGATGTACACAATTATTATTTTGATACATTATAGAACACAAAATATTAACTTTTTGTGTACCGCTGACAAATATTTAGGTTGTCAACTGTGGTACCAAACATAGGATCGCGGCGCAGAGGCCTTGTAGATGAAAGCTTAAAGAAGATTAAAAGTTGAGGTAAACAACACAACAGGCTATCTTATTGCTAAAGAGTGTCTTGTTCAGATAACTGTCAAGTAGTAGAAAATGAGAAATACAGATATGTAATGAAAAAAATGAAAAGTTAAGAGGCCTTATTCCTTTTAAAATGCTGATTGTTTAGACATTTTTCTTTATGATCAAACATGTTTCTTAACATACTAATGATGTTACTTTCTAGAACAAGGCTATTGGGATTTATTGGTATATATTTGAAACCTACAGTTTGAATTTTTCATTGATAATTTTTGTTTCAAAAACTACTCGAAATGGACAAAATTCACGCGGAAAATTAGTTTTTTTAACTTTATTTCGACTGTACGCAATGAAAGCGTGAAATAACTATGTTACTACCTAGAACTCGGGGAAAAGTATTATTCACTTCAAAAAGCTGGTTGAAATTATCAATATATTTGTCATAATATGAAAAAAATAAATTTTTAAAGGAATAAGGCCTCTTAATAGTTAACAATTTCACATTCAATCGGTTAAGTTCAGTGTTTTATCTATTTCATGCTAAAAGCCTGTTTTAGTGCTAACAAATAGCGCTAAGAAATATATGGACGTATTATCTGGTTTTAAATTACTTCTTTTACAGTCAAATATCCATTTGAACTTTCGTGAGAGGTGCATATCATATTTATGTATGTAATAGTTTATGAAATTTTCTTTATCCATATGTTTTTCTTCCAATATCTCAGAATGTTCACATATTGTGCTAAAATCAGGGTTTCTTACCATTTTGGTTTTAATTGCTCCTCAAGCAAACTAATCCAATAAAATTCTTAAAGTATTCAAAACCATTAGAGATTCATTTTATGCCAATAGTAGTCTCACTAATTCGGTACCTACTTCAATAGTCCAATGCATCCAATAATCCAGCACTGTCCGCCGGCACTTTCATAACCTTTATAAACTCCTATGTCACACTGTTAAATAAATATAAATATTAAGGGACAGTCTTACATAGTCCCAAACTAAGCAACACTTGTGCTATGGGTCCTAGATAATTATACCTAATACATAAGTTACATAACATAGAAATAAATACATATACTATAGATAACATCCATGACCCAGGAACAAATATTGAGTTCATCAAACAAATATTAGTCCTTGTCGGGATTCGAACCCAGGACCGTCGGCTCTGTAGGCAGGTTTACTACGAACTGCGCCAACCAGTAATCCGAACATTTTTGTTGACAATCCATAATCACTGCCGGGTTAGTGACTACTGTATTATAATTGCGAAAGTGACGACTCTGTTACCTCTCTACAACTCTCATGGTTATCCTACTGGACCATTTAAATAAAATATGGATTATAGAAAGGTTAAACATACATTGAGGATGACAATAAGCATGGTCCTATCATGCAATCTACATAGACTGGCGGGAATAAGACTAGGGTCGGGAATTTATACTATGACAGCCCCAAAAATTCCCGGGAAATTTTATCATGACGATAAAATTTCCCGGGTCTGCAAACCCGCGCTCCGCGCCGTGAGCCGCGCTAATAGCTGACACGTTAGCGCGCACCAAGGTACATGACTCCGCCTTCACCTTTTATTCTGGCAAAACGGCGCACATTCGTATTCAGTTGCAGCGGTGCGCACGCGTCGGCTGGTCACCTCGACACAACACGACCATTTGCGTCGCATTTTACACTAACATTCAATAAAAAACGAAATTGAGAACTATAATCGATCAAAACGCTCGGATACTCACCGATCGGCTAGTGTTGTGTGTTCACGTGTAGATATCGTAAGGATTAACGTTCACGTTAAGTTAAACCGTGCTATTCCATTCAGGTTTTCCCGTAAAGGTATTCAAATTCCTAGTAACAAGTAATATAAAGATCTCCGGATACTTAGCCGCCTAACGATGTTTATCAGAAGTCCAAACGCCTTATTTTTGGGACTTTCATTTCTCTCGATTTGATTAATTGCTTCGTAATGGCACAGGGCATTAGGGCGTAATTTATCGTTAATTCTATAGGAAAATGCGGGAATTGATCCTTTTTAACGGATTATGCCAAACTGTCCGGTGAGTGGCAGGTATAAATCAATTGGACGGATTTATGATGATTTGAGAGTTCAAATAGTGTCCAATTAATTTGCTTGAATTTTCTGATCCGTTATATTTCGGCTTTTTATTCAATATGAAAGGTTTACTTTCTTCGTAGTTTAATCAACTATTAATCTCATAAAGGAACAATTACATAGGGCTAGTATTTACAGTCTGACCAAAAAGAGTAGAAATTAAAAAGTGGCAATACTGTAGTGTCGTCCCTTTCTAATCAATCTAAAAAAACGGGGACGGCACTACTGTATTGCCACTTTTTAAATTCTACTCTTTTTGGTCAGACCGTAATCGATCAAACATCTATCTTAACCTACAAAAAATACTTACATAGATGAATTGATAGTATGGATACTACATGAAACTATTCTCCTTTATCCATTGCATCATTTTACCTATCTTGCTTCAAGAGGACCTAAGGAAGCGTGAAATTCTTGAAAATAAACACATCATCTTCGCAAGCCCGAGATCGCATATGATTTATTTTCTATCAAGCAAGGCAAATAGTCTCGATATTGATTCTACAATAACGTAGGATCGTATGTATATTTAGCAAGGACAGAGTAAAGTCTATCCTCAATATTTTGAGTTTCTGTATTTAAATCTTCTATCTTTTGAAGATTGACGCCACATACATTGATACTTAGTTGAGCGAATTTCAAAAAAAGTGTATCTACACGACTTTTTTTCAGTAAATTTATGTTTAGGCTCATCTTACCCAGAATAGTTTGTACATTCAAACTTTATACAAGAAAAAACGAATATTCCAGTAGTTTGTACGATACCTACATATTTTTCCAGCGCGTCACATTCTTAAAAATAAAATCATACGTAAACGTGACGATTTGGAATGTAAATTTTGGGACCCTTTTCTTCTTGAATGAGGTTCGGATGTACAAACGATTTTTGAGAGATCTTAATAGCAAAATGTAAGTATGTCCTAGAATATATTCTTTTAAAAGATGACGGCAGAACACGGCCGATCATTGTGAGGATCTTTAGGCGGCAGCGGCAAGAGCCTTGTCTGAATTGTATGACGAACCTATCTGCTTTTTTTTAGGAATACCTACCGAAGAGCGGCATGCTACAAGTTAGTGTCATAATGAATAAAACTACTATAGTTGCGATAGAAGATTAGATTAGATCATTATTATTTCACACACATTTTCACATACATTATAAATTGCACATAGTCAATCTCTATTTACACGACTCTATACAGGGGTGTGTAATAATTCATAGAACAACAAATGGTATAACGTTCATCACATCGAATAACATATAATATAATTTCAACAGATAGAATCGATCAATTGATAGAATTATCATTTCGTAGAAAATCAGTTCATATATTTTCATTTCTTATAACAACACTTGATATATTTTTTGTTTCGTATATAAACACTAAAAATAATGAACACTTAATATAATGAACATTTAATATAATAAACATTTAATAGAATAAACAAATAACATAATACATACTTAATATAATGAACATTTCATACAATAAACATTTAATAGAATAAACAAATAACATAATACAGTTAATAGATTTTTTGTCAAGAGAGAGTGACTATTTTGTATCATTAACGCGCTTATGAATTAAAATGCATAAAATTCAAGTACTTGTTTTTTTTTTGCCAGTATTCCGCCTTAGCTCCAAACTTAATACTTTCTGGAAGTGGTTGGGTGGATTGTTCTTGTATGTAAACAGTATGAATACAAGCAAAACTTTTTTCGGTACGCAAAAAAAATATAAGTAGGTACTGTTTTTTTTTTTGCCAGTATTCCGCCTTAGCTCCAAACTTAATACTTTCCTGAAAGTGGTTGGGTGGATTGTTCTTGTATGTAAACAGTATGAATACAAGCAAAACTTTTTTCGGTACGCAAAAAAAAAAAATAACCTCGAAGGCCAGGCGGGAGCTCGCTACGCTTCGCTCCCGCCTGACCTTCTAACCTAACCCGGCCACGTCGGATCTGCTCTGAAAGGTTTTGCTCGCTCGTATGTTTTTTTTTGCCAGTAGTCCACCTTAGCTCCAAACTTAATACTTTCCTGGAAGTGGTTGGGTGGATTGTTCTTGTATGTAAACAGTATGTATACAAGCAAAACTTTTTTCGGTACGCAAAAAAAAAACCTCGAAGGCCAGGCGGGAGCTCGCTACGCTTCGCTCCCGCCTGACCTTCTAACCTAACCCGGCCACGTCGGATCTGCTCTGAAAGGTTTTGCTCGCTCGCTTCGCTCGCTCGCTCGCTCGTATGTTTTTTTTGCCAGTAGTCCGCCTTAGCTCCAAACTTAATACTTTCCTGAAAGTGGTTGGGTGGATTGTTCTTGTATGTAAACAGTATGAATACAAGCAAAACTTTTTTCGGTACGCAAAAAAAATATAAGTAGGTACTGTTTTTTTTTTTGCCAGTATTCCGCCTTAGCTCCAAACTTAATACTTTCCTGAAAGTGGTTGGGTGGATTGTTCTTGTATGTAAACAGTATGAATACAAGCAAAACTTTTTTCGGTACGCAAAAAAAAAAAATAACCTCGAAGGCCAGGCGGGAGCTCGCTACGCTTCGCTCCCGCCTGACCTTCTAACCTAACCCGGCCACGTCGGATCTGCTCTGAAAGGTTTTGCTCGCTCGTATGTTTTTTTTTGCCAGTAGTCCACCTTAGCTCCAAACTTAATACTTTCCTGGAAGTGGTTGGGTGGATTGTTCTTGTATGTAAACAGTATGTATACAAGCAAAACTTTTTTCGGTACGCAAAAAAAAAACCTCGAAGGCCAGGCGGGAGCTCGCTACGCTTCGCTCCCGCCTGACCTTCTAACCTAACCCGGCCACGTCGGATCTGCTCTGAAAGGTTTTGCTCGCTCGATTCGCTCGCTCGCTCGCTCGTATGTTTTTTTTGCCAGTAGTCCGCCTTAGCTCCAAACTTAATACTTTCCTGAAAGTGGTTGGGTGGATTGTTCTTGTATGTAAACAGTATGAATACAAGCAAAACTTTTTTCGTTACGCAAAAAAAAATAACCTCGAAGGCCAGGCGGGAGCTCGCTACGCTTCGCTCCCGCCTGACCTTCTAACCTAACCCGGCCACGTCGGATCTGCTCTGAAAGGTTTTTCTCGCTCGCTTCGCTCGCTCGCTTGTTCAAATTTTGTAATTTATGAATTCGAAAGTATATTATACGAAAAAAACATTCTATTAAACGTACATTCTATGAAGAGTACATTCTATTAAACGTACATTCTACGAAAAGTACGTTCTATTAAACGTACATTCTATGAAATTATTGTTATAAGAAAAGTGCATTATATTAAACGTGCATTCTATCAAATGATTGTTATAAGAAATGACTTTCTATCAATTGTGCTTCTACGAAATAACGATATATGAAATAAACATTCTATGAAACGTTGTTATACAATCTGAAAATTCTACCAAACGTATGTTCGGTCATATGAAAATATGTTAAATGTTTTTCTATGAAATGAGACGCACCCCTCTATACAGTGATCGTCAACATAAACAAATTCAGCAAGTCATAATTTGACAGATAACTAAGGAAAAACAACATCAAACGATTTCAAATTAAATAACAATTTTAATAATGCAGAATAAATATGTCAATAAATTCACTTATTACACAAATTAAATGTCAACATTCACCACAAAGGTCACCTATAACAAATACACTAAATTAGGATCAAGTAATCAGTTTACTTGGTCCTAGACACTAAAATATAAAACAATTAATATAAATATGTCAAAATAGTCTTTCACCGACTACAAAGGATTTTTCAATAAAAGGTTTCTCAATTGACGCTTGAATACCAGGTCAGCAGTGATCGAGAGTTACTTTTATGCTTCAAAAAACGTACGTAACAGATTGTCACAAGAAAAGGAACGCTGATAATATGAACGATGTGCCTCAGCATCTCTAGATCTTCACAATTGTAAACAGAAGCGTAAAAAAACGCCACATTTAAAGGAACTCATTAAAAACCACCCCACGTCTCGTGTTCACAGACGCACGCATGATACTGTTTTTATTATAACCGTGTAATGGGAATGAAATTACGACAAATTTTATTACCGTCCGTTATTCTGGTTACATAAATTCGTTGTTTCCACATTAATATTCTTGTGCGGTTGGAATATCGAGAGAAGGATATATTATATGTAAAATAAGGACAATTATTGATTCATATATTGGATCTGTATTCGTCATGTATCTCACAATGGTAATCTTAGACCTATATTGTGTCTGATAGGGACGGCTTGTCTTGAGGATGCGTCATGAATTAGTCAAAACACAATATACAACCATTTGATGGGCACGGTAACCTTGGGATAAGCAATTAAATAATTTCATTTCCTTTCACTGTATCAAAACATTCATGCGATCAAAACGTCTACTGTTTTGTTAATTGCAATTCAATGTAAGTTGTAGTGGATATTTGTTGCATTCGTTCGTATCACTTGTCTCCCGATAGCACTCCTTTACAAAGTATTAATCAATCGGAATCGATTTGTCACGGCGAATTTATAATAAACTTTAATACTATCATGAATAATTAAGTTCAAGGGTCATTATCAAGGGTCCATTGGAAATTGAAAATTTCATCAAAACAATGTGATCGGTTAATTATAATTGGATACCGCCAATCGATACATTTGACGAGGGAGCTGTTTCAAGTTTGTAATTTCATAACTGTCGAATCATTCATATACAAGAAAGCGTCAGGATCAGGACCTGTCTAGCCTTCCTACCTGTTCAAAGGACTGTGTAGACTTGTGTCATGATCAACGCACCGCGAGCTGCGCTATTAGTCGATGCGCCAGCACAACACGCTTCATGGTACTCCACTCCGTTTTCCGCTTTTGTTCGGTCAAAACGGCGCGCGTTTGTAGCAAGTCCCACGCCCCGACCAGTTGCGTCGCATTTTGCAAAAAAGGAGAACATAGTGTAGCGGTTCAGATAAAATTAGCAAAGTTAGCATAGTTATCGTTTTTTGATTGATGAATTTGAAAAGTGATCATAGTAGTGCGACCTGTTGTCATCTGAAAGATGAAGAAACAAAGGAAGAAACCATATTTAGAACGAGAAGTATCTTCATGCCGAAAAGTACCTTCAAAGCAGTACATTTATTTTAAGCTGAGGCAAACGATCGCATTCACTCAGTCAAGTTGGAATGTTGCCCACTCAAAGAAATGTCTGTAAAACTGCAACGCGGCTGTTCAAAAGTGCATTTTATAAATCTCAGACTGTAATAAAGTACATATAGGAAGTTTCATATCTTGCAAACTCACGGGCCACAAGTGAAACACACAACACAACACAAGACAGTGTGGTTAGGACTCATGCATACAAATTCTTTCTTAGTTCTTGTGTCGTGGCGCTCCATCTCTTTATTTTTAGGGTTGTCTACAGCATTCTTCCATTTCGGGACGTCTTTCGAGACTGTTCTCAAGTTCGTATACTTTTGACTTTTCTGCGGGTCCGCACGTTCCATTTCCTTCAATGTTACGTTCTTCTAGGTCTCTTATAGTGACTTCAAAAGCTACATCTTGTTGTAGTTGCCTGTCATCAGGATCTATTTTTTTGTGGGTTGGCTTTCTTATTTTATATATGCTACATGACAGATGTTAGAAAAAAACATCCCGTACAAGAAAGTTATAACGTTTACCACTTGCAAGTTAGTGCATCAGGGGGTTATAACGTCATAATTTTAAATCAAGTTGGCTCTCCTTAAATAATTATCAGGGTTCTAAACGTTTACCCTGCTAAAGGAGACCCCTCGGCCAACAATTCCTCAATCTATTAGTCTTCTATACTTTTAACAAGTCAACTAGATATTCAGAACCTACACGAAGCTCGGTCTGTATTTATGATTCTTATTAGGGTTTCGCTGTACCAAGTGCAACATATAATGCCTTTATATCCTACGGGCATTCTCATTGCCCAATGTATAGACTCCTTAACGGTCCCTACCTCTAAATACATAGGTATATCTACGTATAAAGCAATGTCTAAAGGCTTGTGACGCAGGTGTGCTCGGCCGATCGTTTTCCAAACTGCGGTTTTTCCGACATTAAATTTGAATAAGCCATTACTTCAGAGCTTTCTTGTTATTGTGCGAGTTGTATTAAATCCAGTTACAAGCTCTCTTTTGAACGTATTGTAAGCCGAATTACCAACAGCAATTTTGGTTTTCTGGATCATTTCACGAAAGTTTAAAATTGTGTTCAGATGCATTTGATAATTTCATTTTCAGTGGTCATTTGAAATATGGTATGGCGAACCTGGTGAGTTAATTCCATCTTTGCACTTTCATATTGCTATAAAATAAGCTAACTTAACATTGAAAAGTAGTGAATAATGATTTAAGATTAAGACATTAAGTATTTAAAACAGTAGTAAAGTAAAGTGCGCGTGGAAGAATAGTGATAATGGCATTGTTCGCAGGTAACAAAGGTAAGTAGATTCGGACTCCAAAAATAATTCTTGCTATACTAACTCATCAATTTTGCTAGACCAAAAGCGAGCACCGAGGTGTACGCTTCTGCGTAGGCTACTTAGGTGAATCGCTGCGTGTAGTAACTGCCTTCCCAAGTTCGTTATGGAAAATTATTCGTTTAATTCCTTTTGACATTGATGATCCCAGAATAAATTTAAAGTTTGGGTTTCAATCTCCGTGAAATAATCGAGAAAAACGAAATTATGCGATGTTGCGAACCCATTATGGAATAAACCCTCTAACGATTCCGGTTCGTGTAATAACAAACCATTGTACGTTTTGATTACCTACCTAATAAAATGCTGTCGTAACTTCGAAACTTCGTTAAATTTGATACTAATGTTATTTGTTTGACTCAAACGAGATTCAGGTTTGGTGCATTGTTTTGGGGTCCAATTTGACGTTTTATTGTACATTTTAGTTATATTTTGAGTCGTTAATTATAATTAATGGGTGTTAGATTATAAAAAGAACAACATATGATTTTTAGGCTGATACGATAGTACTCAGCATCGTTTGCAAATGAAACCCAAAGAAAAAATGTTTTTCAAAATTTATATTCCATATCGTCACGTATTTTTTTTATTTTTATTAAGTGGACACAATTTTTTTTTTTATAAAAAATTTGGGACCCTATTTTTCTTGCATAAGTTTCGAATGTAAGTACAAAGTATTTTGATACATTAACACTTTTTTTTAAAAACGCTCACTGTTCAGCCTCTTAAAATTGTTAAACATCAATACAGTATTTTTAACTAAGTAACGTTCCGGCCAGCAATCCTTTCAAACCAGGCAACAAATTTCATCAAAAAGTTTGCAGCGCTTTGTCCATAATTCAATAGCAATTTGTTTTAAAAGAAATCGTCGGACAGTGTCAGCACGCTTTATTTACTAAAGACAGCTTATTTCTCTTGCTCTTTTAAATTCCTCTGTAATGGGATACAAAGTGGGTCTAATTGAGAGGCCATGAGCTGGAAGATTGTTCGTTTGATTGATTCTGAAAGCCTGACAGAACCACCACCAACGCGGCTCAAGTCCCCACTTTCCGTTCGCTCTGCTATAATTTAATCTGTATTTTCTTTCACAGATTTCGTTTCAACCTTTATTTTTAATAGAGGGTTAACTGCTTTCGAATTTTGTAACCCTTTAGAAAGAGAACGACTTGTTTTAACTTTCTTTTGTCCGCTTTTTGAATTAAGTTGAATGGTACGGTTATTCTACACGGAAAAAAAAACTTGGCTGTGGTAACTAAAAAATAGTTGTGGTAGCTAAAAACCTTCGAAACTATAGGGACAACGAAGTTTTTAGCTACCGTAGCAAAGTGTTTTTAGCTACCAAATCTTAGCTGTGTTAGCAAATATTTTTAGCTAAAATCACTCCGAGACGTAGAAATATTAGCAGTGGCAGCTAAATAATATTAGCTGAATTTAGCTGTAGCAGCTAACTATATTAGGTAAATTAGCAGAGATAGCTAACTATTTTAGCTGTATTTTATCAGGGACAGCTAATTATTTTAGCTGTGCCTCCTAACTATATACTTATATTATTAGTTATATATAGCGGTCTCTGCTAAACAAATTAGACGGAACTGATAATTTCTTTAGCAGCGACAGCTAAATAATTCGTAGTCATAGGAAATAGCATTAGCTGTAGCAACTATGTAAATTTGATACTCTATCGAATTACTTTATTGGTATTTGACAATGATCTTAGCTGTAGCTGTGAATTTTATTTGTTAGTGTAACTAAGATGTTTTGTTGCGTGGTGTAATTATTTAGTTGGGACAACTAAAATGTTTCATCGTATAGAAGATACTCTTAATTGTAGCAACTAAGTTTATTTGATGCTCTATCGAATTATCTTAGCAGCATTTGACATTGAACTTAGCTGTAGCTGTGAATTTGATTTGTTAGTGTAACTAAGATGTTTTGTTGCGTGGCGTAATTATTTAGTTGAGACAACTAAAATGTTTCATCGTATAGAAGATACTCTTAACTGTAGCAACTAAGTAAATTTGATGCTCTATCGAATTATCTTAGCAGCATTTGACATTGAACTTAGCTGTAGCTGTGAATTTGATTTGTTAGTGCAGCTAAAAGTTTTGGTTGCGTGATGTAATTATTTAGCTGAGACGACTAAAATGTTTCGTCGTATAGAAGATACTCTTAGCTGTGGTAACTAAGTAAATTGGATACTGTATCGAATCACCTTAGTGATATTTGACAATGATCTTAGCTGCAGCTGTGAATTTGTTTTGTTAGTGTAACTAAGAGGGTTTTGTTGCGTGATGTAATTATTTAGCTGAGACGACTAAAATGTTTCGTCGTATAGAAAATACTCTTAGCTGTGGTAACTAAGTAAATTGGATACTGTATCGAATCACCTTAGTGATATTTGACAATGATCTTAGCTGCAGCTGTGAATTTGTTTTGTTAGTGTAACTAAGAGGGTTTTGTTGCGTGATGTAATTATTTAGCTGAGACGACTAAAATGTTTCGTCGTATAGAAGATACTCTTAGCTGTGGTAACTAAGTAAATTGGATACTGTATCGAATCACCTTAGTGATATTTGACAATGATCTTAGCTGCAGCTGTGAATTTGTTTTGTTAGTGTAACTAAGAGGGTTTTGTTGCGTGATGTAATTATTTAGCTGAGACAACTAAAATGTTTCATCGTATAGAAGATACTCTTAGCTGTAGTAACTAAGTAAATTTGATACTGTATCGAATCACCTTAGTGATATTTGACAATGATCTTAGCTGCAGCTGTGAATTTGTTTTGTTAGTGTAACTAAGAGGGTTTTGTTGCGTGATGAAATTAATTAGCTGAGACGTCTAAAATGTTTCGTCGTATAGATGACACTCTTAGCTGTTACAACAAAGTAAATTTAATACTCTATCGAATTAGTTTTAGCTGTGGCTTTGATTGAATTCATTACTTTAACGAAACCACTTACTTAAAGAAGCAAATTCAATTCACAGCCATGATAGAGTAATAAACTTACTGCTACCGCTGCTAAAAAAAAATAAAGTTACTTACTAAGAATTTAAAGTGTCCTTGATTAAAACATCACGCAAGTTAGTTACATATGAAGAAAAAAATCAAACGCAGAAATGAATGTAATAACATTATATTTTTAGAATATACCATAGAAAATACCTTACTACTTAAACTTTCCAGCCATTCATCGGTACTGGAATCAGGTGTATTCCCATCTGTACCCGTCCCACGTGACAGGGGCGGGCACAGATGGGAGTAGATGCAGTGCCATCCGTCCCCGGTGGGCACAGCTGGAATAGATTCGTTCGCATCTTTCTCATCTGTGCCCGCCCCGGAGACACGATGCACGTCCTAGAATTAGACCAAGAAAATATTGCAACGATTTTGATAGCACACGCAGTGCAAGTGTTATGTTGAACGTCAAACTTCTATGAAATTATGACGTGTAAATAACACTTGCACTGTGTAAGCTATTAAAAATCATTGCAGGCTTTTCTTGGTTTAACTTTATCAATCTTGTAACACAATGTCCATTTTGATAGGAGGTATTATGTATAGGAGGACCTCGTGATAGGAATGTATAGTTGCATTACGACAGTTTAAACTCAATTAGGTACTTCAAATTACATCACTGGTAGGCAAGTTTGCTTTACGTACTTGGCACGATTTTTTTAGGTAGAGTTAGACTAAGATAAGTCTGCAGCGATTTTGATAGCCTAGATCTAATAGACTTTGGAAATGTATTTTAAACGTCAAATGTGCTAAAAATACCTGCCGCTTCAAATTATGATCCCTAATATGACAGTTCCTCCAAGTCGCTTTTGGATAGACTTAATTTAAACATACATATTTGAATAAATAGGTTTTTACTGTATTTTTCGTATTTAATTGTAACAATTTTAAATATATGTAATATGTGTAAAAATACCAAAAAAGTCTACAAACATTTGACACTGAACGTTACTCCGCGCTCCGTTCATTTTGTAGTTACTCCATACAAAAATGAACTGTACCGTCATATAGGGATCATCATTCGATGCGCTAGGTATAATGAAGTTTATTTTTTAAAGTATTTGAATATTAACTTTACTATCGTAATGTTCTATTATCAAAATCGATATTACATATAATGATAGAAATAACGTGTATCCGAGGCGGGCACAAATAGGAATGATGCGAATACGAATGCTTCCCAGCTGTGCCCGCCGGGGACGAATGGCATTGCATGTATTCACATCAGTGCCCGGCGCGGCGGGGACAAATAGTAATAGTTTCCCAGCTGGCACAGATGAGAAGTATGCATTCATATCTGTGCCCGCCCCACGTGATGGGAATACACCTGCAATCAGATTTGTCTCTAGCATGGGTCTAAATTATGTTTTACGGCTACAAGCTAGCACATACTCGTTTCGTGCCTGCAATACGGCCACTTGGTCACCAACATTATTAAAGGAAACTTAACTTTATTATGTTTCATTAAGATTATTCTGCAATTATCATAAATTTTTAGATGTGGCCAAATAGCAGGCAAGGGACGATTACAATATTTACAGAATCCGTTTAGGCATTATATATTTGTCACTATCTGTTGATGTGACAACACATTGAGGGAACGGATTATTAAGCAAATTCAATGATAAACCTAATAATTTGTCATGTGGGTTTCCGCACTTCACTTCAAACCCACGGACATGTGCATTTAAACCTAAATTTTTCATGGGCAAGCAAATAAATATAACATCATTCCTATCTGTAATAAAAATTGTTTTAATCTCTGCAAAACTCCAACACCTTGATTCGTCAACGCCATATGTAAGAGCCATTCCATTTTTGTCGTTAAGCTTGTACCTGATCACTATGGCATCGGATACAAATGAGGTCCAAACTTAACGCAACCGGTTTATACAAATCGAGGTTTCGTTCTCGACTGTTTCCTCCTCCAAAACTTAGTCAATCGTAACGAAATTTTGGAAACTGAAAACAAAGAAAATGTACTGTGTCGCACCGTTTTGATTTTTGTATTTATTATAATAGAATTTGCGTACTGGGTGTCTATTAGGAGCGAAATTTTGGCTATAAACAGACGACTAGTATACAAATTGTATAATAATAAACGCAAAAATTAAAACGGTCCGACACAGACAATTTCCTTCCTAAACAGTTTCCAAAATTTCGTTTCATTTGGGTAAGTTTCGGAGAAGGAAACAGTCGAGAATGAAACCTCGATTTGTATGGAAAAAAGGACCGTGGTATTCATTCCCTCTTAACAGAGGTTGCGTTCTGACAAATTAATTTTATGGAGGTGCAAATACCCATTGAATAGTAGTTTATGCAACTGATACATAATGAGAGGCTTTAAAATATGAGTGTGATTTTATGAAACGAGCGTCAGCGAGTTTCATGATAGGATCACGAGTGTTTTAAGGCCTAATTATGTACATTTGCATACATTAATGTATCTACACCCATATTTTTAATCGTTTTCTGTTAATTCCTGTAAATTTTAAATGGTGTTCATGATTAATTGAGGGCTCGCGCGGCGCGGCGACGTGGGCCGCGGGGATACAGAAATCTGTATCGTTATGAGAAATCTGTATCGTTAAGCTCATATCGTTTTTAATTGGGAGCAACAATGGAAGGGTCCATTATTGCTCCCAATTAAAAACATTGTTTTAAAGAAAAAAACACAATATAGGCCATCAAGATTGGAAACCTAAGATGTTATTATTCGATATGTAAAAGTAGGTATTTTATTATAAATTCACACCTACTCTATGAGTGGTTCTTTTGTGGTACGTGTGAAACAACGCTTATTGTGGTGGCGGCGCGCTCCATGTCTTTATAAGAGCGGGACCACACTGGCGATTTGCGAGCGAGTTGAAAGCGAGGCGAGCGCGCAACGAACTCGCCGCGAGCACGCAACTACTTCGCTCCCATTCCAGTATAACAGTACGGAGCGAAATCGTTGCTTGCTCGCGGCGAGATCATTGCGCACTGGCTTCGCTTTCAACTCGATCGCAAATCGCCAATGTGGCCCCGCTCTAAGCAAGGATCCCGCGAAGGATACGGGCGAGCCTTGCTCAATCGATATAACTGGCTTTTTGGTTTATCGCGACCATTCTTCAAAACTTCAAGCTATATTATACAAATTGAGTAGTGATAACAGCCATGTACCTACATGAGTCATGTATAGAGTTTAACATAAAAAAAGAAAAATAGGCGCAGCTATTCTCTATTATAACCTATTATTATTAGACAGGCTTATATCTATTATAATCGTTTAGTAATCCTTCGGTCTTAGAATCGCGTGTTTGTTTATCTGAACGACATTGTATGTTGTATACAGCCCTTTGCAGAAAATACATTTCTCTTTCAATTTCTTTGGGATAACAACAATTTAAAGCGTGAAATACTTTAAAGAAAATGTCGAAGGCCATAAGGGGGCTGTCTACGTTATACATTATGTCATTTATGATCAAAAAACACTCAGTGATGTTGTCTTCGTCCGGTGATACTGCAAACAACTGAGGACCAAGCGTAAGGCCCCGTTTGAGACAGTTATCCTTATTATGCAGGTTGGCTGGCAGGACTTCAGCAGCAGACTGAAAAATTAAAAACATTTGTGAGACAAGTAACGTATAACATAAGAACCACTCATAGAGTAGGTGTGAATTTATAATAAAATACTTACTTTTACATATTGAATAATAACTTTTTTTGTTTCCAGTCTTGATGGCCTGTGTTTTTTTCTTTAAAACAATGTTTTTAATTGGGAGCAACAATGGAAGGGCTCTCAGAGTTTTGTTTTTTTTTCCATCTGCAAATAATAAGAACAGAAACACCATCAAAACAGAGGAAGAAGAAAAAAATAGGTAGTAATTAATATAGTGTAAATGTGCAAGTTATATAACATACAGGCCAGAAACCCAGAACGTAAGCTTGTAAATCTACTTTATACCCATATTGTAAATCCTCTATTGCGCGTTCAACTGCCACAGATAACGACCCACATTTCAATACAAGCTCATAACGATACAGTTTTCTGTATCGTTATGAGCTTAACGATACAGATTTCTCATAACGATACAGATTTCTGTATCCCCGCGGCCCACGTCGCCGCGCTGCGCGAGCCCTCAATTAATCATGAACACCATTTAAAATTTACAGGAATTAACAGAAAACGATTAAAAATATGGGTTTAAATTAGGCCTTAAAACACTCGTGATCCTATCATGAAACTCGCTGACGCTCGTTTCATAAAACCACACTCATATTTTAGAGCCTCTCATTATGTATCAGTTGCATAAACTACTATTCAATGGGTATTTGCACCTCCATAAAATTAATTTGTCAGAACGCAACCTCTGGAGGGAATGAATACCACGGTCCTTTTTTCCATACAAATCGAGGTTTCATTCTCGACTGTTTCCTTCTCCGAAACTTACCCAAATGAAACGAAATTTTGGAAACTGTTTAGGAAGGAAATTGTCTGTGTCGGACCGTTTTAATTTTTGCGTTTATTATTATACAATTTGTATACTAGTCGTCTGTTTATAGCCAAAATTTCGCTCCAAATAGACACCCAGTACACAAATTCTATTATAATAAATACAAAAATCAAAACGGTGCAACATAGTACATTTTCTTCGCATTCAGTTTCCAAAATTTCGTTACGATTGACTAAGTATTGGAGGAGGAAACAGTCGAGTACGAAACCTCGATTTGTATAAACCGGTTGCGTTAAGTTTGGACCTCATTTGTATCCGATGCCATAGTGATCAGGTACAAGCTTAACGTAAACGGACAGTATGGAAAAATTACCCGTGATATTTCCTCTTAATGAGAACCTCTATAATTGAAACAACGATTTTTTTGAACCTCGTTAATTGGCACGACCTGCTTAAATGAGAAGCCTGGTTAAATGACACAAAATTGCCGGTCCCTTGAGATTTCAATTATCCAGGTTACACATTATTTTGAAAAGTAAGCTTTAAAAAGTCAGTTAAGTTTACAATACCTGGTGTGCAGCAGTCGTTTATTGCATTTTGTTCTTTTACAGGAATTTTACTCATTATAAAAGATGACAGCGTCGGCCACTCCGCTATATAGTTGCATTACAACGTCAGGATACAATTTACCAAAATCCATTTCTAGCTGTGGAAAATAAAGTTTGTAATTAATCAACATACAGATTATACTTACTACTCGGGAACAAAATTCCCCTGAGTATATAAACTGTAACTGTAGTAAGTATATATATGTAGGTAGGTAGAAAAATAGTTGTTAATTACCAATCTATAGCCGTCAGAACATTTGAGAGCAGGAAAATTGTCCATGTATTCGTGAATTTCCATTGATCCTTTCAGCATAGATAATCTCTTCGATGTTGTGAGTTCCCATTTTTCAAGGACAAGATTTACCGTTCTGGTATTTTGCAGCCAGTGTATCAAGTCGTCATGGTCGTCGTCTATAAACATACACACAAATAATGTATTATACAAAGACAAAGTAACAACCACCAATACATATGGGGGTTGTATCGTGGTTTGATAAGTAACATCAGTAACTAAATAAATAAATAAACGAAATACCTGTATCTGTTTCATCAGCGGTGAATTTTTCGATGCCGTCTTTAACGCCATCTTTAACCATTGACAGACTTCTTTTTGAGATCGCTCCCACCTTCAAGAGCTTTCTTCTTAAGTTGTAGTATCTATTTAATAGTATACCACGTCCAGCTGAAGAGTCTCTATTCCTGCCCTTGGAACACCCTGCCCAAACCTCCTAAAAATTTTTTTACTGTTTGAGTATTCATTCATTTGAAAATCATAGGTTACTCTAATCTACAACTAAGTGCCTACTATTATTACAATCTACAGTGCCTATTTAATTATATTCTATAATACAATACTTTTCCAAATTGAAATCTACATAAATTATGAAGTATGTATTAGGCTGCTTATTTAGGGATTATAAATTGGGCAGTAATGGCAGAGACGGTGCACAGATAACACCTAATTTTTTAATTAAATTATAACTTAGACCACAAACGTTTAAATTCTTTAAATGCAATCAAAAAGCTGACCCAAGGGAGAAATAAAACAATTTTAACAAAAATTTCAATTTCTAGAAAAATAATTGTAATAATCTTGAAAATAAATTTCAATTTCTAGTTATAAAGCTTATAACTGCTATTTAATAGATAAGCATAAAACTAATTCTACATTTTCTTCCATACATTTCCAGACAAACTTGTCCTTTTTGATTTGATCAAAACTTTGCAATAGCATTAATTTTAAAGTGCCATGCCAGCTATTAAAAAATATATGTGTGGTGTGGACTTTACTAACACCCATACTAATATTATAAATGCAAAAGTGTGTCATTATCTTTCTGTCTGTGTCTGTTACCTCTTCACGCTTAATCCGCTGAACGGATTTAGTTTAAATTTCAAACAAGTCAAACCGTTGCCAACTTCTTTTAAAACTTGACACTTAACTGTTTATTCGACCTGCCTTAGCAACACAATAAAACGCGATCACCACGCCATCTATCGGGTCCCATTGTATATCTAAACCATCCAGGGACCTACTCTAATATTCCCACAATTTTTTATCCAAATCGGTCCAGCCGTTTAGGAGGAGATAGGGAACAAACACACGTACAGAAGAATTATATATATAAGATTTTTTTTACCCTGGTATAATGTAAATGGGACTTTAGTGTAACTGCTAGTACTAATAGCGGGCAAAAGCTAGTTTTCAATAACTGGCATGAAACCCTAACTGGAAATGCCATGAAAATGCCATGCCTAAATGCAAAAAATTAAGTTACTGAGTAGTTTCCCCTTACATAACATTCCTCCCTGAAGAAGTTAACTATCAGGTCAGACCAATAATCTATAACATTATTTGAAAAACTGAAAAAAAGACAACAATTCTTTAGTGTGTAACACTAACACATGGTGAGTACAGTTGCCGAGAAACTTCTTGAGCCTAACCTTGACTGCGCAGTTACGTACAAATATGCATGCGCATTTTGGGTCAAGAAGTTTCTCGGCAACTGTACTTGACATTTACACAAAATGAAATGTTAATTGTATCATAGGCGATAAAAATTGCTAGCATTTGAAGTGTCACAGTGCTGCCACGTGGTGAAAAAATAGATTCCGGAAACCCTCATTGTCTTGGGAAGTGACAATGAAAACATGGAATCAGTGACACAATAGGAACTTAAAACCACACTAGTGGCACTGTGAGCTGTATACCTTGCTTTGTTTCAAACAACAAATCAAATTCACAGCTACAGCTAAGATCATTGTCAAATACCACTAAAGTAATTCAATAGAGTATCAAATTTACATAGTTGCTACAGCTAATGCTATTTCCTATGACTACGAATTATTCAGCTGTCGCTGCTAAAGTAATTAGCAGTTCCGTCTAATTTGTTTTGCAGAGACCGCTATATATAGATAATAAAATCGGTTGAGAAATGAGACCTCTTGGTGAGAAATCGGACATCCGGACATCCAAACATCCAAGCAAACGAATGATTTTTCGTCCAAGCTGAAGCAGAGACGTTTCGCTCGCTCGGTCAACAAGATGCCTACAACCTGCTTGCTTGCAGGCTTGCTTACTTGCATGCTTCTTTGAATATAGACATATTTATAGGTATTATTAAATATAGGTCCACGCGAGCGAAACCACTGTTCCTTAAAATGAAACTATGTAAATATTAAGAAAAGTCTCATTCTCTCTATACAATAAACAAAAAAACAAATCTACAAACCTTTTCTGCATGTCATGTCTCAACTCATGTTTCACAATTTCATCTGCCAGCTTTTGTCTATAGTAGTCGGTTAATTTATTTTCCATTTTGTAGTATGACAAGATCATTTTGCCATCTGGGCCATTTAAAAGTTCTTCAAGTGACTGAAAAAAAATTTAGGAATTACATTGTTGCATTTTTGATCCAATTACTAAACTAGTGGCTCATTGAGCTAGATCTTGCATTAAGCTTAAGCCTAGTTCGGACCAAGCTAGTATTTTAGTACGAGTTTTAAATACAATTTCTACTTGCGTTTAGCAGCCAACAAATGTATGAACTCGACCAAAATACTAAGTTGAGTCATTATCACAGTGAACTTACAATGCCGTTTAAGGGCCGATTTCACCGTTCCCAATAGAAACCGAGTTTAATAGAAATTGGTTATGCTCATATTAAAGTTGAGAATGAAACGACGTTTAACGCCTACACTGAGTTGATCGGCGTTTAATTTCAATGGTGAAATCAGCCCTTAGTCCTTTATGCCAATTTCCACAATATGTAAACTCAAAAACTGGATCAACATAAAAAATATTTAATCATGAGATTGTTGAGTCAGGGTTTTAAAAAATAAAAAATATCTACTACTTCATACTACGAAGTAGTATGACATACTTACCAACTTGTTAGATGATGAAGTATTTGTGGCGACGCTGGTAATTGAGCAAGTTGATGCCATGCTTGTTACATCAGAATCGCAAGAAACTCTTCTCCTTTTACCTGGTATTTCCTATTTAAAAACATTTTAGCAGTATATGTTGAAATTGCTTCAATCAAAGTTATAAACATATATTGTTTACCTTGATTGATTGAATATATTCTTTATAAAGTGCCACATACATAAATCTTGTAAATTTAAATCCATTACTAATTAAGTTAGACTGCCGGCCACATAAGATTAAGTTGATCTTGGGTTGATTAGAATTACATAGAATGCATGGCAAATACCAAGGTTATAAAAAAATATTTTAATTATAATGATAAAAAATTGAGAAAGCAGCCTAATAAGAGTTACTAAGTACTTATACGAGGAAGAAAATATGGTTTATAATGTATAAGTAAACAATTTTTTACCTGGACTTGCAGAGATTTCAGTTTTTCCATGAACGTTATTCGCTCACCAATCTTTGGAAAGAGTTTTTCTAACGAATATTCGGTCATTAAATTCAAATGGCAAAATTCGATTCCTTCATCTTAAACAAAAACAGATAATAAGTTTAGAACGTTAAGGATTATCTGCCTTCGGCGTGCCTTAGCCGGCCGGCCGGAGTATTAGCATGCAAGCAATGCAAGAGAGCATTCTCAAGGGTAGATATGGAAACATAAGTTTGAAAACATTTCGCGAAGGGTCACAGCTCGCATAGTCAGCATCAGCAGGTTCTTTTCTCTATCGCGTAGGCCACCGCCAACCGTTAGCTTAAACCTGTAGAACATAGGTACCTACTTATACAAAACTTACTAACCTTTAAATTTATCGATGAGGTTCTGCTGATAGCTTTCAAGCAGTTGGGAAATGTCTTGCGTTTCCATCGTATAATTTACCTCTTTTCACTATAGATATTTTTTTCTTGCACACCGAAGTCTGAACGACACACTGAACACGACGCGAAGCTGAAGCGTGAAGCGTACACACGAAACTATGCAATACAATATGGCGATTTCGACACTTGTTGTGTCTTGTCGGCCGGCGCGGGTGTTGCCAGCTCTGATTTTTAAATTGCCGTAAACTGTGCCACGCCGGAAGTGAAATAACCGTGTTTCTATGGAAATGGTCTTTCGGCTGCCGTAGCAAAGAAATCCAATAAAAAAAAACATAAATTATACAAAAATGCCTAGTCCAACAAAATTTTCATAGCTCCTATGAAAATTTTGTTACGCTGGAAACCGTAACGAAATTTGTGAGATTTCATGTAAAGTCGACTCAGTTATTTTAGTCACTTTCGAAGTACCTATTCAACAACATTAATAATTGTACCTATGGGCTCGTCCAGAAATCATGTGATCGTTTATGGGGGAGGTGGGGGTCAGCAAAATATCACGAATGATCACGGTGGGGGAGGGGCTGAGAACACATGACGTATAATTTTTTTAAACAGCAGGAAAGTAAAAAAAATAACGAAATTACTAAATAATTTTCTCATATCAAAATCGGTCTGAGCGTGTTTATTCAAATAATTGACCGAGCGAGCGAAGCGTCTCTTTTTCAGCTTTGACGAAAAATCGTTGGTATGTTTGGATGGGGTTCGCTTTATCTTGCATAATACCGATTCTCCGAATTTCATTTCGCATAACAGCTATCACCGATTTTTTTTTCTCCGAATGATTCTTTATCATAATCATTTAGTATCATAATTGTCAGTTGGCATACTATTCATTTCTCATAATTTTATATGGCAGAACATTAATATCGCCGAATTTATTGACTAAACTGATACCAGTAAAATGGGTTAGGTTAGGTTAGAACTGCGACCACAACAGAGCTGAACTGCTGCCAGTAAAGTAGGTTAGGTTAAAACCGAACTTAATGGGTAATATCGAAAAAAAAACGATTCAAAATTTCAAATTGGTGCTAGGCGGCTAAAACTCGGTATCGGGGGGCTCTCGGGGCTCAAAACTATGAATCTGAAATCTTGTCCGAAAATTCGGTCAAATTCGGAAAATATCGAAAAAAAACGATTCAAAATTTCAAATTGGTGCTAGGCGGTTAAAACTCGGTATCGGGGGGCTCACGGGGCTCAAAAATATGAATCTGAAATCTTGTCCGAAAATTCGGTCAAATTCGGAAAATATCGAAAAAAAAAAAACGATTTGTGTGGAGAAAATTTCAAATTGGTCCACGCTCGCACGCTCGCTCGGCCGTATATACCTACTTGGCCGGAAATCCTCATTTTCCCGGCCTCTGATGTAATGTACTATTTCTGCTTCGAACAATTTTTATGCAATCTAAATATTATGAGATATGAATTTCTTCGAAATAACTATTCAGATAAAAAAATTATGTGACATCACATTATGAGAAAAAAATTATGCAATATAAAATTCGGAGAAATGATGATTCTGTCAAAGGTTGTTATGCAAAATGAAAATATGAGTATCAATTTTATGCAACATACCTATAAGTGAACCGTTTGGATGTTAGGATGTTTGGATTTCTGTTCTCGCCTAGAGGTCGCATTTCTTAACCGATTCACATGAAATTTTGTGAGAAGGTTCTATACGAGTAAGTATAATAATATATAGATTTATTCTTTGTCGAGTCGGTTTTTTGAAATTTTGCTAAATGGCGAAGATATGGGGGTTGAAATATCAAAAAAACAAAAGCGAGGTCCTCGCTTTGTTTAGAAATGGTGGCAATTTTACTTTACCGAAGTTCAAGATACAGTGGATGGAAAGCAAATTAATACCAAAACGTCGCGAACGCCTAGTCAACGCTGACCTCTTACTTACCGAAATTTATAATTTTTTACGTTTTGAACTCCCATATCTCCGTCATTTTTTGGGTAAAAATTGGACAGCGACAGCCAAAGATAGAGACAAATGAAAGGAGTTGGAGGAGGCCTATACTCGGAAAGAGGTCCACAGTAACTAATTAAATAAAACTATGAATGATTTTTTATGATTTGATAATATAACTATTTAATGATTATTATTATTTTGAAAATTTGAATTGTTAATATGCATGAAGAATTTGTTATTAAGGAATAAATGGCTATATTATTATTATAACCGCCATTTTTTCTAAATTTCGAAAAACTGGCTCGATAAAAAAATTCCTTTACCAACCACACACTTTACCACATACCAACGATTTTTCATCCAAGCTAAAGCAAAGACGCTTCGCTCACTTCGTTCGCTCGGTCAATAAATCAAGTTATTTCTGTTTTTTTATTACCTAAGTTATAGGTAATTCATACTAAGCCCGAAAAATACACGTGATCTTGAATGGGGGGGGGGTTGCGTTATTATCACCAAATATCACCAAGAGGAGGGGAGGGGGGCGGTTCTGGACGAGCCCTATCCCAATATGGGCTTGTGCACTTATCACGTGAGGCTTTTTCGGCTACTTTTTGACCCCCCCTGGTGATATTTGGTGAGGTTCTTTGCTAACCCCCCCTCCCCCTCAGTACCTCACGTGTATTTTTTTTCCGCCAAAATTTCGTAAAATAGAGTCGTAATTTTGAAGTATTTATTTTTAACAAAACCGAGAAAAAAATGTGACCGTCCATGACTAAAGGGTCCTTATGGCAGGTATTGAGTTAAGCACAGGTTCTAAATTTATGTTAAATAAGCTATTTAACACAGAAAGAATCATGTCCCTAAGTCTCATACTTTTAAAAAAAAAAAACATCATACACTTGCTAAAATTTCACTTTTGAGAAAACGTCAAAAGAAGTTTGAAACTAACTTTAAGTATGTTCCCATTGGAAGTTACATAGATTATGATTGATTTTGTATCTCAAGGGGTTTTTCTATTGAACTCAGTCATGGTTTCATCAATGTGACTTCCAGATCCTGAGAAAACAGCCTTTGATAACAGCAACACGCTATAAGAATGAAATTAATAAAAACATGTTTTTCAGCTTTGTCTTTAATTATGTTGTAATCTGAACTATTGTATATAGTAGGACATATTTAAACTTACATTTTAGGATATAGATAAAATCACATAGTTAACGAAATATCTTTATTTTAATGAAAACGTGATAATTATTATACTTTTCATCTTCCCCTATAACAATAACAAATTTAGTACAGTGAGTTCTAAAATATATTTATCCAGTCCACTGGAGTATCACAAAATTATCATTATTGTTCTACAAGTTTAATTTTTTTATTTATATACGATTAAAGTTACGTAAATTTGACTCCTATACATTTGGGAAAAGGGTCCTTATGACCAATCACAGACAAAACATATTAATAATTCCAATATGGCACAATAATAACATTATTTATTTCCTAATCTTGTATTAACACAGAATACCGAAGAAAAAATGTTATTATAAATTTACTCAAAATCTTTATCTGTAAGGAGTTATTCTCATTTAACGTCAACGAATAATTTACACAGTCGGTGACTACTAAGGAACTATTCATAAATCACGTAATAAAGATAATTTCACGCGATTTCTGATCTGACGCGATAAGGGCGAGGGGGGGGGATACATTCCAATTATAATCATTTGCTAGTAAGTAATGCCCCGCAGGTCATTAATAATGTATACACTTTTTGGCCTTGTCGAATGCGTTTGCTTACAAATTGTAGGCGACCGCATTCGACTGGGTGAAAAAGTGTACACATATTAATGACCTTGACTATACATATTATTTTTGCATTAAATTTTAAATTAACTAACAACAATCAGATATAACATGTCGTTCGACGCGCGCCGAGAGATGTTTTGACGTCAGACGAAAAATGTAGTACCTACCTACATTTTACGTACATTTTACGTAAAATCTAAAATGACCATAGGTACTTAGCAAAGAAATAGTTGTAAGCAAGTTTATCTATTGGCCTTTGTCATTCTTGTATGCAATTTCCCACAAAGACCCTTTTCTACTAAACTTAAAACTCCGTTTTAATAAAGAAAGAATTAACGTACACAACTGAAACCAAGGTACAAATACAGCTCTATCTTTGTATTTTACTATAATGCATAAAACAAAAAAAAAGATAATTTTGAAGGATTTTACAAAACAGCAAATATCTCCGTAACTAGAAACTGCCATAAGGATCCTTTTCTCATGGACAACCACAAATATCGATTTTTTTCTTAGTTCGTTCACTGTGGAAAAATACAAGTGAGGTCTCCTTATACCCCCCCTCCCCCAACGTGATTTATCGTGATTTTTTCGTGACCCCCCTATTGAACCTCACGTGATTTGTGCACAAGCCCTATGTTACGTACCAACATGTAGTAATTGTGTTGAATACGTCTAGTATTGACAAAATACAAATTTATTAAAATTGGTGTATAATTATTTTGGCAGACAATAATAAAATTTTAGAAAACTTGAAGACATTCGAGAATATTCTTATAGCCGATCAAATATTAAAAAAATATAAAATCCGTAGTTTACTGAAAAGGCCTATATTTGGCAACACTTGCTACGTTACTTTTCCCGCGTAAAACTCGAAAATATGCGTCATAACAGCAAAATGCATTTTAGCTACTGCAGCAAATATGGTATTCGTTGGCATAACTAAAACATTTAGCTGACTTCGCGAACGTCTATGGTACACTGCGACCGATTAGCACGTCGCTCCGAGGTTTGAGCGAGAAAACGTTATGCGCGTATTATAGCGACATCCCGCTCGCACGTCGGGTCGTACGAATAATCGGACGCAGTGTGCCATGCCCCATAGTTATTTAATATTTTACGATAATAATTTAATTGTTGATTTATTAATGTGTGTGAACAACCAACAACATGTTACTAACCAAATGTTTGTTTCTTGGCATCTTTATTATAAATCAGAGTCATTTATGTTAACCAAATGAAACATTCAAAGAATAAATCAATTTGAATCATTAATTATCTAAGCAATGTTTGTGACCAAGTATCGTTTCACAGCGTTATTGTTAAACATCATACTCATTTATTATATGAACTAAATGAAACAGAAAAAATAATTTAAAACAAGCTTGGGCAGCTTCTATAGGGTCGGGTTGGCAACAGTAGCTCGGATTTTTTCGGACGCTCAAATTGTGAACAACAAGTGGTAGCGGGCTGAAATTCACCCTCAAGTCCCTCAACATGCTTTTGCTTATTAAATTTTTTCCCCGCATTACCTATCAGTTTTTCAATCAAGACAATAATAAAGTAGTTAATGTTTAAAAAAAAAGGGAAATGAGTCACTGCGTACGGGTTTGATTTGTTACTGGGGCTGGGGTGCTGTGACTCGACCCTGTAGGTAGTACACAGAGACTAACAGTATATACCTACAGAGGCTCAAGTATATCTAATATTATACATTTTTCATTTTATGTTATGGAAACTTGCTCATGTAATTCCTCTCCCTAAAAAACCCAATCCAACTGCGTTTTCGTAATATCGTCTTATTTCTATAATTCTAGTTTTGTAAAAATAATTGAACACTTTGTTAATCGCCGTAAAAAAAAAATAGTAAATGATCACCAAAATGAGATCACCATTTTAATGTGAAATTATACCCAAATTATAACATCTTACTATCCTATTAACATTTATCACGAAAATTAAAATTAAAATGAGTTTCGGGTTTCGGGTCATAAAAAAAATAACCTCAACCTCCCAACATGGGTCAACCAGATTTGGTGATAATTTACGAAATTTGGAGATCATTTACTTTATTTTTGGAGGTATCAAAGTTTTTTTTGGTGTACAACGTATTTTTTTGGGGGTCAAAATAATTGTTGCTATTTATTTATTATCAGAAAAATATCATATGTTTATTCGGTAAATATTCGGCAGTCTTACCGAATATGCCGAATACCGAATAATTACCGAATATTCGGCGCATCTCTACAGAAAATCCCACTTACGGGCCAAGGGTGACGTAAAATAATATTTTCAGTGAAAATATTATTGGCCCGTAAGTGGGATTTTCTGCCCGCTACGCGGCTACGAGGGGAGAAAATCACACTTACGGGCCAATGCAAGAAGTAAAACTTTAAACAGACCACGGGCGGTAATTCCTAAAGCCCCAGATCGGATATTTATGGCTCTCACCTTCGGTTCGGGCCACAAACACCTGCGATCTGGGGCATTTACGAAGTCGCCGCCCTAGGTCTGTAATTTCATCACACTTGCTCGTAAAAGGTGTTATAATATAGCCGGCATACTTAGCTGTAATGTGCTATATTATATATTCCTTAAATTCGGTAGTGTGACTAATATTTTTAGCGACATTAGATTTTTTTTATGTAAGTAGCATGTGCAGCAAGGAAAATTTACCAAAGATTGTGAAAAAGTTAGTCACAGCTACAAAATGTTCTAGCAGCCTCACATAAGTCTACTTTGCTACTATTGCTAATAAATTATTGATGTTCATTGCATAGAAAAGTCGGTAGTGTGACTAAGATTTTTAGTAACGTCGACCAATTTTTTTTTTGCTGTTGCACCAAAGAATGTTATCTAAAGTATGTGAAAAAGTTAGTCACAGCTACCAAATGTTCTTAGTAGGGTCGAATAAATTTGTTTGCTACTACTGCTAATATATTATTATTGTTCATGGCATGGGGAGTTCGGTAGTGTGACTAAGATTTTTAGTAACGATAGCAAATTTTTATGTAGCGGTTGCAGCAAGGAAAATCAGACAAATTTTGGGAAAAAGTTAGTTACAGGTACAAAATGCTCTTAGCAGCCTCACATAAGTTTACTTTGCTACGATTGCTAGTAAATTATTGATGTTCATTGCAAAGAAAAGTCGTTAGTGTGACTAAGATTTTTAGTAACATTGGCTATTTTATTTTTTGCAGTTGCACCAAAGAATATTAGCGAAAGTATGTGAAAAAGTTAGTCACAGCTACCAAATGTTCTTAGCAGGGTCGCATAGATCTGATTTGCTACTACTGCTAATATATTATTATTGTTCATGGCATAGGAAATTCGGTAGTGTGACTAAGATTGTTAGTAACATTAACAAATTTTTATGTAGCGGTTGCAGCAAGGAAAATCAGACAAATTTTGTGAAAAAGTTAGTTACAGGTACAAAATGCTCTTAGCAGCCTCACATAAGTTTACTTTGCTACGATTGCTAGTAAATTATTGATGTTCATATCAAAGAAAAGTCGGTAGTGTGACTAAGATTTTTAGTAACATTGGCTATTTTATATTTTGCAGTTGCACCAAAGAATATTAGCTAAAGTATGTGAAAAAGTTAGTCACAGCTACCAAATGTTCTTAGCAGGGTCGCATAGATCTGATTTGCTACTACTGCTAATATTTTATTATTGTTCATGGCGTAGAAAATATGGTAGTGTCACTAAGATTTTTAGCAACATTGACAAATAATATAATTAGTAGATGGGTATATTGGGTATGAATATAAAATTAGCAGCTGTTGCAAAACTGTTGTTAGCGACTGCGAAATGTTTTTATCAACTGCAACAAAGATATGGTTTTGTTGCCTAATACATGTACAATTAGCAATAGTAACAAAGTTTTTGTCCACTACAACTAAGAATTATTAGCAGTCACAGCTAACAACAATGTGTAATTAAATTTCGTTGGTACCAATAAATCAATTAGCTATAGTTGCTAATCAATTAGTAGCGGTAGCAAATAATTTGAAATTCATTTAGCTAAATATCATTAGTAAGGGTAGCTAACTGGTTTTAGTTGCTATAGAAAAGGCTTTGTTACAGTTGCTAAGAAATTGTTTGCATCAGCAAAGGAAATTTCAGCAAAGCGAGTTTAGCTACCACAGCTAAATCATTTTTTTCCGTGTAGTTAACGTTTCTTGGGGAAAATCTTTTATACCAAGATTCTTCGCACAGGAATCGTAATCCGGCGTAAACGGTAACAATTATGCCGATCTTCGAATGAAATTAGCCTTAAAATGGAGCCAATGAAATTAACCATACTACCTAACTTCTGACTACATAGCGTTTTAAATTAAGAAAATTGCGGTTCTGTATCCTTTGCTAATTAGAGTATTAAACCAACTTTGCAAAAAAAGTAAGTGATATTTGGTTAAGCGTAACCCTATTCATTTAAACTACCATTTCAGATCAATACCCATAAACTTTTTTCGTATAGGAATCAGAGATGCCCGTAAAAGTTAGACCCCATTACGCTGTTAAGAGAAAATACCATATTAATCCCGCAAAATCCCGAACAGGAAAATCTCTCAGAGAAGTAATTATGCATTAACGTCGACCGTAATAGTACATTACGGCAGAGACCAGTAAGTAAGCCATACTGGCCGAGTAGGAATTAGACGGACCGAGCCGTAGGCGAGGTCCGGATATAATACGAGGCCAGGATGGCTCTTACGGTCGAAGCAAGTATAGTGCTTTTCTCAAAAATTAAACAAGAAAATTAGATTAAAATTATATTTTATAGGTGACATTCATATTCGGCCATTTTCCAATGAATATTTTTGTTATATCCCATTTTTATTATTACACATTGTGATATTCGTCGTCGCAGGCACCATTAACTCCCACGATAACAACCTATAACAAAAATAATTATGAGTTTATACTTGGATAAAAGATATAGTTATATCGTTATCAAATAGTGGCAGCATTTATTTACCTTCATCGCCAAACTGTTTATCATCTAGAGCTTGATTTAAGAACTTTTCTATATTTTGCTGCTGAATATTTGTGATTTCTTTCCTTTGTAGCCATCCGATTGTCTCAGAAAGATTGTTGAAATATTCAGACCTTATTACACATTATCTGACCAACTTATTAACTTGATTTTCTTCCTTCCATTTAATGAATCTCTTGTATTTTTTTATATCTCCTTGGATTTAGTCGGAAGTAAATTATTTTAGCTAACTCTGCCTCCGCTTTTAAGTATGGAGGAGTGCCGTCTATTCGGAATCAGACTCGTCTGAACTCATTTTTGCTGAATTATTGTAATAGATCACACAAACAAATTTGAAATGTGTGTCTTTTAATTTAAATCCCGCCTTAATTTTTTTTTTTTATAAATACTGCGTTTAATTATTTGCACTGTCTTACAAATCTAAGTCTTAAAGATAAAATTTAATTATTGTTATACATTGTTGTATTTTCTAACTAATTTTCATATCATAAAGCTTACCTTCAATTTTAACTCCGACGTTTTTTCTAAACGACACAAAAAAGGAAGGAATTCCGAAATATCATTGTCATTTTACACAGCACAATTATGAACTAAACGCTGCATACAAACTTCCGCACTAAACCTTGTCGCTACTTTTTTTTTTTTTTAAATATGCATCTTGAGTTACGTCTATACTGCCAATAGTACTAACCTCTTTTTATTTTACATTTGCTCTTAGTGTAAATTGCAAGTGTATACTGCAATGTCGTCTCTTTCTATTTAATCTATGAAAAAGGGACGCCACTTTTTAATTTCTACAATTTGCTCTCGCACTGTACTTATAATTAAAACAATTTGTGGAATGCATCCTTTTTACATTTATATACGACCTCATCGCCTTCACATCCTTAGTTTTTTATAGGTCGGTGACGATGTAAATCGTGTTTCGATATTCAAATATCTTGATACGTAATAGGAATTACATACTTACTTACTGGACAAATATTGATTCCAAATTTAAAATCTCGCTGTTTACTGGACACTTCTAAAAAGTCTTCGGTATGTTCCACTTACTGTAGTCTATCTAGCGATGGTAAGGCAACATTACATGCAATTTTTGAGAAAACTCATTAACGTACTGCATGATAAACTAAACCACTATTATCCGGCAATTTTGATAGTTCTGTATAGGCTGAACTCGGTTTCAGAACGCAACCCCCGCTTTGGAAACTTTAATTACACAAACATGACTCGCCGAAACGCTTTGTTACGGTTTTTGAACGTGTGTAAGTAGGATAGGCTTAAGTGTGCATGAGTTTGAAACATAGCGTAGTCATTTTAGTTAGTTTTGGGTGTAGAGGTGTAATTATGTGTATTAAGTTCGAGCTATTATGAAGTAACAGCGCTCGGAACATGTCAGTCTTATTAAAACAAGTAGGGTTGCTGTCCCTGTTGTCTGTTGTCTACCGTTATTTTAATTGTATTGTGTATTTTTCTGTAAACTGTTTTTGGTGTATGGTGGTGTATGTAAAGTTGTCTAATATTGTCTAGTCTTTCAGTACGTATAAGTATTTTTTTGGACTCTTAGTGGTGATATGACGTCATTCTGTAATGGTAATGTAGATCTATAAATATGCTTTTATTAGCGACCTAAATCGCTCGTCTGTGATTTTATCTAAGTACACTCACCTTATTCATCAAAGTAGTATTTATAATCTTATTAAAACTTTCGTGAGACATATTTAATTATTGTATTTATCACGTGAACGTGTCAAGTGTGACAATTTCACGTGAGTGTAAACCGCTTAATACAATAATTAAATATGTCTAACGAAAGTCTACACGCACAATTTTCACTCCTGACACTTTCACGTGAGTGTAAACCGATTAATACAATAATTAAAGTAGTATTTGAAATCATAGTCCTAAATTAGTATAAAAAGTCCATGATTCTTCTTTTTTAGACTAGGGCATCGACTCGCACTTGGCCCGTTTTGTTCAATAAGGCGAGATCAAGTCTATAGGTAAGACGATAAGTTTGTATACAAATATTTCTATTGTCATCCGTGGCACCAGTCATATCATGAGCTTGGTAGTATGTAAACTTGGCCCTGTCTATTCAAATAACATTTAACCTATCACGTATTGTTATCAAAATATTTCCCTAAGAAGCCATAACAGCGTTACCATGGTAACCAAACAACGTTAAATTCAATTATTTGTCTTTGCCTTTAGTAACATTATTTCGAGCCACTTAATCTCACGTACAATTTGGTAAGACCACGGCAATGTCCTTTGTCGCCGTTATAAATTGTTTCGGAACATCTACAAGATTAATAGTTGGCAAGTTCCCTTGCTAAGTGAAAGGCCCTTTAAAGTCCAGGGGAATTTTGGGTGTTTGTTTATTAAGTTTTTGGAGAGTTTAGCACCTTAGTGCTGATCTTACTGTGTTATATTTTGACTTATGCTAGACTTTAGAAGATCAGAGCCCAAAGGCAGGTGACGTAAAGCCTGATGATGTAGGTATTTCAGTTAACAAAGGGAATCAAACATTCCCAAGTACCAGAACGTAGTGAAATTGAGTAATTAGAGCATTAAAAAAAGGTTTTTTTTATTGTTTTTTTAGGCTCATTTTACTAATCATCTATATTCTAAAGTTTCTATTCCACAACGTCACGTTTTGGTAGGAATGTTTTTTTTTTCTATAGACGTGACGCTACTGGAAAAAAAATCATACAACGCTCATAAATCATTTTTAGATCGCTATATAAGTATATCATGTAACTTGAGCTTTTTCCACATTTTCGCCATTGAAATACGAGTGTCGTTATCCTTGGTCTTTTTATTTATAGAAATCACATTGTTGTGTCCCTCCAATTACCGCTATTCAAAATGCCACGTTCAACATTTGCTCCATTTCGTTAAGGAAAGACAATAAACAGACCCACTTTTGCTTTTGTATTATTAAGGATTCGAATATAACGAAGAATACGTTTGGACGAATACGTGTTCTTATATGTACAATGTATACAGTATACTCGTTGTGTATACATATACGTAGCTGTTTTAAAAGCAAAGTTTTGATTACCACGATTCTAGTATGATTAGAAAAGTTGAATATTTGCGAACCGATGGAAGCAGTTTATTTATTACTGATGTTCCCCAATGCCATAAAAATCCTACACTGTAAAATTGATCGAAATTTTTTGTCGTCATAACCGTCAACATTTAGTTCATTTTAATGGCATTTGAACAGCTGAAAGAAATTACTTGCCGCACAGAGACGCCGCTAAAAGCTTTTACATTTCCAGCACAACAACCGGGTGAAACTCTTCGCATAAATTATCTACTTCTACAGTATTGCAAGCGATAAGTAAGAGTTGAAATGTTTGATGTTGTTAAGGTAAAGTATTCACGACTTTGTGAACAATGTACAACAAAAGTATATTAACGACAACGGAATTTATGTGGAAATAATGATCCCAGCTTCGATGTAATTGTTCTGAAGTGTAGCGCGTAGCGCATCGTGACTAAAGATTTATGTACTATTTAAGATGTACATACGACGCTACGGCTGAGTTACGAGGCATCTATAGGCCTTAATTGGTGTCGCCGAGCGCGTTTTGTTATGTAAATGAACGTATATTGTTCCGTAATTTTCCCAAACATTCATCCAATAAATTCGCTATAATTAATATGAATGACCTCTCAGGCGACGTTAACAAAGACATTTCGTTATTTAATTAGGAAATTTCCATTCACAAGCTTCCCTGAAATGTATTTGGCTTAAAGAAAATTGCAAGAAATAGGCGAGCAGGTGGTCTGGAGAGGCCCGAGACGATAAATAACGTGTACATAAACCTCCCTTGAAACTTGCATCGAATAATCGGCCAAGTTCAGAAAAGAGAACTGGCGAGCAGTAACCGTGTGTAACGTTATACGAACCATTTGGAAGCAGTTTGGCCCCTTCATAACTCAAAAACTATATAAACACGCCAAATTTGGTTTATACCTATATTAAGAATCCCTAGATCACCCCAAACTTTATAAACACAGCTTAAATGCTAATATATAATATTGATTAACGTTAAATAACGTTGCTTTGGTAACTGATTGATTGATTGATCAAAAACTTAACCAACTTTCAAATTTTCTAGAAAGTCAATATTTCCTAGAAATTATAAGTAGTAGAATTTGGCATCCGGCTGGGTACTTGTGTGTACACAAAGGAGAAAATCAGAAAACACAGAATTTATAATATTTGTTAAAATATCCAATCAATCCAATTCATTAGGTAAGCCAGTTATTAGGCCAAAGATAGAGTTCCAATAGATCCTAAGTTATTTAGGCCAAAGATAGAGTTCCAATAGATCCTAAGTTATTTGCTTTGTGTAAATCATTCGACTTTCCTTACTAACGTGGCACCCAATTAGATCTCAACTCAAGTCTCGCCGGTGAAGTCAACAAACATACCAACTAATATCATAATATGGAACTTGGCTCCCATTTTCAGATTTACGTTTTCTGGTAGGATATGATTCGAGAGACAACAGAATCTTGGGTTAAAATTCACGTGGAGCGAGTCCCCGAGGCCGGGATGGTATTTGTTTAAACATTTCATTTTTATGACGCCATTTGTTTTATTAAGCAAATCCCGCAATGGAAGTTTGTTCGGTTGATTAACGATGCTGCCGGCCCAGTACAATGCAAAAGGGATTACGCGGCTTTTTGATTTCCCTTTCACTGGTGGCTGATGGATGGACTAACGAACTGTGCGACAACAGGATTGCTCCGAATCGGTGTGATTGGATGGAGGGTTTATAGTGATAAAGGACTACTTTATGAACAACTGTCGGGTCGTTTGAATGATTAGCTCTGTAGAAGTGCCAACGAAGCTATAATAACGAAGTTATCCATTTGGTTGGAATGGACCGGGCAAATAATTGTGTGATAAGCTCAAATATATGTTCCTGTGTCATGGACGTCTTATATGTACAGTTAAAATTCACTCAAATTTCCTTTATTTTTCAGCTAACGTTAACGGTTAGTTTCATAGCCCACTATTTATCTGCTTTGCCCGAAGATTGACTGGTAGAGAATGACTCATAGCATTAAGTCCGCCTTTTGTACGATAAGTTATTTTTTGTGCAATAAAGATTAAATAAATAAACAACGTAAACGTTATTTCAAAGTTAAAGAAATATTAAGGAAGTTCCTAACAAAACAGTAAGAACAAATTACAATGCCAACGACCCTCTCACTGTTTTTGTACGATAGTCTATCGGATAGTAATACGATCTATTTTGTCATGTTACTTTTTACCTATCATAAGGAAGCACAATTGCGTCAGAAAGTAAACAAACATTATAGCATAATCCTTAGGAACGTACTTTATTCTACTTATCCAAGTGTTTTATTATACTTATATTATTCCCCCTTGCTCTGAATACTAAATATATCTTCAGGAGTTCATATTCACAAGATTTTGATCACGTAGCGAAGTAATGGCGGCGTGTAGAGCAACTATGGCTTTTCATTTCACGAAATTTTCGCTCTTTAACGACCTGAATATCAGCGGGGAGATGAGTTCGAGGAGACTAGGTGGTCTCGATGATGTACTTTGCCGCGGGAAATGAGCATCCTGCTTTTCAGGTACGGGACTAAACTAAATTACTTGTTTATTGAAGTTTCGGACTGCTTTAGTTTTAGTAGACAAAACAATGGTGCAGAACAAAGGATAGCCTGGAGAACCAACTAAATATGCAGTGTTTTGTTATAACGAAGTTATTTCAGCTTTTTCTTGCTACGCTTGTCGGCTACGTATATATGAAACGAATAATATAAAACCTTTTGTATCGTAATCAGAGCTTGATAGAATTGTTTTCAATAGTAGTCTACTTAAATACAGTATCGGGAAATCATTTCCTGTGGGTGTTGAGGATAAATTCGACCTTTCTAAAAACACTTGTTAGAAATATCACTACTTTAGCGACTAACAATATAGGCTCTATGCCCGTAATGTGATTACAAAGCATAAACGTTGTAATTGTAGGTACCGTAAAACTGCCAAACTAGTCCAGTCCACGCAAATTACTCGTTAACATGAGACATTTAAATAAAAGCGTATACAATCATTGATCACTAATAGACTGTGGATCTTGATGAATGGATGAGTTTTGTTATGGACTTTACTTAGTTGAGAGACCCATCTCTCTATCTGAATTTCGTAAAAAGTAAAATATTATTAAGTATTGGTTACTTCATTATAATTTACCTTTTACAGATCTCATCTAAGTCCACAAAATAGACGGTGGTCAAGAAAATTCAAAAGTTGATGACTAAGAAATAAAAACCGACCACTCGGAGCGTATTAATCATACTTTCACAAGTGCAAAGCCTTGTCTCGAAGCCCGCCCGCTTTAACTGCCCTAGTAACACTACACTAACGTTACAAGTACGTTGCCCTGATGTGAAACGTCATAAGTGTAGTATTTCTGAACTTTCGGAAGAGTTATTTAATACTGATATCAAGACTTATCGAGTTTATTTGTTACTGTTTCGCACTGCACGCCACGGTCAAAGTTAAGTAGTTATCTACATTAATTTGTTAATAGAAGATTGTTCACATTATGTATTTTCCGTTGTTTGCCATCAAACGTTTGAACTCTATCGATTTGGTACTCGTAAACCTTCCAATAAAAGTCACGATGAAAAATATGAAGCATTAAAAGTTAAGGCCCTTTTCTCTGGAGTACTTATTAGTTAGGAATTTATCCCGAAGTCTATAAAGGACTTATATGCTGCCTTTATTCAGCTGACTGCCAACGTGTCAAACAAAAGCAAGCTGAGTTTTGTAAGTTTTGGAAGGTTTGTAACAGCCGAAAGACGTGTCGCTGGACATAGGCTTCTCCCAGGGTTCTCCACAACGACGGCTCATGTGTCGCCCTAATCCCTCATGCAACAGCGTCCTGACTAGATCATCGATCCACCTTGTTGAGAGTCTCCCTACGTTACATCTTCCGGTACGCGGTAACCACCTCAGCCTGAACCAACGGCCATCGGGTTCTATGCGCAATATATTACTTACGCCCTAACCAGTGACCAACCACCAACACATCAAAAAACATATTATTTGACAGTAAGTATCTCCTATTTTATTTTCCTTATATAACTTCCTAAACCTAGCCCGATCATGACACCAATGATGACCTGACGTAACCGAGCGGATTTTAGGGTTATGAAAACCAACCAAGTACTTTATAGTGTCCATACAAATAAGTAAATCTCACAAACTCTCCAACTTCAAGCTACCGCTGATTTTCGCCAAGTTACTAGTGTTGCAAATTCTCATAACGGAATCCATCCACCCTCTCGAAAGTTCTCCAAACATCGACCGTGTTGTATTTGACCTATAAATTAAGCGTTGTGCGGATTATTGTAACATAATATTGCTTAACCACACAGAAGGCCAGCTGGCGATGTCATAAAGATGGTATTAATGTTAGTGGACGCGACATTTATACGACAATGTAACTTGCGATGAAGATCATCCATTGTTTTGTCCGAAAAAGACTTAAGTATGTATATGAAAATTCATGATATGATGATGAATATATGTATAGATAGTGAGATGAGTAGTGTATGCAACTGTACATACCCTTATAGGCTCTTCAGCCCGTTTCCGTTTCATAAAATCACACTCGTATTTTAAGACCTCTCATTATGTAACAGTTGCAATAACTACACATATTCTTACAAAACGTTACGCGAAAGGTAGTCCACAAAAAGGTCATCGTCGAACGCCTAATAAAAAGTTTCTAAACTTACTGTTCAATTGATGTTGTAAAACTTTGTTTTACATTCTCAGCTAACCGTGTAAGCTTTTATCTAATTCGTGTGCATTAGTGTATAGCCAGATTAGTTCAGATAAGATTACGTGTTATCTGTAGTTACCGTTAAATATGGGGTGAAATTCGAGAGGCTACGACATGTATTGTTCCCCATATGAAGTGCTGATAAAACATTGCAATTTATGAGTTAGTGTCTAACTGTCGGGGCAGTCGATATCTGAAGGTGCATTTGCGTCAGTTGTTTTGTTTATATATAACAAAAAAATTATGTAGTAGTGGCAAGAATTCAAGAAATCTACTTCTCTATTCTAAATGGTTTTTGAATGGTTATACAATTTAACCTAGGTCAGGCTTAAGTAAACAACGCCGCTCAACATTTTAGTGCAGGGCTATACTAACGCAGCAAATTAGTATCTACTACATGTCTTGAGTTACGAGGTGATGCCCTAACCTCCTCAATAGGCACTGAATTAATAATTAATCCATTGTACAAGTGAACGCCATGTTTCCAAAAGGTATCCGGAAGGAGCACTTAGCTATATTAAATAACTCACTCAAGCACACACGTTAAATAGGCCACATCGCAGCCACGAAATCACGGGAGAAAAACTAACCCACAATTTACTCCGCAGCCTTAATAAAGTGAAAAGTTCATGTTTCTGGAACGTTTCCGCGTGTTCTCGTGGAGGTACTAGCTCGGAAGTAGTGTCGAGGGGTTAGGGCCCTCGCTTTGTGCACGAGGACGGTACGAAACGAGTTTAAAATCTCGTGGCCGGAAAATTTATTCATAAAGACCGGGTGTGGAGTGTGGAGTGCACGAATTTGTTCGACGTTTGTGCAACTTTGAAGATAAGGCTAAATACATTATCACATCCTGACTTGCCACTAGAGTCGGTTGTTTCTCTGTCATTAATCGTAGGGAGCTTCTCACCACGAGCCTAAATTATATGAAAATTACATGACATTAAGAATGTTTGCGTAGGTATATTATATACCAAGCAGTAATTTACAGATACAAAGCGGACTAAAATACTCACAAAAAAATTGCTCTAAATACTGACCTAAAGCAATGACTTTATGCTAAATTCTATATACATATACACTTTGTTGAAGATACAATATTTGAAATTTATCGACTACTGTTTTTTTTTTATTTAAACAATATGCATTTCCGCTTGGAAAGTAAATGGTAACGGGTAAGTTCTAGAACAAGGTTTTGTTCCCAATTTTTATTTCCCCGTCGAATGTCCTAGATGTTTCGTCGGAATCGCTCGGGCGGGAGTTAGTGCATCGCCTTTGTGGGTGTTTACGGTCGCCACCGAGCCCTCGCGTCTTTACTACATCCTTTGAGTCCTTATGAGAGTAATGGCTCAGTCACGTATAATTCTCGACAAGGCTTAACGGTCTTTAAATACGGTAGAGTACCACGTTTAATGCATTCGCCAACGCAACTGACAATGAAATACACGTAGGTTATAAAACAATCGTATGTACAGTTGCCGAGAAACTTCTTGACCCAAAATGGCGGATCTGCGCATGCATATTTGTACGTAAATCGGCTACTGCGCAGTCAAGGTTAGGGTCAAGAAGTTTCTCGGCAACTGTACGAGTATTCATTTGTTACATTTGACTCTGAGACTTTGCTCTCTTCTTCTTTAAATTTTCAATAAGGAACCCAATTTTTTTATACATTTATTGTCAGGTTATTGGTATAAAGATGGAAACCGACTCTATGAACAAACGAGAAAGTGGACCCTTTTTGTAGAAAACGTCCTATTCATTTGCAAAACAAATGTATCATTCATTTGCAATACCTTCACAGAATAATGATTTTAAATACTTTTAAGTTTTATACCATATACGATTTCATTTGGTTTCCATCAGAAAACACGAAACGGAACCTTTTAAAAGCGAACTTCGTATTTATTTGCTACACTCGGCTCGATATCAGTTTATATTTGAGCGACTCCGACGCCCACATGCGACGCTAACAAAAGGCTATTGAAATTATACGACAGCTTTACGATTTTTTCGAGGCCGTTTGTTTTATCAACTCTTACTAGTTTATCGTGAACTCGGCTAGAGCCTGGGTTATATATTTTCAATGATATTTCTCGGAAATATTACCTCAATTTTATATCTACTTTAGCAATTTAACTTCAAAGTGAAACAACAACGTTTCACCCGTCTCCCAACGTCACGAGAAGCACATCGCGAATCATCAGAATAATCAGAGCAAACTCAAGTCGATCAATCCAAACTCAACTGCACCAATAGCCCAATACACTGCATCCATGGGAAATCGTCGGGGCCGATATTCGATCTGTATCAAAGTTAGGCAACTTAATCCAAATGCAACCTGCCTCGATACCCTCCATCCTGCTTTGTCTCAGATTATCTTTTAGTTAAGTAATGACTTCTCACCAAGAATAATACTGTTTGCGTTTAGGACGTGAAATATAGGTGATAATTCCCCAATTTTTTACTCAAACCATTATTAATGGTTTGAGTAAAAAATCAACCATTATTAATGGTTTGAGTAAAAAATTGGGGAATTATCACCTATATTTCACGTCCTAAACGCAAACAGTATTTAATTTCTGGCAGAAGGATGACACGAAAAAAATTCCAACTTCAAAAGAAACAAAAATTCACGTATCATATCTCTCTATTACCAAACTCAATTGTGGCCATATACCTACACTGCATACACGTGAAAAGAAGACTTAGTTCGACATTACTATCCGAGGGTTGCGTCAAACGCAGCCTTAAGCAGTTGAAAGTGTACCCTCAAGCTTTAATCATAGCCTTAACGGGTTGCAATCTCGGTCATTACTGCTGACATAACCATAAACAATAGGCCTTTGCTACGAGTACAATGTCATTGAGTCACGTAGCCATGTGGTCGTGAGTGCTTTAATCATGTCGAGGATTGCCCGTTTAGTATTCAGCCCGTTCTTGATGCGGCACGAGCATTGGCGACGCATAATTCGCCTGACGCCATAGACAGGATCTGTTTCAAACAGATATGTACGGGGTTGTGACTGTGAAGTGTTGAACGCTGCGTTGACGTTTGGGTTTGGCTAGTCGATAAACAATTTGCTAGAAAATTTATTATCCAGGTTCTCTTAACATTTTCTACCGTTTCCACGATTGTACACATTTAAATAAAATAACTTAATCCCATACCTGTCCATACATGGTTTTTGTCTAATTAGGGTATAAACCCTTAAGCAGCAGTATATAAACCCTTTGAGAAAGGTAACCAGAAAAGTTACTGGGATATAATCCGTTTAAATTGTTTTATGTAAGGGTTCTTTTCTCAGGTATTATTTGTCGAGCAGTCATCACTCACTGGACCACTGTGACCGTCACTGTGGAGTCACTGTGACCTCTTTGACCTCTTCCTTTTAATCGGTTTTGATCTTGCAAATTCATCAGTCCTGTCAGTTCGGGTTGCTGGTTTGCCTTCCACGCGGGAAACGTTTCCACTCAGAGCTGCCTTCCCTGTTCATTAGCGTTATCTGGTTCCGTCCCTTAGATGACTGTTGCCGAATTGGTGGATTTTGTCCAACTGGTGGCCAACAAGAGATAAAATAGTTTCAGGAAAATTTTCTTGAGGTGTCGCTGTATATTTCTATTTAGACAGTATCTTAATAGAGAAAATTGTAGCGTGAATTTAACCCGTTTATATTCGTGATTTCTTTGTTGGTACAATACAGGTACTTCGTACATTCAGCTTGAGCGTTCCTGTATTCCCGCCCTATATTTTCAATAAAGAATTTCCATGCATACCAACTAGAAACTGATGAAGTTAAGCTGCCTATCACCTGAATAATCGCTTCGCAAACATGCGCCACGCTGCCTTTGAGGGCTTGTTCGGTTATAACCTGAATTAAATCGGCACATGGATGCCAAGCTCCTATAATTGGTATGCTGGATTTTGAGGCTGCATCGAGGGACAATTTTGATGCAATTATGTAACAGTTTAACACGTAAATAATTGGGTAAGTTTTTGGTTTAGCTTGCTTACACCTTCTTAGTTAACTTTGTCTTTGTAAACAGGGCCGTCGGCTGAGGAACATAGTAAATTATCGTTGGTGATTTTAAGGGTAGGAAATTATGAAATTATTGATGTTATAGATACAAACGGATGTCATAAACCGTTATTACTGGGATATGTGAAATCCGCTCGTTAAAACCATAAACTTTTCTGTTTATATTTTTATCCCATCATACTACAAAACTAACCAGATGCATGAGACTATTTGTCTGAGTAATTATTTAGCCAACGAAACTGCCATGCCGGCCTAATATGGTAGAGCAAATGGTAACATTTTACAATACCCTTACCATGAGTACACTTGACCTCTAGCGACAGCGTAAACGATTTACATGCAGAATAGTACCTATACAGCGCTCCTAGGTCCTTTGTAGAACTACAATTAATAATAAATAAATACTTAACGCAGTCACTAGCGAGTACTGTCACTGTCAACTCATGGTACGGGTACTGAACTTGTACGCTCTCATCACATCTCGATTCGCCACTGTATCCGCCGATGATCCACATAACCGAGATAATCGTCAAACAAGCGTATTGACGCTTCTAACCTACGTATTGCTCATAACCGGAATGATCCGCTGCATTGATATTATCCCCCGGTTCTGGGGTAATTGGAATACCGGGCCTTACGAGTTCACATGGATGCAGTGTATGGCGCAGTCGAGTTGGATCAATCTTGGGTTATTAGGATGATTCTGGAGTGTTAGTCCTTTGAAATTTGGGACAGCCTAGCGGCTATATCTTAGGTACTCACTAGGTAAGATATTGTTTTAATATATTAAGATATTTCTGAGAATAAAGAGAGTTACATAATACGCGTTGCTTAGTACATTCAAAATGAGGTACGCGTCAATATACGGTTTATTGCTCACGGTTATTTACTAAGCGTTTTCTACGCGTTTTGGGGCCTTTTATCCCTCCGCTCCGTATGCATGGCTCTAGTGTCTACCTACATTGTATGAACAAAATGAAACATGCAACGCTAAGCACAAAGATGTCAGAGCAACAAAGTAAACTTAACTTGTAGTTTAAACATTTCACACACTGTCACAATAAAACGGAATATCGTTTTTTAGGGTTCCGTACCCAAAGGGTAAAAACGGGACCCTATTACTGAGACTTCGCCGTCCGTCCGTCCGTCCGTCCGTCCGTCCGTCCGTCCGTCCGTCCGTCCGTCCGTCCGTCTGTCACCAGGCTGTATCTCAACAACGGTGATAGCTAGACAGTTGAAATTTTCACAGATGATGTATTTCTATTGCCGCTATAACAACAAATACTAAAAATAGAATAATATAAATATTTAAGGGGGGCTCCCATACAACAAACTTGTTATAGATTATAAATATATATATATATATATATATATATAGGTACGGAACCCTTCATGCGCGAGTCGGACTCGCACTTGCCCAATTTTTATCAAATTAACTCGACGGTTCTGACCCCTTTGTCTCTTTCGGAGTCCCTTCGAGACTGTGGACGTAATGAAACGTCGGAAACGTCGCAGATACAAACATCAAATATACGTAGATCATATTGTCAGGCGAATAAGCTCCCCCGTTGACTTTAATAACATAAATTGTAATTGGACCATCGGGGATGGGAGACCATCTAACTATTGCTCAGTAATCCGCCATTGATCGACCCGTCTATCCGTATCCGAGAGATTCAACACATGCCAATCCTTAAACGGTGGAACATCATATGAGCATTAATGACGCATACGCCTGTTTTCCACCACGCAGGTCGATGTGGCGTGTAAATGATCAGTTCACGACATAATTACGTAATTAAGCGTCAATTTAGCATCGATATGCCATCGGATTTGTGACCGATTGGGTGCAAAACTGATGTGAACTGACAGGTTCTATTACAAATAAAATTCAATAGAGAAGGCTTCGCCGCCCTTCGTATTTTTAGATACTAGTATTCTTAAGATAAGTACAAATTAAGTCAAGTTCATATCACTTGGTTAAGTACTTATCCTTTCTGAAAAAAAAATACTGTTGAGTTTCTTTCGGCCGTTCTTCTTAACAGTGGTCTCCTCTTGTGAAATGCCGGTAGACTCAGTAATCATGTAAATCATGTAAAAGTGCCCTTGTACTGTACTTGCATAATAAAGTTAATTTTTTTTTTTAAAGGTTTATCAGCGTTAGAAATACGAGTATAACCATAGAAACTTCACTATCTTACTCGCAGTTTTGAAGAACTGAACTTCGTCGCTAAATGGCTCATATAATTTGTAGTTTTCAACTAACTACATTTCACGCGCAAGTTGCGCAGGTGAGCTCAGCCAAGTTCGGAAATTAAAGCGCATTGTTGACGGAAAGTAAACCAGTTCGCGTTGAATCCGGTTATACACAAAGTTTGATTCTGTAACTTGGTTGACTTTATTAGTAAAGTACATTAGGCTGCGTGTTTTTAGGGTTCACAAAGGATAAAAACGGGATCCTATTACTAGACTCCGCTGTCCGTCTGTCTGTCACCAGGCTGTATCTCATGAACCGTGATAGCTAGAGAGTTGTAATTTTCACAGATAATGTATTTCTCTCGCCGCTATAACAACAAAGACTAAAAAGAGAATATAACTTTTCGTCAATCTTCTTTGACATTTATGTACAGACTTGTCGTTAAGAGAGGTAAAATAATAAGAACATTTAAATTAAATGCCCATAATAGACTTGTCCATTACAAGCACCAATTAACAAGAGCCGCCATATAATTGGCTATTAAGCCGTCTTGGGGAAAATTGCCGTAAAAGTAAGCCGAATTAACGACGGCTCATTTTCAAAAGATGGATTAGATAACCATTTTATACTTGCAAACAATTAATATCTCATCGGGGTACCAACGGTATATTTATATCGAAATAACTCTGATTTCATTAGAAGTCATTTTTAGAGTTCCATAATCAACAACAAAAGTTTATTATTCATACCAGGTTGTCTGTCCGACCGACTGAAGGTTAGCTTAAAATCTTAACACTAGAAATCGTGTTAAAAAAATACAATATAATTCGAGACCTTGTACATCTCAACGGATTTACATTATTGAATGGGGAATGGATGAGAATATCAGAAGTATATTAAATTGCATTGCATGACGTGACGCCTAGAGTCCTTATACGTGTCTAAAAAAATATGTCTTACTTTGTTGTATATAATTACTGTAAACATTGATTAAGAGAATCTTGTACATCTCTATATGTATCAATTACCTAATAATAATACAATTGTGACAGTATTAAGTACAATTTACGAAAAAGTGACTTACTGTTGAGTTTCCTTCGGCTTTCTTCGCAACAGTGGTCTCCTCTCGTGAAATTCCGGGAGATTCAGATAACTAAAAGTGCCTACTTACAGAATAGACTTTTAACATTTCAAGACACCACCAGTGATCAAGTTGAGCCTGTATCTTGGCCATCTAAGGCAATGACATATCGCAAGGATATACCGGGTGATCAATCCAAATGGGTCAGTAGGGAGAAAACGAAAACTATAAGAGATAGGGAAATCTGTTCTTAGGAACCATGGCTTCGATTTTAGATTTATTAAAAACTGCATTAATTTTTTTTTCGTATATCTCATGCATAACCTGGAATCGAACCCGGTCGAACCTGAGTAGAGATTTTTTTTGTTATTTAAGATGTCAATCGATCCTATTTTTTATTGAGAACAAATGTCTGTATGGGACTACATACATTTAGAGTGCTCTAAGAATCAGAAATTGCTGTTAAAGAGTGACATTCCTTTAAGGTTCGAACATTTTACGTTTTTATCGAAAAGCAAATATGAAATTGTTTCCAATATCCTCATAATTCAACAAAACAATAATTGTATGACAACTATGAAACTAATCGGAAATTATCATGGTCAAAATGGAAAAAGTTATTTTTCCATACACCAGCACGCATATTTGTATGAAGCGTTTTCAGCTTCGACAGCAATTTCTGACTCTTAGAGCACTTTAAATGTATGTACTCTTATACAGACATTTGTTGTCAATAAAAAATAGGATCGATTGATATCTTCATTATTATTTTTTTCTCCTCTCCAATTTTAACCGGGTTCGATTCCTGGTTCTTAATAAATCTAAAATCGAAGCCATGTTTCCTAAGAACAGATTTCCCTATCTCTTATAGTTTTCGTTTTCTCCCTACTGACCTATTTGGATTGATCACCCTGTATACGTATTATTAAAACTCACAAAGCAAAACAACTTCACCCGACTTGACCTGATATAGGTAGGTAGACTAGGTAGGTATAAGCTGATGTTACTTAGGACGGCATTCCTTTGACGATATCGGATTCAGGTCAAGCTAAGCTCAGGTTTCTCAGTAGCTTAGAGTCGCTTTGACTAACAAATTTCTAAAAAGCTTTTTACTCAGTCATTAAGAATTTACAAATAGATATATCTACGTTTTATTGACATCAAAATATACATCCTAGGGTATGGCTAATGCGCAAAAAGCATTTCAAAAAACATATGATGCAGAGGGCGCTCCAGTAGCGTAAAGGATTAAGGGATGAAAGATTTGGTGTGACTGACGTAGCGGTCGAATAGCTCAGTTGGGAGAGCAATGCGCCGGTAACGCAGAGGTCGCGGGTTCAAACCCCGCTTCGATTGTAGTAGATCGCATTCAATTTTTCTTTCTTAATTTACCTTTGTGTCATTATTTATAAAAATAAAAAATGTGGTATTACCACATAAAAAATATAGAATCGATAAAAAGATTCTATACAAATATTTAGAACAGCGCCATCTCTCTCGCAGTCTTCACACTTGCTGTAAAGCAATGGGGATTGGGGATCGTGAGTGTAAAAAAAAACGCACATCCTAGGGTATGGCTAATGCGCAATAAGCATTTCAAAAAACATATGATGCAGAGGGCGCTCCAGTAGCGTAAAGGATTAAGGGATGAAAGATTTGGTGTGACTGACGTAGCGGTCGAATAGCTCAGTTGGGAGAGCAATGCGCCGGTAACGCAGAGGTCGCGGGTTCAAACCCCGCTTCGATTGTAGTAGATCGCATTCAATTTTTCTTTCTTAATTTACCTTTGTGTCATTATTTATCAAAATATACAATTAATTTTATTAAAGCAGTAAGGCATATAATATATGAAGTCACTGCTTAAAAGTTATATGGCTCGCGCATGGGTTCGGTGGTCTAATAGGTATGACGACAGTGTTCTCCCGGAAAGCCGTTAGAAACGCGGGTTTGAATCCCGCCCGAACCATTCAAGTTAAATGTTTGCTTCAAAGTAAATATAAAAATAGGTGTTTAATAAAAGTTTGTGTTCAATATAAAACTTCCTTCAGACTTAGACATTATATTATAATAAGATTTTCGTCACTCTAGGCCGTGTCGTGGCCGTAAGTGGGATTTTGTGCCCGCGAATCTCACTCTCTGGCCAAGGCAAAATGTAAAACTTTAGACAAACCACGGGCGGTAATTCGTAAAGCCCCAGATCGCATATTATGCGAATGAAGGCCTGCGATCTGGGACCTTTACAAATTCAACGCCCTAAATATGTCATGTACGTCACCCTAGACAGTAAGTAGATTCGAAGACAAAGATCCATTCAGCAAATTTTATTGACAAATATCAATAAAAAAAACTAATTGGAAAAACGGTAAATGAAAAAGTGTGCGTGTGGATTGAGTGAGCACCCTTCAAAAATGAAAAAAAATGTGCTGATCATTTAGTAAAAGTTCTAAAACAATTGTAAAACTAATTGATGAATTTGTAAAACGATAAATAAAAAGAATACATTCATTAACGTATGCTCACTCAGTTCTCACAAGCAACCAACGAAATCTGTGAATGTGTTTATTTAACATATAATATTTATATCCTAATTTTTAGTAAAAATTTTGCTTAAGGTAGGTAATAATTTGTAGATCACCTGGTTACGTATTTAAAGTTTTACAAATTATTTCGAATGCTCACTCAATCCGCACACTTTTGAAAACCCAATTTCTGATAGAAAAACTGCAGATTGAAACTTCTTGTATATGTGTATAATTTAGTAAAACTCATAAGGGAATTTGTAAAATACAAAACAAACCGCTAACGTGACAGATTTTTGGATAATAAATGTTTGTAAGTGCTCACTCAGTCCACACATTATTCGTAAGTTAAAAATGTAAATATCTTAAGATTTTGACGTGACAACGTCTTAATTTAGGTTGCGCTCGGAGTCACTCATGAAAAAATGTAACGCCCGCCGCTCACGGTTGATGAGTGAGAGAGACAAAATATATTTCTATAGTTAAAATTTGTGCAATTCTTATTTTCATTCATCGAGCATTACTGTAACAAGAGGGAAGAGGGCGGAAGAGGGAAGAGGGAAGAGGGAAGAGGGCGGACATAATTTTTTCTTAAAAATCGATATGGGTGTCATCTCCGAGGTTCCTCGGGGTTCCGATTACGAAAATGACATGCATTTTGAAATCCAAGATGGCGGACATTATTTTTTCTTAAAAATCGATATGGGTGTCATCTCCAAGGTTCCTCGGGGTTCCGATTACGAAAATGAGATCCATTTTGAAATCCAAGATGGTGGACATTATTTTTTCTTAAAAATCGATATGGGTGTCATCTCCAAGTTTCCTCGGGGTTCCGATTACGAAAATGACATACATTTAGAAATCCAAGATGGCGGACATTATTTTTTCTTAAAAATCGATATGGGTGTCATCTCCAAGTTTCCTCGGGGTTCCGATTACGAAAATGACATACATTTAGAAATCCAAGATGGCGGACATTATTTTTTCTTAAAAATCGATATGGGTGTCATCTCCAAGTTTCCTCGGGGTTCCGATTACGAAAATGACATCCATTTTGAAATCCAAGATGGCGGACATTATTTTTTCTTAAAAATCGATATGGGTGTCATCTCCAAGGTTCCTCGGGGTTCCGATTACGAAAATGACATCCATTTTGAAATCCAAGATGGCGGACATTATTTTTTCTTAAAAATCGATATGGGTGTCATCTCCAAGTTTCCTCGGGGTTCCGATTACGAAAATGACTTCGATTTTGAAATCCAAGATGGCGGACATAATTTTTTCTTATAAATCGATATGGGTGTCATCTCCAAGTTTCCTCGGGGTTCCGATTACGAAAATGACATCCATTTTGAAATCCAAGATGGTGGACATTATTTTTTCTTAAAAATCGATATGGGTGTCATCTCCAAGTTTCCTCGGGGTTCCGATTACGAAAATGACATCCATTTTGAAATCCAAGATGGCGGACATTATTAGGGTTCCGTAGTCAACTAGGAACCCTTATAGTTTCGCCATGTCCGTCTGTCCGTCTGTCCGTCCGTCCGTCCGTCCGTCCGCGGCTTAGCTCCGTGATCATTAGTACTAGAAAGCTGAAATTTGGTGTGAGTATGTGTATGTATAATGCCGACAGAACGGTAAAATAAAAATTAAAAAAAAATTTTTTTTTCGGGTACCTCTCGAACACCTAAAGTGGGGGTGAATTTTTTTTTTCTTTTCAACACTGGTGTGTGGGGTGTCGTTGAATAGGTCTTGGAAAAATAATAGGGGTCTTCTAACATTATTTTTTGATAAAGTCAGCAGTTTTGTAAATATTCGCTCCGAAAACAAAAAAAATAGTGTCCCCCCCCCTCTAACTTTTCAACCACGGGTAAAAAAAAATCGGAAAAATTCATGTAAATGAGGCCTTGTAAGTACTTTCAATGACAACTATATTGAACAAAATCGGTCGAGCCGTTTTTGAGTTATCGCCAAATTTCAATTTTTTTCTTTAAAAACGTAAGTTGACTTCCAGAAGGTAATAAGTGATTACAGTTTCTAGGGCGTTTACGACCTTTTTATAGAGCTTAAAATCTTTCTTTACTTAAACCTCGGGCTTAAAACAGCAGTTTATTGTGAAGGATGAAAAAACTACGGAACCCTACACTGAGCGTGGCCCGACATGCTCTTGGCCGGTTTTTTTTCTTAAAAATCGATATGGGTGTCATCTCCAAGGTTCCTCGGGGTTCCGATTACGAAAATGACATCCATTTTGAAATCCAAGATGGCGGACATTATTTTTTCTTAAAAATCGATATGGGTGTCATCTCCAAGTTTCCTCGGGGTTCCGATTACGAAAATGACTTCGATTTTGAAATCCAAGATGGCGGACATAATTTTTTCTTATATAAATCGATATGGGTGTCATCTCCGAGGTTCCTCGGGGTTCCGGATACGAAAATGACGTCCATTTGTGATTTTGGAATCCAAGATGGCGGACTTAAATTTTGACGTGATAACGTCTTAAATTAGGTTGCGGCTCGGAGTCACTCATGAAAAAATGTAACGCCCGCTCACGTCTGATGAGAGAGAGAGACAAAATATATTTCTATAGTTAAAATTTGTGCAATTCTTATTTTCATTCATCGAGCATTACTGTAACAAGAGGGAAGAGGGCGGAAGAGGGAAGAGGGAAGAGGAACAAAATATATTTCTATAGTTAAAATTTGTGCAATTCTTATTTTCATTCATTGTTCCTATTGTGCAATTTAATAATATTCATATCAATAAATATTCTACCGAGAATAAGACGTTGTCACGTAAAATCTTCCTTCGCCCGTAAAACCGACTTTACAGGCAACCATTTTTTAGTATCTAGGAAACTACAAAGTAGTTCAACTTTTAGTAATTTTTTTTACTAAATATCCACCATCTAAAATGTCATATTCGTTGTCTGCTTTTAAAGATATTCAAATTTCATTTTAAAATACAATCTAAGATACAGTCCACATTTTAGATCACACTCCACTTCTTAAAATACAATCTAAAATGTGGACTGTATCTTAGATTGTATTTTAAAATGAAATTTGAATATCTTTAAAAGCAGACAACGAATATGACATTTTAGATGGTGGATATTTAGTAAATTTTTTTACTAAAAGTTGAACTACTTTGTAGTTTCCTAGATACTAAAAATCTTAAGATATTTACATTTTTAACTTACGAATAATGTGTGGACTGAGTGAGCACTTACAAACATTTATTATCCAAAAATCTGTCACGTTAGCGGTTTGTTTTGTATTTTACAAATTCCCTTATGAGTTTTACTAAATTATACACATATATAGAAGTTTCAATCTGCAGTTTTTCTATCAGAAATTGGGTTTTCAAAAGTGTGCGGATTGAGTGAGCATACGAAATAATTTGTAAAACTTTAAATACGTAACCAGGTGATCTACAAATTATTACCTACCTTAAGCATAATTTTTACTAAAAATTAGGATATAAATATTATATGTTAAATAAACACATTCACAGATTTCGTTGGTTGTTTGTGAGAACTGAGTGAGCATACGTTAATGAATGTATTCTTTTTATTTATCGTTTTACAAATTCATCAATTAGTTTTACAATTGTTTTAGAACTTTTACTAAATGATCAGCACATTTTTTTTTCATTTTTGAAGAGTGCTCACTCAATCCACACGCACACAATGAAAAATTAATGACCTGCAGTTTGCAGACCCTTTCAGCAAGGAAAATCGAAAAAGAAATAGGTCGTCCTAAAAATTTAACAACACTCAATAAATCCCAATAATCCTTTTTAAAATAACAGTGTCACTGCTATTACCATACAAACTGAAGCAACATATTTTATTATCATAATTACTGCCTGCTATTCGATTATCGGTTCCGAATGCAATTTTAAGTATAAAGCCTGTTGGGATTGGAATCGATTATAATCGAGTCCACAAAGCACAGCATTCAATAGGAACGCTGTTGTGTTCAAATCTTCGTTTTGTGGTGTCGATTGCAAATGCTTTGTACTCCGGAATTGATGACGTTTAGAACGACATTATAATCGTTAATCGAATTCACGATTGGCGTTAAATGAGACTGGAATATTATGAATGGAATAGATCTGAAAACTGAATGAATCTAAGTAAAACCATTTGGAAATTAGAATTACGAGTTTAGGTATATTTCATTTAAGTATCGTTCTGTATATGAATATTCTGTGGAATAATCAGCGATGATATACAGACGACACTAAGTACCTGTAAATATTACATCTTTAGTATAATAATGTGGCTCAAGATAAGTTGAAGTGCAGCCATAAATATTGAAGTGAAAGCTCGAGATAATCACGATTAAATAATATATATTAAAGACTGAGCTACATACCTACAGTCTACACTGCAAAAATTAACTATGTCATGTAAGAGCTAAAGGACGCTAGAATTAGTCCGATATGTCTAGACATTGCCAAAGATTGATCAAGATCGGATGTATAAACGAGTACGAGCATGTACTACCGACCGTATTTTAAACAAGATCTAATTCAATTATCTCGTTCATACTGTCAGTATCTAATGCCAAGATTCCCAGTACCTAATCACTTTGATACCCAGTATTGAATAACTCTTCAGAAAGCTCAGAAACACTACACTGATGACATTCCATATCAGCGCACGTCCTCAAGGCATCTGATGTAACGTAACATTAGTAGTATTACTCATGGTATTCTATTCTATTTTTTTTTAAATGGCAACCGGTCACACTTAAGCGACCATTACTGTCAATGTCTCGTTGCCAATCGCACTCTGCGACTAGATAGAGGATTGATACCACGTTGTACGGTGAGTTGAGTAAAATCGTGCTTTTTGTAAAGTGATAGCTATTTACAAAAAACCACACAGACTATCGGGCCTTGACCCAGGAATAACCGCTTCAAGTTAACTCTTCATTAGCTATTCACTCGTACGTTAGATCACTGCACAATACGCTATCAATACTACACATTGAACAACAGAAATTAATAAATAACGAACAACGAAACTTTAAACGCATGTGGCCATCTTGAGAATAAGAAAACAAGGTATGTCACTCCGGAATGACAGATGAGACTTTTGACGTCATCACGCTATGATTGGTTGGTTGGTTCTGTCAATCTGTGTCTGTGTTGCCAGTTATAATCATAATACTGTCCGATTTCCTTGTTACCTGTTTAAATCTCATAAAATTGTAAGTGTTTTAAATCAATTATTGCGACGAAATAAAACATAGTCAAAGAACATGACAATCGTAATGCATAAACGCATTTAATTATGAAGTACTTACTTCCTTACTATTTTTTATTATTATTTTTTGTACGACTGGCGGCAATTTTTTTTTCCTTAGGTATAATTATTTTGTTACCATAAAGCGGCAACTTGTTAGTGACGTAGAAAGTCTCACTAGCCGGATTGTCATACATTATACCATGATATTACTGGAGGGGAAATAAGATTTGCACTTGCAAATATCATTCGTAAAATGTTCCCTTAAAATAATTAAGTCATACAGTTCATATTTTATTCCCACAAACGTTTCTATTTCGGCATAAAAAATACTATCTGCTTTCATTTTATATACGAAAACATTGAGTAGACTGGAGAGGCAGACTGTTATCTTTATGTTAGGGAAACATCCGGCCCTTTCAGGACTCGGCCAGAGGTACAGTATGCCGTTCAGATACGAAACAACTCTTATGACAAGCCTGTAAAGATCAGCATAAGCTGTGTTGCTCTCGGTTCCCCTCTAGGGACTTATCAGGCGACTCTAAACACGGTTGATTGTCGAAATGAATTCGCTTGAATAGCTTACGGTAGCATTAAAAAGTGTACCTTGGTTTGGGTTTGTTTTTAAATCGGCTGTTGCTTAAAAGGTTACGGTAATTTTATATCTAAATGTGCTATAAAATTATGCAAAATATAGCAAGGTTTCCTATAGGTGGTTGGGAAATATGTTATATAGGTGGTTGGGAAATATGTTATACCCTTATATCATGTGCATCTTATTATCGTTATGTGGTATAAGTACCAAGAAAATTTGCTGATAGCGATTCAATTTCTACTGCACTACTATACTTAGTGACTGTATTTTTGTTTTTCTTACAGATAAGGAGTAACTTGTTCTCCTGCCTGCACACACCACCCGTAAGTTATTTTATATTATGTCCGTTTGGGCTTCCAATACCGGGAATTTTGTATGGGGATTATTTTATTGATTTAATGGAGATTTATATGGGGATATCCCGGATTGCCCATGATAGTTAAAAACTTGATGTCCGTGCAAAGTCGTGGTATTTACAAGGTTAAATCGGCTACGAATCGAGATTGACTCCGAAAAATTCTGATACCTGCTATATAGTTAAGAATATGAGTAGTTGTAACCTGGGCAATTGGCATTGGTAACACACATGGACACAATATTTTCTTCGGTTTCCGCGACTGTCACACATTTAAATAAATCGATTTAAACGATTGTATCGCGTATAATAATTATTTGAACCCAGTTTGAGCCACTGAAGTAGATGAGTTGTTCATTGTCAAGGCACACACACACACACATACACACACACGCACGCACGCACGCACGCACGCACGCACGCACGCACGCACGCACGCACGCACGCACGCACGCACGCACGCACGCACGCACGCACGCACGCACGCACGCACGCACGCACGCACGCACGCACACACGCACACACGCACACACGCACACACACACACACACACACACACACACATGCGCACTAACCTGATCGAGCATACCATGTTTGTTTAATTTCTCTTGTAACTAATAGTTCTACTTACTGTATTTTTGTGGACATCTTTTATTGGCTTTTCTTGTTGTACTATATTGTTAATTATTACAAATTGTATTGCTGTTGATGCCCCAAATAAATAAAATAAAATTGTCATAGGTTAACTGAGAAAAACGCATTCGTTTCTGTAGCCAGCATTAAAAAATATATAGCTATAGGTAATAAATAATCTATAATTTTCCTATATTTCTGTTTCAGACCTAAACTTCCTTTTGCTTCCAATCCCTGTCCTGACCAACCAGCCAAGAACCTAATGCAGTCAGAAAAGTCTTGTATGCTCTGCAAAATTTGTTTTTCCAAGACCCAAGATCCTATATTTGTGTCGCGTATATACTATATTGTATTTTACATTTACCTGTTTGTAGAATTATAACTCATTAGACAGTCCATACCATGAATTCGTGGTTGTCCTAGATCGCAGTTGTTTGTGGCCCGAACCGAAAGTGAGGGTCATAAATATGCGGTCTAGGGCTTTACGAATTACCGCCCGTGGTTTGTCTAAAGTTTTACGTCTTGCCTTGGCCAGGAAGCGTGGTTTACTCCCCGCGTAGCGGTCAGAAAATTGCACTTACGGCCTAGAGTGCCGTAAAGATAATAACAAACATATTTAAGGTAAAGGTGGAGGCGAAAAAAACAATGCCTACACAAATCAGGTCTTTGTCGTCTCCAGTATTGATGTAGCTGCAATGAAGAAAATCGGCTTAAAGGGAAATTATTTATCCGAAACGCCCTGTTCTTATCTCTTACGCCCTGTTCTTATGTCTTAAGGGGGTATATTAATTACATAGAAATGTATTCCCGACACACGATTTGACCAGCGGGAATGTCTGGATCATACTTGTTGGAGAAAACAGGCGTCTTTTCTGTGGACAATAATATCGATTTGGTTACATCTGACTTATGCTTTCAAGGAAAAGAAAGCTTGTACATGCCTACGTATACAAGCCTATTAATTTTGTAATGTCCTCAGGAGCAGAGCAGGGACAGAAACTTTAGTGAGTTTTCATTGTTACCGGGCGAAATATTGCAAACGTATTAGACGTCTTTGTGAGTTGTGAATTGTGATGAACTTCAGGAAGAAGATTAATTAAATATTAAACTTATTTTTATAATACCTACAGGTAGTAAGTATAGGTATAATATAATTCTGGTAGAACGGGCGCGGTTGAAATGATCCTTCCAGTGTTTTGGTACTTCAGGTCCTATAACGTAGATATAAAGAAAGTTTTCTTAGGACAACGTAGCGTAAAATACAGCTTTACTACTCATAACTTCCAAGATAACCTCACAAGTCGTCAACAAACAATAATCTTTCAGCACTTGTTGAACAATCCAGATGATCCGAGCGTCAGGCGAGGCGGCAATCAGCTTTACTGTAAGTGGCGAGTAAACGCTATGGGATTTAATTCGTGCTCTATTTTATTCTTTCTAAAGATTTTTTGCTGCGGGTAATCAAGTCTAGGTTAAGATACCGGTAGAGGCTTTATTTTAAATTAAAATTATTAACATTAGGGACACAGATAACTCTTCGCTTTTTTGCAACTGTTGAATAGCGCATATCGCTTATAATAATAATACTTAATACTCTTTATTGCACATCTCAAAAAGAAAGAAATACAAATACAGATAAAATCTTTAAAAATATAGAGTCGAGCTCGCAGATAAATACTAGGTTATAAGAATGGCGTCAACTTTCCGATATAAATGTCCCAGGATGATTTGATAAAACGAATCTTCGCGCATATCGTCGAAACATGGATAATTAGACAATGGTAAAAATAAAGTTGGTCAAAGGTTAAGACTGTTTGAGTCGTAAAAAGTTTTTATTTTTCCTTAATATAATAATAATAATAATCATTTATTTCGGAATTTCATCCATATCGTGTTAGTAACATAAATAATAAACCTTATAACTAATGTTAGTAACATAAAAATATAAAATCCAACCTTATAACTAACTTAACCTAGGTGACAAATGCAAGGCATTCCATCCTTGCAAGAAAGGGCCTTCTACTCTTTCCGCGACTATTGCTAGGAGGCTGTTGGCGCTGCCGCGCACGCGCCGCAGTAGCGACGCTGTGCGCTTGCGCATAATGGCGTGGAAGCCATCTGTGCGCGCTTCGGCGAACATGCCTGACGCACTGCAGTGGCGCGGCAGCCCCAACAACATCCTGAACGCGTTATTATACTGTACGCGTAGGGCGCTGTAAGCTTTTTGAGTATAATTGATCCATAGGCTGCAGGTGTAAAATGACTGACAGTAAGCCTTAAAGAGGCTAACCTTTACGTCATTCGTACACCTTGCCTTTACCCTTAAAAACTAGCAACTCACTCTTAGAGGCATTGTACCTGAGGCCATGGGCCTCCGCATACCGCTCACATGTGCTAACTAGCGTCCTCAGGGCACTGATTGAGGCGCTCAGCAACACCATGTCGTCTGCATAACTGATGTTGTTCACAAACTTCCCATCCACTGAGCAGCCGACCATAGTGCTACTGAGCTCCTCAATCAATCGATTGACATAAAGGCTGAAGAGCCTAGGTGACGTGAGCCCCCCTTGCCTCACCCCGCACTCCAGCCCATATGCATCGGACAGCGTATCTGCCCACCTCACAGCATTAGTCTGGTGGTCGTACCAGTACCTGAACAGTTCGACCAGTTCTCCGGGCAGTGACGTGTCTTCGTACAGTTTTTGCCATAGTTTACTATAGGACACCAGATCGAAGGCCTTGGACAGATCAAGAAAACACGCAAAGACCGGCGTTTTCCTGTCTGTGTAGTATTGAACTGTGTGCTTAAGACAAAGAACTGCGGTTTCGGTAGACAAGCCAGGTCGAAAGCCAAATTGTGCATCGTTAATTGTTACGTGTTTTTCTAGTTGTTTGTCAAGCACACCGTCCAACACTTTTGCTACAGTAGTAGCCAACGAAATGGGCCTATAGTTTTTTATGTCAGAGGTGTCTCCTGTACGATTCTTTATTATCGGCACTACCACGGTTTTCATCATCTCTTCAGGTAAATAGGTATGACTGACACAGAAGGTGAAGAGCATGGCAAGTACTCTAGGTAAGTGTACTCCAGCATGCTGCAAGTGTTCAATGCTAAGGAAGTCATGTCCCGGCGACTTCCCTCGCGTCATGCCCTTAAATGGACGGGCTCTGATTTCTGAGCGGTATATGCCCTTCGGGCATAAATGATAATACCTAACAAACCTAACCAAATGAGCAACAGTGTCTCCATTGTGTTATCCGTGTTTTAGCAAAATCAGTAGGATTTACGCGAAAATTCGATTGATCAAATCATCCTACGACTAATTCGTAGCTTTTTGACATCGAATTATTGCTGCAGAGTATTAGGAAGACTGACGAGTATAGTATATAATATGCTTGTAAAACTTAGACTTAGTAAGACTTTGTGTAATTTATTCTGACATTTATATTATGAAATAAAGATCCAATCCATTTTTCAGTACACAACACTTATTTCTCCTAGAATAATAAACGTAATCTGTATCGTGTTGTAGTTCGTTTACTCGACAGTCTAGACTTCTAATAGCCAAATATGTTTACATGTAAATGCCTGTAGAAAATGTATAACATTCAAACAAACTTATTGAAGAAATAATAACTGCTCATTATTCCATTCCAATCAAGGTTTCGCTATTGACTGTTTGTTCCTGAAATTTTGGAAACTGAACTAGTGGAAAATTATATGAGTAGGATCGTTTCAATTTCGCTTCAAAAATTTGTTAATTTTCACTTTTTGGCCAAAAGTAGGAAACAGTCGAAAACGAAACCTCGATTTAATATAGAAAAACGCTCAGTGGCTTCTTTCCCTTAAGAGGAAAACAAGAGCGTTCCCAATAAGCTTATGGATCATGATTAATGTTCAGCAACTAATTATTGAGTTTAGCATGCTCTTAACTCCGTTTATTGCCTACTTAGGGCACAAAACCCTTTTGTTCACGTCAACTCTTGTACTAACGGGAAACAAAGCTTAACAAACTTCTGCTTTTAACTTTTTTTGAGTTTATATTTATTGTGCGTGAAAATGGTGATACTCGTATTGTTGGTCGTAACGTAACTTAAGAGACAGTGCATTAGAAACGTTAATGTCGCGTCTTTATTTTGATTTAGACGATTTGCTAAACTTAACCTTTTAGGGTTCCGTACCCAAAGGGTAAAAACGGGACCCTATTACTGAGACTTCGCTGTCCGTCCGTCCGTCCGTCTGTCACCAGGCTGTATCTCAAGAACGGTGATAGCTAGACAGTTGAAATTTTCACAGATGATGTATTTCTATTGCCGCTATAACAACAAATACTAAAAATAAAATAAAATAAATATTTAGGTAAGGGGGGCTCCCATACAACAAACGGGATTGGTTGCGTTAACTTTGCACCTCATTTGTAGGTATGGAGCGCTGTGCATACCAGGTGCAAACTTAACCACTTAAGGATGGAAAGTGTTTATACGGAACCCTCGGTGCGCGAGTCCGACTCGCACTTGACCGGTTTTTCTTTATTGCTTTGTCACAGATTAGCCACTAAAAGAAACAAAGTTCTAAATCTTACAGTACCACTAAATAGTAAAATAGAAAAGACAGTAGCAAACGCAAAATTTAAAAGTTCCACATCCTGAAAAACTAATATGCAATACAAAGCCTCTTTATTGCATACCTCTAATACACCGATACATACAATAAATAATAAGCAAGGGCAAAAAACAGGCAATAGCGATCTCTTCCAGACAACCCTTAGATAGCGGAGTAGTTAAAACAAACGAAATGATACATATACATATAAAACTTTGAAGCGAAATCAGCATTGTCATTACAAATTCCCACTAAAAACGCCTCTTAATTGCACAAACTCATAAAGAGTAGAGTGAAACGTCTAAACCTATGGCGTCCACTAACGAGCGTTTGAACGAGCAAACAAAACGCACGGAATACAGACATTTGCGTTTCGTTCCACATTGATTTTCTGCAGTAAAAGTGTGGGGGAAAATTTTTTGTGTCTCGTACATAGAGCTAGTAGTTTTTTTTATTTAAATAATTTATCTAGCATGAAGATTAACCATGACACCTATATTTTTTTGCTAGCGTGTTTTTAACAGACTCCAGAAAGGCGTTCTGAAGACTTTTTTTTGCCACCATATCAGCGGGCCCTTGATGCCGTACTAGGATGGTTACGTTTATAGTGCGACCAACTTATATGTGAACTGAAGGGTGTCGCCACAATCTTCGCACACAGAGCACTCGAACGCAGAGACACTGACAATCGTATGACATTTCAGTATGACAGTCGTAGTTCCTAATTTCGCCGTTTCACAGATAAGTTGGTCGCACTATATCATGCGATACATAAATGACAAAGCATTTATGTACTGATTTTGAAATATATATATTTTGAAAACGTTGCCCCAAATGGTCCCATTTCTGGTGACCATAATATATAAATTATATAAATGTTTTTCCAGAACTCTTAGGATAACCAGAAATAAAGTAACCCCGCTGAAGAGTTACACCGAAAAAGGTTCAAAATATAAAGACTTAAACGGCTTTTAAAGAAGAAAAGCATAATTACATTCTATAATACGCCTTAACAATACCATTCAATCAAGTAAATTATCGATATAATACAAAGAAACCTCTGAACCGTGAAGAAATTACTCGAATTTATCGATTGAGCTCTAAAAGGGGATCGCAGTAATTACTGGCGTGCGTGTCGGGTTATCTGATGCGGGCGAGGACAAAACGAAACTGGTGTAAAGCTTGAATAACGCACAACCCTAGTTGTCGCGATTGGTTGAACTTAAATGGGTAGTTTCTTAGTTTGTTGCAGTTTTCACATACAGGGTGTCCCAGATGTAGGTACCACGTCACAGTGACACTGGGGGTAGATCAGCTCAAGAGGAACCCAACCAACCTAACATGACCTCAGTAAAAGTTGCACGGTTTTCGAGTTATTACCGAAACAAAAACTTTTGAGAATTTTCCCCTTTGTTTTACATTTTTAGTACCAGCATCGACACGGAAAGCTCTTAATGACAGTTTTTTGTGTGTATCAAATCATGAATAGCTAATTCAAAAGTGTGAAGTGTTATTCTGTCATTAACTATTGTAAAATGCTGAAGAAAACTTGATTAATCTTGATTTAATTTGTCACAAAAACACGAATTTCAACTTTGACCATCTGCCATTTTTAACATTGGGTATTCTTATCACTTAAGCGATGCCCTATCGAGCCAAGTTAAAACTTGAACTCCGAAAGCAGTCACTGTTATGTGCTACAAAGATGCTGTGTACAGCGATGACTCTTCTGTTATCTGATCCGATTATTTTGCCAAATGCACGAGGGCTAAAAACTAATGTTTTTCTCTCTTTTGGAGGCTGGCTTATTCTAAAGGACCGGATAAAATCATAAAATGTCAATGACAATTAAAGTAGATTATAATGGCTTTGGTTAGATTAGAATTGCGACCACAACAGCGCGCGAACCGAGCGAGCGAAGCGAGCGTGCCGCAGTAGCGGTCGGTGACGCACCAGGACCGGACTGCTACCAGTACTCGTAAAGTAGATTAATGGGCTAGGTTAGGTTAGAACACTTAGAACTGAGACCACAACAGCGCGGAAGCCGAGCGAGCGAAGCGAAAAGAGAAACGGTAGCGTTTAGGTCAGCGTCATCATCCCTACCACATCCAACGCGTCTAATCACTTCTTCCAGCCGACTACGCACATTGTGTTTAATTTTGCCAAAAAATGATACAGATGTGGAGACAAAACCCGAATACCTTCAATGAAGTATTGTGGACTGACGAATCGGCTTGCAAAGGGGATGGATGTCTCAATTTACATAACGTCCATAGCTGGCAGACAGAAAACTCACATGATGAACGAGAAAATCGGTCCCAACACCAATTCAAAATTAATTTGTGGAGTGAAATTCTTAATGGAATTGCGAGACTCGAGTTGCCTCCAATTCTTGATGGTAGAAATTATTTTCAATTTTTGCAAAACGTGCCTGCCTGGTTTATTAGAAGATGTGCCGTTGGCACAGAGACGAAGGATGTGGTACCAACAAGATGGTTGCCCAGCCCACTACGCCCGGCTAGTCCGTGAGCACCTCAACGAAACATTCCCCGAGAGATGGATTGGTCAATTGGGACCAATTTTATGACCATCGCGTTTCCCAGATCTAAACCCACTAGATTTTTTTATTGGGGATATTTAAAAGACTAAGTTTACGCGAAACCCGTACCATATCGGAAGTCAGTTTAAGAAAATTGAGCCGAAATTTTATTGAACGATGTTTTTTGTGCATTAGTCCACGGGAGAAAATTCGAACATTTATTGTGACCTAAATTTATTCCAATAAATGAATCAAAAATAACCTGTTTTTTATTGTCATTGACATTTTATGATTTTATCCAGTCCTTTAGAATAAGCTAGCCTCCAAAAGGGAGAAAAACATTGGTTTTTAGCCCTTGTGCATTTGGCAAAATAATCAGATCAGATAACAGAAGAGTCATCGCTGTACCAGCATCTTTGTAGCACATAACAGTGACTGCTTTCGGAGTTCAAGTTTTAAGTTGGCTCGATAGGGCATCGCTTAAGTGATAAGAATACCCAATGTTATCACAGTAAGATACATGTGTTATACCATTTTTGAATCTGCATAACATGCCTAATTTATTGACGTCATTTGTTTGTTTCGTTTCAAATAAAAAAAGAACATGGCAGATGGTCAAAGTTGAAATTCGTGTTTTTGTGACAAATTAAATCAAGATTAATCAAGTTTTCTTCAGCATTTTACAATAGTTACTGACAAAATAACACTTTACACTTTTGAATTAGCTATTCATGATTTGATACACACAAAAAACTGTCATTAAGAGCTTTCCGTGTCGATGCTGGTACTAAAAATGTAAAACAAAGGGGAAAATTCTCAAAAGTTTTTATTTCGGTAATAACTCGAAAACCGTGCAACTTTTACTGAGGTCATGTTAGGTTGGTTGGGTTCCTCTTGAGCTGATCTACCTCCAGTGTCACTGTGACGTGGTACATCTGGGACACCCTGTATAAGCTTAAATAACGCACAACTCTAATTGTCGCGGTTGGTGGAAATTAAATGGGTAGCTTCTTAGTTTGTATAGAATCTTTTTATCGATTCATATTTTTATGTGGAAATACCACATTTTTATTTTTATAAATGACACAAAGATGATTTGGTGTGATTAACGTAGCTCAGTTGGAAGAGCAATGCGCCGGAAACGCAGAGGTCGCAGGTTCAAATCCTGCTTAGAGTGTAGTAGATTGCATTAAATTTTTCTTTCTTAATTTACCTTTGTTGTATTTATAAAAATAAAAATGTGGTATTTCCACATAAAAATATGAATCGATAAAAAGATTCTATACAAATATTTAGAACAGCGCCATCTCTCTAGCAGTCACTTGCTGTAAAGCAATGGGGATTGGGGATCGTGCGTGTAAAGCGCACATCCTAGGGTATGGCTAATGCGCATAAGCATTTCGAACATATATGACGCAGAGGGTGCTCCAGTAGCGTAACGAATTATAGGATGAAAGATTTGGTGTGATTGACGTATCGATCTGATAGCTCAGTTGGAAGAGCAATGCGCCGGAAACGCAGAGGTCGCAGGTTCAAATCCTGCTTAGATTGTAGTAGATCGGATTCAATTTTTCTTTCTTAATTTACCTTTGTGTCATTATTTATAGCTTCTTAGTTTTTTGCATTTTTTACATATGAGCTTAAATTAACGCACAAGTCTTGTTGTCGCGGTTGGTGGAACTTAAATGGGTAGCTTTTTAGTTTGTTGCATTTTAACATATGAGCTTAAATAACGCACAACTCTTGCTGTCGCGATTGGTGGAACTTAAATGGGTAGTTTCTTAGTTTGTTGCAGTTTCACATATAAGCTTAAATAACGCACAACTCTAGTTGTCGCGATTGGTGGAACTTAAATGGGTATTCGTTTCTTAGTTTGTTGCAGTTTTCACATATAAGCTTACATAACGCACAACTCAGTTGTCGCGATTGGTGGAACTTAAATGGGTAGTTTCTTAGTTTGTTGCAGTTTTCACATATAAGCTTAAATAACGCACAACTCTAGTTGTCGCGATTGGTGGAACTTAAATGGGTAGTTTCTTAGTTTGTTGCAGTTTTCACATATAAGCTTAAATAACGCATAACTCTAGTTGTCGCGATTGGTGGAACTTAAATGGGTAGTTTCTTAGTTTGTTGTTCCAGAGAATTATAGTATAGTAGATTACTGCAGACGCCGGGGAAGAAAGGCTTGCCGGGTGAATAAGTACTTATAGACGGCTAAGAAAGCCTTTTTCACGGATAGGCATACATAGCGCTTTTCTCAAACATGCAATGAAATAAAAAAATACACCACTCAGAAAAAATATAATTCAACTTGTTTTGCCTGTACATGAACACAGACGCCATGTTTAAAAAATAATACTTAACGGGTGCAATGAAATAAAAAAATACACCACTCAAAAAAAATTAAATTCAACTTGTTTTGCCTGTACATGAACACAGACGCCATGTTTAAAAAATAATACTTAACGGGTAAGGCCTTCAATTTTGTATGAAATTCCTTTACAGTTTTCTCGACTTGTTCCGCCGATATTTCGAAGCCTGTTATAACATGGTTATAACGTACGTTATGATGACATTTCTTTGCATGTTTGAGAAAAAGAATTTTTGCACTGTACCTAAAACTATTGATATTTTTATCAAGATATACTTAGAAAAAGGCCCCAGTATTATGTCAGTATATCCACACGCCATTTATCAGAAGAGAAGAGGGACCTTTGTCTCGCTACCTTCCTGGGGGCCTATGATGGTTGCGTTTATCACGTGATAAATAAGTGACAAAGCATCTGTCACTCACACTCGCAATATGTCAAAACGTGACGGATTCTTCATCACTTATTTATCGCGTGATAAAAGCAACCATCATAGGGTGCTGGCCATTGTGATTTATGTCCCGGCTAGTCCACATATAACAGCGTTGTCTTGAATAAAGAACAAACGTCTAGGACTCGGGTCACTGACCGCCTATGATGGTTGCGTTTATCACGCGATAAATAAGTGACAAAGCATCTGTCACTCACACTCACAGCTTGTCAATAAGTGACAAATGCTTTGTCACTTATTTATCGCGTGATAAAAACAACCATCATAGGACCTGATCCACAGTCTTAAGATCTTTAAATTCAGTTTTTAACCCACGACGAAAAAGAGGAATGTTATAAGTTTAACATGTGTATTGTCTGTGGCAACATAGCTCCCGAACTGATGGGCCAATTTGAGTGCGGTGTTTTTATCGAAAGAATTGTCCGTCGAGACGGTTCTTAGCTATGTATTGTGGAAATAGGACCAGTAGTTTCCAAGATATTTAGCTTTAATTGGAATAAGTGACAAGATCTCAGCCAATATAAAAGCTACGAATTCCAAATTTTCTATTCTTTCCTATGTATTCAAAGGACAAACGCTCGAATATTTCCACGTTCATGATGAAGCGTCCTTAAAAAGTGTTTGAAAATCCATGCGCGAACTAACACTGGACTAAAATTCCCAGCGTTTAAGCCCACTGAAAACAGTTAAAATTCTCAACGTAATGAAAGAACTATTTTAAAAACTCAGGAAACACGACTCGCAAAATAACCCTCTCGTAATTTTAATGCGGCTCCGCGGTTCCAGTGCTGTTAAAACCCGGTAGGTGCTCTATAGTAGGTAACTGTTTTTAAATTAGCAACGGTTAATATGTGTTTACATTAATAAACATAAGGTTATTAATAAATGCACGGTACGCACGGTATTAATAAATGAGCTGAATCGAGTCACGAATTGCATCAAGTCATGATTATTCGCTTGCAATAAAATTGGCGTCGTTGTCGTTACTGAGAGCAGTGATTGTTTTCTTATAAATCTGATTAAGCACCTAAAAAGGGTGTAATTTATAAGTACAAGTAAGTACAAGTACAAAAAAAAAACATTTTTGTACGGTCAGCATCAAAACTGGCTCACATATTAACTATTGGTGTATATCAAATTGCATACTAAAATTGTTAGTTACTTTTGACGCATGACTGTACAATTTTAAGTAGGGGTGAAATAGGCTATTTGGATGTCCAGCGAATTTAACAAAAATGTTTTAGTTTTTGGATGTACTATGGGCTGCACAAATAAATGGGCCATGCAATTCTGCAGCTCATAGTACATTATGTTGTAGCATAGAATGTTGTAGTCAAATTATGACAAAACGGCTTGATGGCTTGCCACTATTGAAGCAGGAAGCGATTAGATGAACAAAGATGGTTATAACATAGTGTTTACTCTTTTTAGACCAACTTTTTAGAAGAACGAAGTTGCGCCTTATTCTTAAAGTTAGTTCGATTGGGTATAAAATGTCAGGCAGTAAGCAATATCCTGGGTTTCATTTCTGAGCTGCACTCGACTCGATTCGATTTTACCTGGAATTAGATCCGACGCTGCGCCGAGTAGTAAGAAATCCATTTATTCTCTGTGATTGACTTCAGGTGTCGCTAATGTACCCTGAGAGCCATAGTGAAGTGATATAGTTATATTATTCCGTTCTTTGAGCATACTTACAGTAAAATACGGTTAGTTTCTTCTACACTACAACTATAGGTGCCTACATAGGTCAGGTTATTGATTATACCGTACAATTTGTGTACTAGGTGTCTGGTTTTGATTAAAATTTCGCTCTAAACAGATGCAGAGTACACAAATTCTATAATAAATAATAAGCGCAAAAATCTAAATGGTCCGACATAGAATCTGTCCTCATTCAGTTTCCAAATTTTTGTTACATTTGATTAAGTTTTTGAGGAGCAAACTTTCGAAAACGAAACCTCGATGTCTTCAACCCGGTTACCTAAAGGCTGAACCTCATTTGAATGCGACGCCATAGTAGTTACTAGTGTTACTACTTTACTAGGTGCAAACTTAACATAAACAAACGGTAAGGAAAGATGTGCAGCGGCATTTACTCTTAAATCATATTATTCGCGACTAACTCTCTTCACGTAGTGATAACGAAAATATTTCTCAATAAAACCAGGGTTTGTGGTAGGGGCGTGACCCTGTTAATGTACAGGCTCTATCCCATCCGCCGTATCTGGGCCGTAATAAAAATGGGATCAAACTTCATTTTGTCAAAGCGTGTCGCCGCGCGGTGTATCGCCCTTTGAATCTAATTTTCGTCTCCAATTTTTGTTTTGTGCGATATTTATTCGCTTTCCAATCTCTTTCCCTTTATTGTTTTGCAGTCATCAACGGTACAAGTGTTTTGGTAAATTAAATTTTGTTTTGTAGAATAATTTTCTGAGATGTCTAATTTGGAAAAAGATCTTAGAATATAGGGGGATTGACCCGGGATTTCCTGCTATTTTATTCACTTTTGGCCATTGATATATTTATAGATAAATGCACGTCACGTGTAACCCTGAGCCAGTCGAAACCTAGTTGATGTATTAATCTATAGATATAGGTTTGTAAGAAATTGCAGAACGTTAAGGCTGCCTAGGAAATCAATCTTAGGTTTAGGCAAACAAACGTAATAGATATTCATGAAGGGAAACAGACTGAAGGTATAGAAGATGCAATCAGAAACAAAAACAAGCAGTTTAGATTGCAAATGCGCTGGTATCCCTCAGGACTAAAACGGGATTGATAGAGTATCTCTCTTCAAGCAAAGCTTTATTGTGTATTCAGCTAGCTGATGTGTTTTTTTTAATGGATGTTGTATGTTTCCAATGTTCCGTACACAAGAGGTGCCAACGCGATGCTTACTAAGACTTCACTGTCCGTCTTACAGTTTAAGTAGATACTTCAAACTTCCACAGAATATCTTTGGTCGAGCAACAAAAAACATGAAATACAATGGTAGTACGCCCCGTGCCAGCATTCACTGTGTGGTGCCCTGGACCTTAGACCTGGTAAAGAAACGCCAGGAGCCAGCGCCCTGGGCGACCACCTAATCGACCCCCTTAAAGCTAGCCTCGCTGGTGGTCCCTGTATGAGGAATATGTTTTTCTCGGAATAGGTAAGGAATCTTTCTTGTATGACTCCGATTTGCACTTGGACGGCAATTTTATGTTCTGCTGTCCGTTTTATCTTTAATTTAAACGTGCTAATGTGTAGTCTAGACGAGTTAGTTGCCAGACTGCGTCAATATTGGCGACCAAACTTCCACTGATTCGATCGTTAGGGGATTTAAACGTCCTAGGCGAGTGATATATACGCGAATATCACTACATAGTATAAAACAAAGTCGCTTCCGTCTGTCTGTCCCTATGTATGCTTAGATCATTAAAACTACGCACCGGATTTTGTCTCGGTTTTTAATAGATAGTGATTCAAAAGGAAGGTTTTATATGTATACTATAAGGATATTTAATTTATCAGCATTGCACCTGTGCGAAGCCGGGGCGGGTCGCTAGTCTGAATAGTTTCAACTATTTAATCTGTGAAAGCCAAAGGGTTTGATCTTAAAACTACTGCGCATAAAATAAATCACATTGAATGTAATATAAGTCAAGACTTCAAGTCAAGAGGCGGTGAACTTAATGATTACTGCAGGGTTTTTTTATACAACAACATAACAATATACGCGAATATCTGATATAGTTTTAACTATTTGATCAGTGAAAGCCAATGGGTTATGACCTTAAAACTACTGCGCATAAAATAAAAATCACTTTGAATATAAGTCAAGACATCAAGAGGCGGTGAATCATTTTATTACTGCAGGGATTTTTTATACAAAACGCAACAATACTTTATTGCACACCAATGAAAGTTTACAAAAGGAAACAAAACAAATACAATTTTTAAATAACGGTAGGCAACAGGCGATCTTATTTCAAAAAGCGATATCTTTCCGACAACCTATAGTTTATAGTACATCATTTAAGCCAAATATACTGCAGAAAAAGGAACCACTCAGCGTAATAGTCACGGAAAAGTCGACGATACGCGAATCCACAAGTTAAATGAAACTACGTCATCGGAATCATTCTCCAAACGTCTTCATAGCGAAAAGGGAAACATTTCCCGAGCTAATAGTAGGAAGTAATCTAGTTACTGCCAGGGGATGTCCGCTACGCCCCGTCATTTATTTCCCTGTACTTATCTACCCTTCTACTACCCTGCTTGCTGCTTTATGCATAGACTCCAGTTCTTAAAGTATACTTTGGATTGTCATGTACCCCTTAAGCAGTGTTCGGTGGAGTGCTCTTTATTCTGCTATTGACCGCTGTTTAACAAACTTACAAGTAGGGTGGTTTGCATTCAACATCGCTAAGTTCGCATCCAGATCTGTTTTCATTGAAGAGACGAAACTAGACCGTCTGGATTGTTTTTTTTGTTGCTCTCTTTATTGGCGTATTCCGATCTTTATATCTGGGATTCTGGCTCAGATTTTCTGTGTCATTTAACGGCATTATACCAAATTGAACGTTTGTTTGAATTTACATGAATGCTTCTCTGCAATCTTATAAGAGATTAATGTTTAGTTCAAACTAGATTTATTTATTTTTGGGAATACAGAAATTATATACTACATACATTCCCAAGTAGCACAGTGTATAATAGACGAATTAGTTTTAGTAGCATTTCAAAAGTTAACAGTAGCTTATTAAATATTTATCTGTGGGTTACTGAAATCATGTTATAAAAAATAAATTTTTGATAATTGCAAAGAACCTCAAGTGACGTATAAACCAACATTGCTAAAATAAAACAATTTACCTGTTTCCCCAAAATACACACAAAGAGTAACCATTGGCATTACATTAATTACCAATCGATACAATTCTGGGTAACTGTTTCCGAAACACAAAGGCCTTGAAGTGAATAATCTAGACGAGTTGGACCTAGGGTCGCGCTGGTTCGGACGATTTAGTGTTGCTATATGCTCCTGGTACTAGTACAATTGTAAGGATATCCGGATGATAGTTCCTTTGATGTTCTGACGTTGCATTGACATTACATTATTTACTAATCGATATGAGTCTGTGTCATTGTTTCCGAAACACAAAGGCCTTGAAGTGAGTAATCTTGACCAGCTGGACCTTGTGCTGGTGCGGGTTTAGTGTTGCTCCTTTATTCTTATTACATGTGTAAGGTCTCCAGTTGGATTGTAAGTAGTTCCTTTACGTTTCCTGGCAAATGCGTCTTAGTAATACTTATACTTATCTGTATATTCATATCTCCCCTTAAAGACACATACCAGGTAGGTACCTACCACACAAATACCTAACATAAACCCCCACACGGTTTTGGTCACTACACGCGGCATCATGCTGAAGATATGGATGGTTTGGTCTTCGCCTGAGAAACGACTGTGACTTCATCATTTAATATTGGAATATGGAATTCTGCTGACTTCTGATCTATCAATAAAATTTGAGAGACTCTAGTAAGTTCATTTAATTTAGTTTATCAAAGCAGACGTCAACTACCCCCAAAATAGTATTTTATGCAACCGTTGTATAAGAGGGGGCAAAAAACGCGAGTGGCATGGGTTACGATGTGAGCGTAGCGAACATCGTAAGAAAGATGCCACGAGCGTTTTTTGACCTACTTATACATCGTTGCGTACAATACTTTTTCTACGACTCGACATTTCATAAATAAAATGCAAATAAACAACAAAGAAAATAATTCCATGTTCCCGCTCGGAATCAACAAAATTAAAAAAAAAAATTGTCTGATAAACTTTTTTTTTATTGACGTCCATCTGTAAATAAAAATATGAACTTATACATAAAGGTATACGTTCACTATACTAAACATCTGTCAAAAAAATTACTTATACATAAAGGTATACGTTCACTGTACTAAACATCCATGCACTGAAGATAAAACTTTTTTTTAAAGTTGGCAGCAATGCTTTTGCACAATAAGTTTTTTTTAAATTTGCAAATTGTGTGAATGCAGCTGTTCATCTTGTAATGTGTGGTACTAAGTGATGCTTTTTTGGCGACATTATAACATCGGTTAGCAGTGTGTTTTTGCGCAGTAGAGTATAGACTTTTACAGACTTCCATAATTTATGTCTTTATATTAGAGTTAGTAACTATATAAATGACAGAAAAAAGTACTGGAGTAGAAAAACTATATAAATAATCTGCAAAAATATCTTAGTTTTAGCTACATATCAGAGATATGTAAATAACGAAATTCCACAAATAACTATAAATGCTATAAAATAAGCTTGCTGCTTGATGTGGACTTTATCAGTCCTCCTATCTTACATACCTATACCTATATATTCTAAACAAGATTTTCATAAAATTCGACTTTAATTCTTTTGGGGAGTAGTTAATTTTCGGCGTATGCCTTTGCCTTCACTAGCCTTTCTGGGCGTCTGAAACGTAAACTTAGACATGGGGAATAAATAACGTCACGGTGACAAAGTCACAGTGAGTCGCCGTCAAAAGTTGTCACTGTGACTTTTCACAAAGTAACAACGTTACAAAATCACATACGTTCCTACCGTTCCTAGCGCAGTCTGTTACTCAAATCACGATCACGACAAACGCCGTGAGCGTGCCGTGGCGCGCCTGGCGCGGGAGTACTGTGACTCAACTCGGCTCTAATCGGGCTCAGTCGGGAGAGTTCGGAAGTAGCGAAAATCGGCTGACGCCTGCTGCCTGAGAGCGAGTGAAATAGCGTAAAAGGTATCAATGCTTTCTCGCTCAACACTCACCCGTAAGAAGGTACTAAACTGCACTTAGTGGCGTATCTGTTCTTAAAGTCTATCAATAATAATAGACAAGGGCTGACCTTGGCCGCTCCGAAACGAATAGCTACGAACTTTGTTTACATTTTTTGACCTTCACTAATTATTCACTTTCGTTCGGTGCAATACGTTTGCAATTTTCTATTTGCATAAAATTTTTTTTGGACCTTTGGTGTGATTATTGTGGCGAAATTTGTGACGTTTTTGTAAATAATATTAGTGTAAATATAAGTTAGTGTACAAAATAAATTGATAGGGGTTTTCGGTACGGGATGTTTGATATTAATAATTAGCCAAAACATACGTACCTATTGACTAAAAAAAACAGAATGTACTCTAGCTGATCTCTACCTCGTTTCTTATAGTTAAAAACCAGCTAGAGCACCGCGACAATATCATAAAGTGATATGAGTAACAGGCGTGACATAGTCACGTTGAAATAACAGTGTGAAAAAATAACGTTGATTACAGCACCGTGACTGACCGTTACCGGTCATAAATATCATACAGTGAAACGAGTAACAGGCGTGACAAAGTCACGATGACTTTTCACTGTGACATTTTTGGAACGGGATCGCCAGTCACTGATACCAAAAAGTAACGCTTTTCCCCATCTCTAGTAAACGTCCTTTGATAATGGCTCACTGTTGGTTTATGTTACTGGCAATACTGAACAATTGAACTGCGCTTAGGTATTACGTGGCAACAATGTACATTGCATTGCAGCGTTGGTTCCATTTAGCTTTGACTTAAAACGTTTGAGCATTAAATTGATGAATTGCGGGTTGATTAATGCTTTAATTTAGATATTGATTATGTGCGTTTGTTTTGTTGTATTTTGAATATGTTCCATACGTGTACAGTACGACATAAAAGAGTAGAACGAAGATGTAAGAAAACGGAACGACCGTATCTTAGATTGATTAGAAAGAGACGACACTACAGTATTGCCACTTTTTAATTTCTATACTATTTGGACTGTTGAGTAGAAATAAGTAATCTGAATGAAGTTACCTTATGAGTTGCAGGGTCCAAGTGAGAACGTAATCTTGAAATTTGAAATACTTGTAGTTGATCGTCGGCGATCATTCGATCGGCTTGCTTATTTTTCCGCGTTTGAATATCTTATTCTATTCGTTTTGAAGAAATCATAAGCCCAACCTGATTCGGCATTTCCAAGGATAATATATCTATAACACGCCACTAGGTAGGTACACTGTAACCTACATTATGTTTTTTTTTTTAAATGCCAATTTAACAAGTAAGGAAATTAATTATCGTTTACATTCACGATCTTATTGTCGATTGCAAATATTGCAATCAGCGAACCGGTTCACCATACTTAGAAGCAGAACAGCATAAGACATGGTACCTATTGTACTCTAATCTCCGTTATTATTTTATTCGAATCGATGTCAGCTAGAAGAAAAATGACACACACGTCATGTTAAACACAAGATCATGTGTCTTTTTGGATTAAGTTATGTTTATTTATATAAGTTTCGATATTCGTAACTCCGTGCAGTCTGTGTCTGTTCGTTATTCAAGACCAGTGGTCTAATTAGAAAGGAGTTCATTCTTTTGTTCTGGACTTTGCGAAGTGCAGTTGAATGAAAATGTGGTGTAATCACAATTGCGTTTGTGAATTGGTTTTAGAGGATTTTAGTATCGAGTGAGTGAGTAATTATTACTGATGGCGCCAACTTTGTTACCACAATGGATTAGAAAAAGATTCATGAACTTTTTTGTTGAGGTAAAGTATACTGAAGGGCTACTCCAATGTTTGAAATTCGATAGTCGTATAGTGCCGTTTCGCTCATCCAAATTTGACAGGAGATCGAGAGCGACGGTCCTACGGTCCAATTTCGAACAAAGGAGTAGCCCTTCTGTAACCAATGTTGATCTCCAACAAGTCCTGTAGGTACCGAAAGTGGTCAAAACAGTGGCCTTCAAAAAAAAAATTACACACAACTTTTTTTTTTTTGGGTCTTTAGTATAACTGATTCGCTTGTTCTATAATGTTAGATCTTGTTCTATAACATGTACAGACATAACATGTCTAGTCTAGCAATCAGTTTATTGCTGTTCTCATTGTCTGGTCGACATTTACGTCCTCACAGGGACTCGGCGACAGTGAGAGCACCGTTGTGAACAATACCGTCTTCGATTTACACAATATTTGAACTTCGCACGAGGGAATACATTGTGTTGGACATAATTCACTAAATTCGACGGGATTTTGAGATGATTTTACGTCGGCTTGTGTAGATTAAACGGGTTATATGTTTTATCTACACCCACATTATATTGATTTAAACCTACATCATTTTCACACATTATTATAACAAAATTGCAAAAAAGTGCTTATCCTAAAGCACAGGTGTTAACTATTTAGGAAGTAGAACTTCTAGTTATAAGGAAACTTTCGTAAGATGTGTTTGGAAAATTAATTATTGTTATTATTAAAACGTGCATTAATCGCGTTCAAAATGTGTTTATTTAATAACCGCGACCTGCCGCGACGTTTAAGAGGCCTTATTCCTTTAAAAAAATTTTTTTTCATATTATGACAAATATATTGACTATTTCAACATTTCAACCAACTTTTGAAAGTGAATAATACTTTTCCCCGAGTTCTAGGTACCTAGTAACATAGCTATTTCATGCTTTTATTGCGTGCAGTCAAAAAAAAGTGAAAAACAAATTTTCCGCGTGAATTTGGTCAATTTCGAGTAGTTTTTGAAACAAAAGTTATCAATGAAAAGTTAAAACTGTTGATTTCAAATATATACCAATAAATCCCAATAGCCCTGTTCTAGGTAGTAACATCAATAATATATTAAGAAACATGTTTGATCAATAATATATAGAGAAAATGTCTAAAACAATCAGCATTTTAAAAGGAATAAGGCCTCTGAACGTGGTGTTACGTTTATGGTTTCTATTTTAAGGGACTGTTAGTCCCTTTTTGAACGCGATTAATGTCTCGTTTTGTTACAATTATACATCCATGTTGTTACATTACTGTAACAAGTTCAAATACTATAGGTAAAGACCTACATTACCTACTATGCAGCGGTGGCGGCGGGACACGGTGGAACCCAATGTCTCGTTCATTCCTCCGCGGGAGTTACCTAGTACTGAGGACTTAAAAGAAAATCTATGATATGATAATGAATATGTGTGTAGATAACGCGGTGTATGAATATACAACTACATAATTAGGCCTTAAAACACTAGTGTGATCCCATTATGAAACGAGTCGGCTCGCCTCAGAATAGGATCACACTCCGTTTTCAGACCTCTCATTACGTAACTGTTGCATAATTTACTATTTTACATTGACGCGAATGACAAGTTAAGCGTGTCTGAATCCTATAAAATATTAATTATGCCTGTGTAAATGACGATTTGTCAATGTCACTTGCAGCGCGAATATAAATCGATAAATGTCCTTTATATAAGTTGCGTGATAAGGTCGGGATATTGCTGCCCCCCGTGGTGTGTAATACCGGGGGCATGCACCGCAATAACCGGTGATTAAACTTTTGCCAGGAGCCACTTTCATTATGCATTGCGATGCGCTCAAAACTAATAGGAGTATTATTAAGCCTTTATGCGGCGCGTAAGTGCGACTTTTGCTACCGAAATTTGTCTACTAATCGTTTCGCATTTTGCGATCAAAGTTCATCTGGGTAATACGGTATTTGACTACAGTGTAAATTTATTGTGTCATTGAAACCATTAACGTACATTTAAAAATACACGGAACCAAATAATTTACCACTAACTTTTGGACATTTTACTATTTTTAATTGGACAAAAGCTAAAAAGAAGACGCGTTTTGAGTACTGATTTTTATGACGTCACAAGCTAGTATCTTCATAGAAACTTCATACTGTACTAACAAATCGTTTTTAACATTTCGTAAAGAGTAGCTGATTTGAGCTATCTTCAAATATCGTATTGGGAAATTTAAGAGATAAACTGTAAATAAAAGATGTGATTTATAGCTATGTAGGCCTTTATTTTCGTCAGTTTTTTTTTTTACTTTAGGAGACGACGTTAAACTAACTAATGACCATGGTACACCAGTATGCCGCGGAAAACACTTTACTTTGCGGAACACTGAACTAAATGAACATGTTTATTTTTTACAGACATTTGTAAAAGGATTCGAGTCGACTTTAAAACTCATTTTGAAAATGTATTTTACGGGTCCGTACCTCAAAAGAAAAAAGCGGAACTTTTGTATCTTCGACTTTATTGTCCGTTTGTCTCTCAAGGGAATCAAAACCGATTTGACCTAGAATCATAAAATCTGGAAATGTCAAGAAGCAAGGTACCTACCCACTCACTTGCTTCGAAATTCGAGTGGAACTCTATTTATATAAAAAAAATAACAGCGTTGACAGGTTGCTGTAATATAGGCACCAAAAGCAATTGAGTGGCTAACTCAACAAAGCATACGGTTTTAGTCACTTAAAAATGCTTTTTGTGTTGTTATTGCAAGCAATTCTCGACCGGTTTTCTTATTTAAAAGCTTATCTACTACATCACAACGTCAAATGGAATACCCACTGTCCAATCAATCACAGTATACAATCCGTCGGATACCCCATAACATTTCCATAGCCCCGTAACTCAACGCTCCAGTCAATAAACCCGTGGTACATCCATCTTGGGCCAGCGCCGTCCGGGACGAAATCTATCGAGGACATAAACTACGCAGTTCCCAGGAAACTCGTGAAGGGATACTGAACTCATATGTATCTTTGTTTGGAGTAAATCGTGAGATCAAAGCTTCCATGGGCTGTGAAAACGAATGGCTGTTCAATTACCTGGCGTATAGAACATTGGCCCAAAGGCGTGGGTATACAGAGTGGGTTTTGTATTGGGAATCTTTTTGTCCTTGACTGATTTATAGGTAATATTTTCTTCGGTTTCCGCGACTGTCATACATATAAATAAATCGATTTAAACGGATTATATCGCGTATATTAATTATTTGAGCCTCCCTGGCGTTTGGGTAGCTTTCCAGTTACCGTTGTCAAAGCTACAGTCATATATATAACAGTCAACCTTTAAGGTGATAACGGCGAACTAATTTGATAGGTTATTGTCCATAAATATACTTTTCATTATTTTAACTCGCGGTCAGCCTATCAGTGTCTCTTCGTATTTGATTCGCGTGACAATAAACTTCAAGCAAAATAGGGCGACTAAAATTCAATAAGAGTGAGACACACTATCAGTTATACCAGTACTTACCGTCAAGGGCTAGATAATGTAATATCTTGGAACCATGCCCGCCGCCGCCGCTGCGTAGTAAAGTAGATAATGTAAATACTATCTAGGCCTACGTCACGAAAGTGCAATGAATAAAAACTGATTCACGACTATAACTGCACCCTGTATAAATGTGTAGTTAAGTACAGAAATCAATGGACAGTGATACCAATAGCTCTGAAAAAGGAGCATTATCGCACCTAATAATCAGCCTGTCATGTGCCGATAAATATTTGAAAAGACATATCACATGTTAGAAATAAAATACGTGGCACACAATAATATTCAATTTGATAACTTTCAATCTATTTCCAAAGATCTTAATAGTGTATAGAAAATGTTTATTCTATTTACTCTCCATAGGTAAAGCCTGTATTATTGACCGAGTGAAGAAGATTAATTGCGTATGTCGAGATGTTTTGATGTTCGGATTTCACAACCGATTCGATTCTCGGGAAATTTTGTGAGTAACTTTAATTTTTAGGGTTCCATACCCAAAAGGTAAAAACGGGACTCTATTACTTAGCCTCCGCTGTCCGTCCGTCTGTCACCAGGCTGTATCTAATGAATGAATATACAGACGGTTGAAATTTTCACAGATGATGTTTCTATTGCCGCTATAACAACAAATACTAAAAACAGAATCCAATAAGTATTTCAGTGGGACTCCCATACAACAGACGTGATCGGTTGCGTTAACTTTTACACCTCATTTGTATCAGGCACCATACATACCAGGTGCAAACTTAACTTAACCCGGCCATATAAGATGGGAACTGTTAGTACGGAACCCTCGGTGCGCGAGTCAATCTTGCACTTGGCCGGTATTTTTTTTGCTGAGTCACTTTTTTCGATTTTTTTCTAGATGACGGAGATAAAGGGGTTAAATCATTAAAATAGTAATTTTCAAGCTATTTAAAAAAATGCTCGCGTGGTCTACGGCTTACAAAGCCACTAGTACCTAAATAATACAGACATAATTGGCAGATTAAACGTCAAACATAAATATCGATATTCCACTACTCAAACAGCAATAACAAGCTCCCAAAGTAAACATTTGCTTGGTAAACAAATATTTTTCGTCACATTCTCACTTCGCTCACAAATATGCCAACTTAGCAAATAACGTAGCTTCATGATCAACGCAAACTCTCATAAATGCTGATTTCCTTAATTTAAATTCATATTTTAACGTCTAGCTCGTCTTATTTCCGTCATTAAGAGTGGCAACACTGGTTCGTGTGTGGTAACACTCGAGCGCGGGAAAAGTTAGCGTTGCTACTCGGGAACACGAGTCGCTTGAGTTATTGCTGACAGTAAGTAACACGGAAGTATACGTGGGATAAGGAATTGGTGACCAGCGTTTCTTTTCCATTTTTATTCTATCTTTCAGTGCCCCTTATTTATTCAATTTATAATTGTATGTTCTCTAAAATGGTAAGGTCTTCTTTTGTTACATTTTCTGATTAAGGTTTGTCCAGGAATGGGACTTTGTTTTAAATGAAAGTGACTTGCTCTTCAATGCAAATATGTATAATGTAAAATTATATAGAATTACAATATTTGGACTACTAAGTACGTCCGTTCACATGAAGTAATGTAGGCAAGTGACAGCGGTGGGGCGCGGGCGTTGACCGATCAGCTGGGCTTGCCCCCCAGCCCCGCTCCTTCCCCGCGGTCGTCTGCGCGCATATGTGAAGCGTAGACATCCTCCGGCACGTTGAAAGCCATAGCTTTCAAGAAGTAGTTGAGGGCCTGGATGCGGCTCCCTCGTCTTCGTCATCAGCATAGGACTCGGCTGTTGGCAACAGGCACATTTTATTTACGGCCCGTCGAATGATGCCCTTTGACGTGGTAACATCAGCGACTCTGGTCACTCCATCCGTTCCTGGGTATAAACGGCACACGCGTCCTAGCCGCCATTGTAGGGGCGGCAGATTGTCTTCTTTCAAGATGACGACGTCTCCGCAGGTAAGCTCCCTTTGTGAAGTTCGCCACTTGGTGCGCTGCTGCAACTCGGATACATATTCTTTGCTCCACCTCTCCCAGAAGTGCTGACGTAACTTCTCAACAAGCTCGTATCTGTTGGGTTTGGTAGTTGTCACGGGCAGCGTCGGGATGGACATCAATGGTTTCCCGATCAAGAAATGGCCTGGGGTCAGAGGACAGGGATCAGTGCAATTGGACGAGAGAGGAGTCAGTGGACGGGAGTTTAGGATTGCTTCTATCTGTATAAACAACGTCGCTAGCTCCTCAAACGTCAACGCAGCGTTACCGGCGATACGCTTTAAATGGTGTTTTGCTGATTTTATTCCAGCTTCAAAAATACCTCCGAAATTCGGACTATAAGCTGGACTGAATACAAATTTGATTCCTTCGCTACTGGCTAGATCATAGACAGACTGACGACTGGATCTTAGTACTCTACCCAATTCATTGCTAGCGCCTACAAAGTTACGCCCGTTATCACAGTAGATTTCATGAGGTTTACCTCTGCGTGCTATAAATCGTCGCAAGCATAAAATAAAGGCTTGAGTACTCAAGTCACTCACTAGCTCTAAATGCACTGCTTTAGTGCTTAGGCAAACAAATAAGCATAAATAGCATTTACTTATACGATTACCGCGACCTTTACGACTGCATATCATAAAGGGTCCCGCAAAGTCAACCCCACACGAGTCGAAAGCAAAAGTAGCACTTGTGCGAGCTTCTGGTAGATGCCCCATTATTGGCTGCATAGTATCAGCACGAAGCCGAACACATATAACGCATCGCTTGACTATTCGACGTGCTAAACATCTACCGCCAATGGGCCAGTATTTATCTCTAATAGAAGCTAACAGTAACTGCTGACCGGCGTGGAATAATCGTATATGTTCATGAGACATTATCAATTTTGTTAATGGATGTTTAGAATCTAACAACATGGGGTGTTTCTTATCGAAATCATATTTTGAGTTATTTAAACGACCTCCTACTCGCACCACATTGTCTGAATCTCTAAACGGTGTTAATTGTAATAATTTACTTTTCTTTGGCAATTGTTTACCTTCTTCTAACAATTTTACTTCTAAAGGAAATGATTCCATCTGACTAAACTTGACCAGCAGTAATAATGCGTTATTCATCTCAACCACATCTAAAGGACCGGTAAGTTTTATTTTACTTTTATCACAGTTATTTAGGAAACGTAATACATACGCAAATATTCTATTTAATCTCGCAAAACTTGAGTATCTTTTAAAATCGACGATAACATCATTCGAGGCAGAGATTAAAGAATGTACCTTAACTTCTGGTAATTGTTTAGCTACATATGAATGCTGAGGCCACTCGGACTGCTCCTTCTTCAAGAATGAAGGGCCTTCCCACCACAGGCTAGAAGACAGGAGATCCTGGGGATCAACGCCCCTAGATGCCAAATCAGCAGGGTTAATATTAGTTGGTACATGTCTAAATTGAAAATCACTGGTTATCTCATTTATCTCATTAACTCTGTTACACACAAACATTTTAAGGTTTCTCACATCTGTTTTTAACCAACCCAAAACAACTGTCGAATCGGTCCAAATAATTTTAGAATCTAGTTTAAACCGTAAGGACTCGATTACTTTTTTACATAGACGTGCTCCTAACAAAGCTCCTAATAATTCAGCCCTCGGAATAGTGGTAGGTTTTAAAGGCATAACCCTAGCCTTGGCACATAAAAGCCTTACTGTAACCACCTCATCTTTGCTTATGGACCTTAAATACACGCACGCCGCGTAAGCATGCTGTGAGGCGTCAACAAAACAGTGCAATTCTGTTAAAACTGGAGATTCACAACGAGCATTTCTTCCAATTTTAATATCCGAGAGGTAGTGCAGGCTATTAATGAATTTGAGCCAAACGCATGCAAGATTTTGTGGGATTTGTTCCTCCCAATTGATTTTTGCAATCCACAGCTGCTGTAGGAACATTTTTGCCTTGATGAGGCACGCACAAATTAAGCCCAATGGATCGTAAATTTTGCAAATAGTGGCGATCACCTCCCTTTTGGTAAGTAGCTGAGAAGGTTCAATATTTTTCGGGAAGTGTATGATGTCAGATTTAGGACAATAAGTCAAACCTAATACACTAGACTCTTTAGTTAAATCCACTGAATTTGAGATTGTGTCATCATTTGAGAAAGCTTGTGCACAGTTGGTTCTAATCTTCCTTAAGGGAAAGCATGCAGAGTCTAAAATACTCTTTACATTTTTATATATATACTGCAGTTGCCATACGCTATCTGCTCCCGTATTTAAGTCGTCTATATAAAAATCCCATTTTATTATATTCGAAATAGTTTCGTCGCGACATTCATCTGCGAGCTGCTTTAAGCACCTAGTGCTCACAAAAGGCGCATAGGCCATTCCATATGTTATTGTATTTAACTGCAAAATCTTTAAGTTTCGATCACTGGGCTCCGTACTCGCAGATGAATCTCGCCATAGGATTAATTGGAGGTGACGTTGAGATGGATGCACGGCCGCTTGTCGGTACATTTTCTCAATGTCACCCAAAAGGACGAATCGATGAGCGCGAAAACGCAACATAATAGAGAACAGATCACTCTGAACGACAGGGCCTACAGCCTGTATGTCATTTAGAGACTTCCCGCTTGAAGTCTTTGCCGAAGCATCAAATACAACCCTTAATTTTGTTGTCTCACTCTTGTCTCGAATGACGCAATGATGCGGCAGGAAATTACCAAAATCTGGGCGATCTATTTCGCTCAGGTGACCTAAATCCCTATATTCATCGATAAATTTTGAATAAGATTCTTTTAATTCGGGATTCTTGTTTAACTTATTTTCTAAATTTAAAAATCTCTTCTTCGCTAAATAAAATGAATCACCGAGGTTTGTTTCAGGTTCTTTTAGAGGCATCTGAACACAAAACCTACCATCAGGTAACCGACTGGTAGTTTCAATAAAATAATCCTCACAAAACTGCTCCTCCATACTATAAGTTTTCGTTTCCGAAGGCAGTTCTTCAATTTCCCAAAATTTCCTAAGAGAATCTTCCAAATTTGAGAATTGATTGAAATAACAATAGACCTTCGATTTAGGCTGACTAATAACTACTGGGCCAGCGATTAACCATCCAAGCTGAGATTCTTGCAAAGTAGGCATATTGACTCCTAACTTTATTTGGTTTGTGCCAATAATATTCCAAAATACGTCAGCCCCCAAAAGAATATCAATAGAGGAGGGCTGAAAAAATGTGGGATCCGCTAGCTCAAGCCCACTAGGAATACCTAACTGGGCAACGTCTATCTCGACACTCGGTAAAGTACCTGTAATAGTTGGTACTAATAAACAAGATATTTTAGCCTTAAATGCCGTTGTACACGATTTTATCGCAACATCACAACTCCCTGAAATGTTAGTTTTAATATTATTTAAACCACAAACATTTAAAGTTTCACTCGACTTCTTATCCAACCCTAATTTATTTCGCATGCATTCCGTTAAGAAACTCGATTGAGATCCAGTGTCCAGCAATGCGCGGGCGATAATACTCTGATTGTTAGATTCATTAATGATTTCTACTTGGGCCGTGCACAACAGCGTGTGAGTCATCGACAGCGCTGATAACGCAACAGGAGCGGGCGCGCCAGAGGTATCCGAGGTACTTGCCGCGCTGCACCCGGGCTCGGAATCCACGCGCACATCATATTTATGCAACAGCGTGTTGTGTTTACCTTTGCATACTTGACAAGAACCTTTCAAACGACATTGGTAGGTACTATGACCAGTACGTAGACATTTAGTACAAAGTTTCAACCTAGTCGCTTCTTTCATCCTATCGTCAAACTTCATGTTTTTAAATTTTGTACACTCGTGCACCAAATGGCTTTGATTACAAATAGAACATGAATGATTACGCACATTATGATCGGAAGCAGCAAAGAAAGACCGCACGGGCTTATTGTTATTATAAAATTGTGGCTTAACATGCTCTTGTTTATCAGACCTATTATAATGCGCGGTTTCTAATATATCTGCTCGGCTTCGTAGAAAAGAATGAAATTCCTCTAAAGTAGGTAATTCCTTCAAACTGTTTTTGTACTCTTCCCACTTTCGCCCCGTGATGGGATCCAGCTTGGCTGAGACAATGTAAATCAACAACACGTCCCAGTGCTTAGTAGGAAGACCTAGTGTGTGCAAAGATCTCAAGTTTTTAGAAATGTGATCCATTAAAAAACGCAACGCCTTAAACGATTCTTTTGTCATGTGATCGATACTTAATAACGCCTTAAGATGGTTATTTATTAAAATGTTTTTGTTGTTGTATCGATCACATAAACATTGCCATGCATTTTTATAATTATCAGAGGTAAACTCAATCGATCTAATTACGATAGCGGCGCCACCCTCTAAACTAGATCTCAGGTAATGAAACTTATTAATAAGTGGTATAGATTCGTTATCATTCACGAGAGATTCGAAAGTGTCCCTATACTCTAACCACTTCAAGTAATTCCCATCAAACTTAGGTAAATCTATAGTAGGCAGCTTGATAGAATTCATGGAATGCGCACATTGCCCTGATACACTTTGATTAGAAATAGATTTTTTATCCAAGTTGGCATTTTCCATCAATTCTTGAGCCGTCGAAAGAAGAGAAAAGAACTGAGTTTCAATACTATCTCTCTCCGTTAACTGTTCCTCTTCGTTCGATGCAAGTACTTCTATATCAGACTGCAAGGAACTAAAATCTGTCAATAACTCTTGAAATTTGTCCACTCGCATAGATAACTCCCTAATCTGAACGCTTGTTACTTTCTCTGCGCCTACCTGACTTAAGACTCCCATATAGTCCTTAAATTTAGTTAATCTGCCCTTTATAGTACTACGTCTTTTAAGTAGATCTTTTAAATCCATGGCGCGATAAATAACAAAGCGCAATCAGAATGTAAACAAAGTAACTAGGCAATGAATTGAGTATACGTACGTAAGAATAGTTAAATATGTTGCACGATACCTTTGTTACCGCGAGATGTGATGACCTGATCCAGCAAGTACATACGTAAGCTGCGCCCGCCAACCTGGGCGCACCGGCAGCGTCGGAATCAAATTCGACTCAAGTCCCCCAGCGCGCAAACAATTATAATTAACCTGAAATCACCGGCAAATGATGATTAAAACGGATTCCAAAAATATACTTTTTTATATATTTTTTATGTAGGTAGATATGAAACTAACGGAATTCCAATTTCTAGATTCTAGAACAATTTCTATTTAACACCAATGTACAAACTGGAAAATAGTCCGAATGTTTCTTAGACACTGCTTATACGTTTATAATAAATATACGAAACAAGTTGAAACGATATTACGGGTCTTATGATATGTATTCGTAATATTAATACTCTGATTAAATTTTACTAAGTATGGTGAAATTGAGCAATTATTGTAGGCTTACTAAATGCATTTATGCAGCACTGGCAGAAGAATAAAGCGCATAAGTGCTAGCTGAACTCGTAGTTAATTATGATTATAAAATCTAGAAATGTACCTAATTTACGCATGCGAAAGCTAAGCAGTGCAGCGTTTAAAGAAAACAAAAAACACACTGATATCGCAATAGCCGAAGTTAAGTTAATCTTATTGATACTCGTAAACTAGCAGTATTACGTACCTTAACGTTTTCGGAGCGGCAAAGTGTTTATACAGATAGAAGGGGAAAAGCGAAAATTAGTAAAAAGGATACGGCCACTTCCCTCGGGAACAGCTTCTTGACTTTCAGCACTTCACAGCCAGCTTCACATCAACCAGAGGGCGAAGAATAGCGTTCGTTGAAATCCAAGTTACTCGCTTTCCGTTGTAGATTCAAAATTTGAATTCGAGTAGCGGTTATCCGATGGTACTCGATGTCGAAGATTGCAAATTTCTTTATTTTCACGGTCGCCAAATGTCCAGGAATGGGACTTTGTTTTAAATGAAAGTGACTTGCTCTTCAATGCAAATATGTATAATGTAAAATTATATAGAATTACAATATTTGGACTACTAAGTACGTCCGTTCACATGAAGTAATGTAGGCAAGTGACAGCGGTGGGGCGCGGGCGTTGACCGATCAGCTGGGCTTGCCCCCCAGCCCCGCTCCTTCCCCGCGGTCGTCTGCGCGCATATGTGAAGCGTAGACATCCTCCGGCACGTTGAAAGCCATAGCTTTCAAGAAGTAGTTGAGGGCCTGGATGCGGCTCCCTCGTCTTCGTCATCAGCATAGGACTCGGCTGTTGGCAACAGGCACATTTTATTTACGGCCCGTCGAATGATGCCCTTTGACGTGGTAACATCAGCGACTCTGGTCACTCCATCCGTTCCTGGGTATAAACGGCACACGCGTCCTAGCCGCCATTGTAGGGGCGGCAGATTGTCTTCTTTCAAGATGACGACGTCTCCGCAGGTAAGCTCCCTTTGTGAAGTTCGCCACTTGGTGCGCTGCTGCAACTCGGATACATATTCTTTGCTCCACCTCTCCCAGAAGTGCTGACGTAACTTCTCAACAAGCTCGTATCTGTTGGGTTTGGTAGTTGTCACGGGCAGCGTCGGGATGGACATCAATGGTTTCCCGATCAAGAAATGGCCTGGGGTCAGAGGACAGGGATCAGTGCAATTGGACGAGAGAGGAGTCAGTGGACGGGAGTTTAGGATTGCTTCTATCTGTATAAACAACGTCGCTAGCTCCTCAAACGTCAACGCAGCGTTACCGGCGATACGCTTTAAATGGTGTTTTGCTGATTTTATTCCAGCTTCAAAAATACCTCCGAAATTCGGACTATAAGCTGGACTGAATACAAATTTGATTCCTTCGCTACTGGCTAGATCATAGACAGACTGACGACTGGATCTTAGTACTCTACCCAATTCATTGCTAGCGCCTACAAAGTTACGCCCGTTATCACAGTAGATTTCATGAGGTTTACCTCTGCGTGCTATAAATCGTCGCAAGCATAAAATAAAGGCTTGAGTACTCAAGTCACTCACTAGCTCTAAATGCACTGCTTTAGTGCTTAGGCAAACAAATAAGCATAAATAGCATTTACTTATACGATTACCGCGACCTTTACGACTGCATATCATAAAGGGTCCCGCAAAGTCAACCCCACACGAGTCGAAAGCAAAAGTAGCACTTGTGCGAGCTTCTGGTAGATGCCCCATTATTGGCTGCATAGTATCAGCACGAAGCCGAACACATATAACGCATCGCTTGACTATTCGACGTGCTAAACATCTACCGCCAATGGGCCAGTATTTATCTCTAATAGAAGCTAACAGTAACTGCTGACCGGCGTGGAATAATCGTATATGTTCATGAGACATTATCAATTTTGTTAATGGATGTTTAGAATCTAACAACATGGGGTGTTTCTTATCGAAATCATATTTTGAGTTATTTAAACGACCTCCTACTCGCACCACATTGTCTGAATCTCTAAACGGTGTTAATTGTAATAATTTACTTTTCTTTGGCAATTGTTTACCTTCTTCTAACAATTTTACTTCTAAAGGAAATGATTCCATCTGACTAAACTTGACCAGCAGTAATAATGCGTTATTCATCTCAACCACATCTAAAGGACCGGTAAGTTTTATTTTACTTTTATCACAGTTATTTAGGAAACGTAATACATACGCAAATATTCTATTTAATCTCGCAAAACTTGAGTATCTTTTAAAATCGACGATAACATCATTCGAGGCAGAGATTAAAGAATGTACCTTAACTTCTGGTAATTGTTTAGCTACATATGAATGCTGAGGCCACTCGGACTGCTCCTTCTTCAAGAATGAAGGGCCTTCCCACCACAGGCTAGAAGACAGGAGATCCTGGGGATCAACGCCCCTAGATGCCAAATCAGCAGGGTTAATATTAGTTGGTACATGTCTAAATTGAAAATCACTGGTTATCTCATTTATCTCATTAACTCTGTTACACACAAACATTTTAAGGTTTCTCACATCTGTTTTTAACCAACCCAAAACAACTGTCGAATCGGTCCAAATAATTTTAGAATCTAGTTTAAACCGTAAGGACTCGATTACTTTTTTACATAGACGTGCTCCTAACAAAGCTCCTAATAATTCAGCCCTCGGAATAGTGGTAGGTTTTAAAGGCATAACCCTAGCCTTGGCACATAAAAGCCTTACTGTAACCACCTCATCTTTGCTTATGGACCTTAAATACACGCACGCCGCGTAAGCATGCTGTGAGGCGTCAACAAAACAGTGCAATTCTGTTAAAACTGGAGATTCACAACGAGCATTTCTTCCAATTTTAATATCCGAGAGGTAGTGCAGGCTATTAATGAATTTGAGCCAAACGCATGCAAGATTTTGTGGGATTTGTTCCTCCCAATTGATTTTTGCAATCCACAGCTGCTGTAGGAACATTTTTGCCTTGATGAGGCACGCACAAATTAAGCCCAATGGATCGTAAATTTTGCAAATAGTGGCGATCACCTCCCTTTTGGTAAGTAGCTGAGAAGGTTCAATATTTTTCGGGAAGTGTATGATGTCAGATTTAGGACAATAAGTCAAACCTAATACACTAGACTCTTTAGTTAAATCCACTGAATTTGAGATTGTGTCATCATTTGAGAAAGCTTGTGCACAGTTGGTTCTAATCTTCCTTAAGGGAAAGCATGCAGAGTCTAAAATACTCTTTACATTTTTATATATATACTGCAGTTGCCATACGCTATCTGCTCCCGTATTTAAGTCGTCTATATAAAAATCCCATTTTATTATATTCGAAATAGTTTCGTCGCGACATTCATCTGCGAGCTGCTTTAAGCACCTAGTGCTCACAAAAGGCGCATAGGCCATTCCATATGTTATTTTATTTAACTGCAAAATCTTTAAGTTTCGATCACTGGGCTCCGTACTCGCAGATGAATCTCGCCATAGGATTAATTGGAGGTGACGTTGAGATGGATGCACGGCCGCTTGTCGGTACATTTTCTCAATGTCACCCAAAAGGACGAATCGATGAGCGCGAAAACGCAACATAATAGAGAACAGATCACTCTGAACGACAGGGCCTACAGCCTGTATGTCATTTAGAGACTTCCCGCTTGAAGTCTTTGCCGAAGCATCAAATACAACCCTTAATTTTGTTGTCTCACTCTTGTCTCGAATGACGCAATGATGCGGCAGGAAATTACCAAAATCTGGGCGATCTATTTCGCTCAGGTGACCTAAATCCCTATATTCATCGATAAATTTTGAATAAGATTCTTTTAATTCGGGATTCTTGTTTAACTTATTTTCTAAATTTAAAAATCTCTTCTTCGCTAAATAAAATGAATCACCGAGGTTTGTTTCAGGTTCTTTTAGAGGCATCTGAACACAAAACCTACCATCAGGTAACCGACTGGTAGTTTCAATAAAATAATCCTCACAAAACTGCTCCTCCATACTATAAGTTTTCGTTTCCGAAGGCAGTTCTTCAATTTCCCAAAATTTCCTAAGAGAATCTTCCAAATTTGAGAATTGATTGAAATAACAATAGACCTTCGATTTAGGCTGACTAATAACTACTGGGCCAGCGATTAACCATCCAAGCTGAGATTCTTGCAAAGTAGGCATATTGACTCCTAACTTTATTTGGTTTGTGCCAATAATATTCCAAAATACGTCAGCCCCCAAAAGAATATCAATAGAGGAGGGCTGAAAAAATGTGGGATCCGCTAGCTCAAGCCCACTAGGAATACCTAACTGGGCAACGTCTATCTCGACACTCGGTAAAGTACCTGTAATAGTTGGTACTAATAAACAAGATATTTTAGCCTTAAATGCCGTTGTACACGATTTTATCGCAACATCACAACTCCCTGAAATGTTAGTTTTAATATTATTTAAACCACAAACATTTAAAGTTTCACTCGACTTCTTATCCAACCCTAATTTATTTCGCATGCATTCCGTTAAGAAACTCGATTGAGATCCAGTGTCCAGCAATGCGCGGGCGATAATACTCTGATTGTTAGATTCATTAATGATTTCTACTTGGGCCGTGCACAACAGCGTGTGAGTCATCGACAGCGCTGATAACGCAACAGGAGCGGGCGCGCCAGAGGTATCCGAGGTACTTGCCGCGCTGCACCCGGGCTCGGAATCCACGCGCACATCATATTTATGCAACAGCGTGTTGTGTTTACCTTTGCATACTTGACAAGAACCTTTCAAACGACATTGGTAGGTACTATGACCAGTACGTAGACATTTAGTACAAAGTTTCAACCTAGTCGCTTCTTTCATCCTATCGTCAAACTTCATGTTTTTAAATTTTGTACACTCGTGCACCAAATGGCTTTGATTACAAATAGAACATGAATGATTACGCACATTATGATCGGAAGCAGCAAAGAAAGACCGCACGGGCTTATTGTTATTATAAAATTGTGGCTTAACATGCTCTTGTTTATCAGACCTATTATAATGCGCGGTTTCTAATATATCTGCTCGGCTTCGTAGAAAAGAATGAAATTCCTCTAAAGTAGGTAATTCCTTCAAACTGTTTTTGTACTCTTCCCACTTTCGCCCCGTGATGGGATCCAGCTTGGCTGAGACAATGTAAATCAACAACACGTCCCAGTGCTTAGTAGGAAGACCTAGTGTGTGCAAAGATCTCAAGTTTTTAGAAATGTGATCCATTAAAAAACGCAACGCCTTAAACGATTCTTTTGTCATGTGATCGATACTTAATAACGCCTTAAGATGGTTATTTATTAAAATGTTTTTGTTGTTGTATCGATCACATAAACATTGCCATGCATTTTTATAATTATCAGAGGTAAACTCAATCGATCTAATTACGATAGCGGCGCCACCCTCTAAACTAGATCTCAGGTAATGAAACTTATTAATAAGTGGTATAGATTCGTTATCATTCACGAGAGATTCGAAAGTGTCCCTATACTCTAACCACTTCAAGTAATTCCCATCAAACTTAGGTAAATCTATAGTAGGCAGCTTGATAGAATTCATGGAATGCGCACATTGCCCTGATACACTTTGATTAGAAATAGATTTTTTATCCAAGTTGGCATTTTCCATCAATTCTTGAGCCGTCGAAAGAAGAGAAAAGAACTGAGTTTCAATACTATCTCTCTCCGTTAACTGTTCCTCTTCGTTCGATGCAAGTACTTCTATATCAGACTGCAAGGAACTAAAATCTGTCAATAACTCTTGAAATTTGTCCACTCGCATAGATAACTCCCTAATCTGAACGCTTGTTACTTTCTCTGCGCCTACCTGACTTAAGACTCCCATATAGTCCTTAAATTTAGTTAATCTGCCCTTTATAGTACTACGTCTTTTAAGTAGATCTTTTAAATCCATGGCGCGATAAATAACAAAGCGCAATCAGAATGTAAACAAAGTAACTAGGCAATGAATTGAGTATACGTACGTAAGAATAGTTAAATATGTTGCACGATACCTTTGTTACCGCGAGATGTGATGACCTGATCCAGCAAGTACATACGTAAGCTGCGCCCGCCAACCTGGGCGCACCGGCAGCGTCGGAATCAAATTCGACTCAAGTCCCCCAGCGCGCAAACAATTATAATTAACCTGAAATCACCGGCAAATGATGATTAAAACGGATTCCAAAAATATACTTTTTTATATATTTTTTATGTAGGTAGATATGAAACTAACGGAATTCCAATTTCTAGATTCTAGAACAATTTCTATTTAACACCAATGTACAAACTGGAAAATAGTCCGAATGTTTCTTAGACACTGCTTATACGTTTATAATAAATATACGAAACAAGTTGAAACGATATTACGGGTCTTATGATATGTATTCGTAATATTAATACTCTGATTAAATTTTACTAAGTATGGTGAAATTGAGCAATTATTGTAGGCTTACTAAATGCATTTATGCAGCACTGGCAGAAGAATAAAGCGCATAAGTGCTAGCTGAACTCGTAGTTAATTATGATTATAAAATCTAGAAATGTACCTAATTTACGCATGCGAAAGCTAAGCAGTGCAGCGTTTAAAGAAAACAAAAAACACACTGATATCGCAATAGCCGAAGTTAAGTTAATCTTATTGATACTCGTAAACTAGCAGTATTACGTACCTTAACGTTTTCGGAGCGGCAAAGTGTTTATACAGATAGAAGGGGAAAAGCGAAAATTAGTAAAAAGGATACGGCCACTTCCCTCGGGAACAGCTTCTTGACTTTCAGCACTTCACAGCCAGCTTCACATCAACCAGAGGGCGAAGAATAGCGTTCGTTGAAATCCAAGTTACTCGCTTTCCGTTGTAGATTCAAAATTTGAATTCGAGTAGCGGTTATCCGATGGTACTCGATGTCGAAGATTGCAAATTTCTTTATTTTCACGGTCGCCAAATGTCCAGGAATGGGACTTTGTTTTAAATGAAAGTGACTTGCTCTTCAATGCAAATATGTATAATGTAAAATTATATAGAATTACAATATTTGGACTACTAAGTACGTCCGTTCACATGAAGTAATGTAGGCAAGTGACAGCGGTGGGGCGCGGGCGTTGACCGATCAGCTGGGCTTGCCCCCCAGCCCCGCTCCTTCCCCGCGGTCGTCTGCGCGCATATGTGAAGCGTAGACATCCTCCGGCACGTTGAAAGCCATAGCTTTCAAGAAGTAGTTGAGGGCCTGGATGCGGCTCCCTCGTCTTCGTCATCAGCATAGGACTCGGCTGTTGGCAACAGGCACATTTTATTTACGGCCCGTCGAATGATGCCCTTTGACGTGGTAACATCAGCGACTCTGGTCACTCCATCCGTTCCTGGGTATAAACGGCACACGCGTCCTAGCCGCCATTGTAGGGGCGGCAGATTGTCTTCTTTCAAGATGACGACGTCTCCGCAGGTAAGCTCCCTTTGTGAAGTTCGCCACTTGGTGCGCTGCTGCAACTCGGATACATATTCTTTGCTCCACCTCTCCCAGAAGTGCTGACGTAACTTCTCAACAAGCTCGTATCTGTTGGGTTTGGTAGTTGTCACGGGCAGCGTCGGGATGGACATCAATGGTTTCCCGATCAAGAAATGGCCTGGGGTCAGAGGACAGGGATCAGTGCAATTGGACGAGAGAGGAGTCAGTGGACGGGAGTTTAGGATTGCTTCTATCTGTATAAACAACGTCGCTAGCTCCTCAAACGTCAACGCAGCGTTACCGGCGATACGCTTTAAATGGTGTTTTGCTGATTTTATTCCAGCTTCAAAAATACCTCCGAAATTCGGACTATAAGCTGGACTGAATACAAATTTGATTCCTTCGCTACTGGCTAGATCATAGACAGACTGACGACTGGATCTTAGTACTCTACCCAATTCATTGCTAGCGCCTACAAAGTTACGCCCGTTATCACAGTAGATTTCATGAGGTTTACCTCTGCGTGCTATAAATCGTCGCAAGCATAAAATAAAGGCTTGAGTACTCAAGTCACTCACTAGCTCTAAATGCACTGCTTTAGTGCTTAGGCAAACAAATAAGCATAAATAGCATTTACTTATACGATTACCGCGACCTTTACGACTGCATATCATAAAGGGTCCCGCAAAGTCAACCCCACACGAGTCGAAAGCAAAAGTAGCACTTGTGCGAGCTTCTGGTAGATGCCCCATTATTGGCTGCATAGTATCAGCACGAAGCCGAACACATATAACGCATCGCTTGACTATTCGACGTGCTAAACATCTACCGCCAATGGGCCAGTATTTATCTCTAATAGAAGCTAACAGTAACTGCTGACCGGCGTGGAATAATCGTATATGTTCATGAGACATTATCAATTTTGTTAATGGATGTTTAGAATCTAACAACATGGGGTGTTTCTTATCGAAATCATATTTTGAGTTATTTAAACGACCTCCTACTCGCACCACATTGTCTGAATCTCTAAACGGTGTTAATTGTAATAATTTACTTTTCTTTGGCAATTGTTTACCTTCTTCTAACAATTTTACTTCTAAAGGAAATGATTCCATCTGACTAAACTTGACCAGCAGTAATAATGCGTTATTCATCTCAACCACATCTAAAGGACCGGTAAGTTTTATTTTACTTTTATCACAGTTATTTAGGAAACGTAATACATACGCAAATATTCTATTTAATCTCGCAAAACTTGAGTATCTTTTAAAATCGACGATAACATCATTCGAGGCAGAGATTAAAGAATGTACCTTAACTTCTGGTAATTGTTTAGCTACATATGAATGCTGAGGCCACTCGGACTGCTCCTTCTTCAAGAATGAAGGGCCTTCCCACCACAGGCTAGAAGACAGGAGATCCTGGGGATCAACGCCCCTAGATGCCAAATCAGCAGGGTTAATATTAGTTGGTACATGTCTAAATTGAAAATCACTGGTTATCTCATTTATCTCATTAACTCTGTTACACACAAACATTTTAAGGTTTCTCACATCTGTTTTTAACCAACCCAAAACAACTGTCGAATCGGTCCAAATAATTTTAGAATCTAGTTTAAACCGTAAGGACTCGATTACTTTTTTACATAGACGTGCTCCTAACAAAGCTCCTAATAATTCAGCCCTCGGAATAGTGGTAGGTTTTAAAGGCATAACCCTAGCCTTGGCACATAAAAGCCTTACTGTAACCACCTCATCTTTGCTTATGGACCTTAAATACACGCACGCCGCGTAAGCATGCTGTGAGGCGTCAACAAAACAGTGCAATTCTGTTAAAACTGGAGATTCACAACGAGCATTTCTTCCAATTTTAATATCCGAGAGGTAGTGCAGGCTATTAATGAATTTGAGCCAAACGCATGCAAGATTTTGTGGGATTTGTTCCTCCCAATTGATTTTTGCAATCCACAGCTGCTGTAGGAACATTTTTGCCTTGATGAGGCACGCACAAATTAAGCCCAATGGATCGTAAATTTTGCAAATAGTGGCGATCACCTCCCTTTTGGTAAGTAGCTGAGAAGGTTCAATATTTTTCGGGAAGTGTATGATGTCAGATTTAGGACAATAAGTCAAACCTAATACACTAGACTCTTTAGTTAAATCCACTGAATTTGAGATTGTGTCATCATTTGAGAAAGCTTGTGCACAGTTGGTTCTAATCTTCCTTAAGGGAAAGCATGCAGAGTCTAAAATACTCTTTACATTTTTATATATATACTGCAGTTGCCATACGCTATCTGCTCCCGTATTTAAGTCGTCTATATAAAAATCCCATTTTATTATATTCGAAATAGTTTCGTCGCGACATTCATCTGCGAGCTGCTTTAAGCACCTAGTGCTCACAAAAGGCGCATAGGCCATTCCATATGTTATTGTATTTAACTGCAAAATCTTTAAGTTTCGATCACTGGGCTCCGTACTCGCAGATGAATCTCGCCATAGGATTAATTGGAGGTGACGTTGAGATGGATGCACGGCCGCTTGTCGGTACATTTTCTCAATGTCACCCAAAAGGACGAATCGATGAGCGCGAAAACGCAACATAATAGAGAACAGATCACTCTGAACGACAGGGCCTACAGCCTGTATGTCATTTAGAGACTTCCCGCTTGAAGTCTTTGCCGAAGCATCAAATACAACCCTTAATTTTGTTGTCTCACTCTTGTCTCGAATGACGCAATGATGCGGCAGGAAATTACCAAAATCTGGGCGATCTATTTCGCTCAGGTGACCTAAATCCCTATATTCATCGATAAATTTTGAATAAGATTCTTTTAATTCGGGATTCTTGTTTAACTTATTTTCTAAATTTAAAAATCTCTTCTTCGCTAAATAAAATGAATCACCGAGGTTTGTTTCAGGTTCTTTTAGAGGCATCTGAACACAAAACCTACCATCAGGTAACCGACTGGTAGTTTCAATAAAATAATCCTCACAAAACTGCTCCTCCATACTATAAGTTTTCGTTTCCGAAGGCAGTTCTTCAATTTCCCAAAATTTCCTAAGAGAATCTTCCAAATTTGAGAATTGATTGAAATAACAATAGACCTTCGATTTAGGCTGACTAATAACTACTGGGCCAGCGATTAACCATCCAAGCTGAGATTCTTGCAAAGTAGGCATATTGACTCCTAACTTTATTTGGTTTGTGCCAATAATATTCCAAAATACGTCAGCCCCCAAAAGAATATCAATAGAGGAGGGCTGAAAAAATGTGGGATCCGCTAGCTCAAGCCCACTAGGAATACCTAACTGGGCAACGTCTATCTCGACACTCGGTAAAGTACCTGTAATAGTTGGTACTAATAAACAAGATATTTTAGCCTTAAATGCCGTTGTACACGATTTTATCGCAACATCACAACTCCCTGAAATGTTAGTTTTAATATTATTTAAACCACAAACATTTAAAGTTTCACTCGACTTCTTATCCAACCCTAATTTATTTCGCATGCATTCCGTTAAGAAACTCGATTGAGATCCAGTGTCCAGCAATGCGCGGGCGATAATACTCTGATTGTTAGATTCATTAATGATTTCTACTTGGGCCGTGCACAACAGCGTGTGAGTCATCGACAGCGCTGATAACGCAACAGGAGCGGGCGCGCCAGAGGTATCCGAGGTACTTGCCGCGCTGCACCCGGGCTCGGAATCCACGCGCACATCATATTTATGCAACAGCGTGTTGTGTTTACCTTTGCATACTTGACAAGAACCTTTCAAACGACATTGGTAGGTACTATGACCAGTACGTAGACATTTAGTACAAAGTTTCAACCTAGTCGCTTCTTTCATCCTATCGTCAAACTTCATGTTTTCTGACACGCTCTGTCTCGAAACGCACGTACCTACACGATTTTCGCGCGCGTCTCGCTCACGATTTAGGTACGTCGCAAGTGAACGTTCCGCATTCATCTGTTGATACCAGTGTTATATTATAATATAAAGTGTTTAAATGAGTAAAAAGACAGCGAAAAGATATTGTATCGCAGCGGGTTGTAGGAACAATGATCGAAATTGGAATCACGCGTTTTTAGTTCTCCCAACACGTCCGAAGGATGCTGAAAGGTAAGAAAATGAACATAATATATAATAAGTAGTAACTGAATAATAATAAAAAACATATTGCAGGTGTATCTACTTCCATATTTAACACTGGTTACTCAGAACAATTTTAATTGTCAATTGTAGATTATTTGCTGATACCTATTTGTCAATTTAAATTCTAGTAAAATAAGTATGTCTACTACTAAATCAACAATCATAGAGGTTTTTATAATAATATTTAATATCAAGTTTGTAAAACTACTAGTAATGAATAAACGATTGAGTAATAGTTTGATAGGTAAGTATATAAAATATATAAATTATGAGTTAAAAGAAATGTATTGGAAGAGATCCCTAATAGGGATAAGTTCGCCTTCGTACATGTTTTATTTGTTACTAGCGACCCGCCCCGGCTTCGCACGGTGCGTCCGTGCGTATTTTTAAAGATCTAAGCATACATAGGGGCAGACATGCAGACAGCAGGAAACGACTTTGTTTTATGCTAGGTGTGTAGTGATGAATATATATAAATAAATAAATAAATAAATATCGGACAACTAAGCAAAAACAAAATGAAGCTCAAGAATTTAATTGCATGGTAACGCATTCGTTGCATTATTTTATTATATTATACGTATTAAAATGTTTAAAAACTGTTTTGCGGCCTGGTGGTTTTTTCGTCCAAATTCTGAGATTGATTATTTTATAGTTAAATAATGAAATAATAAATATAATGGCGCCAGGGGGCACGCCGCCTGGTCAAATGTGTCAGCAAGCGCTTGCGGGACGCGACAGGCGATCCACGCGCGGGCAGCTTTCTCGCGCAAAGGTTAGCCATTGCTATCCAGCGCGGGAATGCTGCCTGCGTTTTGGGTACCCTACCACGGGGTCCCGATCTTTTTTAATGTTATTTAGTTATAGTTCCTATTTTAATGTTTTTATAGACATAATCTTGTACATCTCCTCTATATTATAATATAAATTATAACATATGATATTAAAAAAAAATATAATGTATGAAGAATATAAATATATTGCTCTCTATATTGAATGCAAGAAATAAATGGGAAATACATTTTTATTTTTAGTCGTTGACAGCCCTCGCTCTCGGCGACGCGGCAAGCGAGCCAATTCATTTTCACCGTTGGCACGCAGCTTTAACGTTCCGTTTGGCTTGCGCTGGAGACGACGACTTGAGAAGGGCCATAAATCATATTTTTTCGGCTAAAAAAAGCGGCTTTTGTAAAGATCAAAGTAGTGTGCCTTCTGTACTTGTACTATTATCTATTCTGTGGTATTACGGTGTAAAATTGAATCTCCATTTCGCGCCAGAAACTCGTTAATTGCATGCAACTTGTAACCTGGTTCGGCTCCGCGCATACTAATTCAATAAGTCCAGGAACAAATTACGTCGCGAATGAGAACAAGTTTTACTTAATACCTGGCGTTCCCACTTAAATCTTTGGTAGGAAAAGACGTGCGAAAGTTTTGCATGTAACAGCAAATCATGTGCAGGTACTTAGAGCTACATAAGGTGGGATAAGACCATCACCGGGAGAAGACTGACACATTTCATCATCCCTTAGATAATGAACTAAGTATGTTAGTCTTACAGCACCTTACCTTATAACTTGCTGCTACATATAAAACGAGGTTCTGCTACGCAGTTAATTGGTGTGCGTTAAAATGTACCAATGAGGTAATGTCAGTCAGGAATCCTGGATAAATGCGTCAACGGGACAAGCACACCTACCGTGTCGGTATATAGAAAAGTACATATACATGTATATAAAACTGCGCAACTATAGTTTGCAAAAGTAAGATAGTATTAGTTATAAAGTGTAGAAGGCAAGGAGTGGCATCTTTAATAGGAGAATGTTTGATAAAATTCTCAGCGATTTGCAGTAAATAATAGTTCCAATGCCGTCCGCAAATAGCGCTATAGTAGCAATAATGAAAAAAAAAAACAAGTTATAGACGGAGTGAACTGTTTTTTTTTAATATTTTAGGTAACCAGAGTAATTGCTACTTTCATTTATGTATATACACAAAAACGCAAAATTACATTTTATTAATTAAAACTTTATAAACAAACCATTGCTAAGCAACGAACTACTTTCAGTAGCGCCACCAATTTAACACCTTTAAGTGTACTTTTTTGGATATATGAAGATTCTGCTCCTCCCTTGTACATTCCATAGTATTAGCAAGGACCATATACCCGGGACTTATGTTCTCATACAAGAAAACGTAACTCTGAAAAAGCTCAAAATTCGGTATAAAAACTAGATGGCGCTGCTTCGTAGCCTGGAAGTGACAAAAATGATATTTTTTACCAATATTTATAAGTGATTTTTGATTTTTGAAAATCAAACGCGTTACTGCTTTGTTTTAATACGATAATATAACTTAAATACACAATTTTTAAGGATTTCATTTTTTAGTCTTCAACAACGTGGTTTGATCGTATTAAAATAGATGGCACTACCTCTGGATAGCTCAAGGTTGCTTGCGGGCTCGCCAATTTTTGCTACACAAAATAGCTAGATGGCGTTGGTGCACTGATGTAATGGACAAAATAAGTTACGCCCGAATTGTCAAGCGACATTTCCCACTAACAAACAGTCAGTAACGTAATATTTGTTAGATAAGTTTTGTACAGTCAAGGAATTTCATTTCCTACCCATTTCGTTAAAATGTCGTTAGACATTCGCAATGCATTAAGGCCGAAAATTATATTTCAATGTCAATATTATTATTTGTCACTTCATTTTACAAAAAACCTCCTCGCGAAAGGTTGTCATTTGCTTTTAATTTCTAATTAGGAACATATGTCAGTGTCAATCGAGAAAATTGTAAAATAATTTTCAGCAACGTTATTAATTTGAAAAATAAAATGCTTGCCGCTAACCGTGAACTATTAAAAGATAATGATAATGACTGAAAACAATGAAGAGCTCAAAGAGTGGAGTTACACCAGGAAGGAATACGGATTTATGAGATCACACGTCGGTTAAATGCTAGCAGGGACACAGTTTGACGTTGGGTACGGCGATATAATGCTGAAGGAAACCTTATTGATCTACTGCAAAGCAAAGTAACCATTGCATCGTCCGCTTGCCATGGCCCAAGACCAACGCCGACGACAAAATGGCTTTACGCCAACGGGACGATTTGCGGAAATGTTTGACATTTACCCTAGAACAATTAGGAATTGCCTACATGCAGGCGGCCTGCGAAAATATATTCGTTCGTTTTGTTTTTGTTAAAAGTAATATAAAGAAAACGTTTATAAAATTGTGGTTTTATTGAATTATCACTGTCGTTAGTTCTGTTAGTTTTTGTATAGATAAATTTCGGGTGCCTGTCGTATCGCATAATGTTTTTTGTCCTAAAAATGTTTGGCCGAGAATGTTTGGCATACTGTTGAATGGCATACTACTCGTTTGTCCTACTATTTTCAGATGATGTGCGTATCGAAAGTTTCGATTCGAAACGTGATACCTACCTGAAGGGCTACTCCGATGTTGGAAATTTTACTGTCGTATAGTGCTATTCCATTCACTAAAATATTCTTTGACAGATGATCGAGAAGGATGGCGCTATTCGACAGTCAAATTTTGAACATCGGGGTAGCCCTTCTGGCATCACTGGTTTGACATGTCTTGCCAGATGGGTGTGTGATGTCGTCAAATCAAATGTCATTGTTTCAAATTTGTAAAATTGTATGTATTTTATTCATGAAATTACGCGATTAATCGAATTTTGCGGTTACGTGTTTCCATATCAGAATTTATTGTTTTTTTACAAAGAATAGTTTGGTATGCGTTTCGTGAAGGTCTATCGTAGGCCCAGACAAAATTATTATTATATTGATTAGTTTACGTCAAAACGATGACATGTAGGGAATTGTTGCAACTACAATGATTTGCTCTCCATACAAATTTTAACCCCGTTTTTCGTCCCTAAAAGGGATAAAACTTGGTATAAATGATAGCCTATTCTTTTCTGATATATAAGGTACATAACTGGAAAGTTTCATCATAATACGTCCAGTAGTTTTTGAGATTAAGTGAAACGTACATACATACATCCATCCAAACTTTCACGTTTATAATATTATTAGGATTAGGATTAGGATGTAAGTAATTTTTATGTTTAAATAAAACATACACAAATAGTGAAATGAGACGAAACGGAACGTAGTAAACAAACATCGCACCTAACGTCATCTATTCACTTTTTACTGTATCACTTGAAAGTTGGAATGTCGTTGAACGCTTGACGACTGTGTTACTTCACGCTTGCGCGTACCGTACGGTAGAGATTGAAAAATGACGACTTTTGAATGAATTGAGACCCTTAGCGGCATCTAGCGACGTAGAACGATAGTAACTAACGGAGTACGGTGCGTAGTATGAAGAATAGCGGTCCCGTGTACCTATATATGGTCCTTGGTATTAGCATTACGTGGAGAAACACATGTGCCATAGATAGACAATCCAAAGGACCGAGTTTTTGTTTAGCAAAGAGGCCGCTCGAGCGTGGGGCTAAATCGGATCGCACTTCTGGCTGCGCGAGATAACTCCGTGGTGTTGCGAGTGCGAAAATGGAAACCGCTCAAAAATCCCAAAAGGCTTTGCAACACAGGCTTTCTATTGACGTCTGAAAATTGACAAATTGATATAGATAGTACCGAGAAGACAAATAGGTATAACCATAATTATAGGTAATATCAAATATTATTTAGCCTAAAACAACCTTGTATTCGATACCGACAATAGTTGGCACATTCAAACTATTTAAAGCATTATATGGTCTTCTTTTCATGATATCTATATGAAAAGAAGACCATTTAATTTAAGCGGAATTAAGTACTTATAATATTTATATGATATAATCCGTTTAAATTGTTTAAAAGTGATACAATCGCAAAAACCCAAGAGAATATTAGGCTGTTAGCTAGTGAAATTACTGCAACACACATTAGCAAATATACTAAAACTAAATAACTTAAAACTATACAATTTTATGATTTAATAATTCTTAAAAACAACTACCTACAACACAATAAATAGCAAAGGTTATAAACCTTAGAAAACATTTAACTTCGAATAAAAAAATACCGAAGAAGAATAAAAGTATCAAAAACACATTACCGACTGGCAACACTAAACCTTTTACAAAGCTGCCAAGTCTTACACGGCTTCAATTCATTTGCTCAAACGAGACGGTTCCGAGACAAATTCGTGTTGTGATCATATTGAAGATTTTCAAGGAGAAGTAATGAAATGTAAACAGCTTTAGCGTGCTGATATGTAAATTCAGAAACAGTGGATTACGTGCGAATTGTTTCAAGACAAACATCTGTTAGTTAACTATAGTTGTGGAATAAATTTCAGAACTGTGATGAGAATGAGACGGTATGAGAAGTTATGTTTGTGATAAGCTTTAATCTGCCTCAGTTTATGAAGCTCGTGACTGGTTTTCATGATTGATTTAATCTGAACTTGTTACTGTAGTGTCTGGATTAAATAAATCCCTTTTTGATTTACAATTTATTCTGTCGTGTGTTGTCCATCGAGTCTCGGCACTACCTACTTCTGGTCAATTTACACAATATAGTAACATGACTAATAATCATACGCCGGGGTTTTCGGTGTACAGATGATTTAACAGTAGGCCGGCAGTAGGTGTCAAATCATTTGTGTACCGAAAACCCCCCGAGGTATGCCAATAATGCAATGCATATTGTTATTGCTGATTATTATTTTCCGAAAATGGCGTAACGTTCCTTTTGACATAACTATTCTTACAACTATAATTTTATAGACCCAGCGAGTTAGGTTAGTTTAATAAAAAATCTGAAAAGTTTCAGCGAAAAATCTATATGAAAAGAAGACCATTTAATTTAAGCGGAATTGAATTTATCCCGGGCCCATGTAAGAACAAATTACCAAAGCAATCTTGCCTAGCGCGAAACAATGGAACGCGATACGCGCCCTATGTACTTAACCTAACTTGATCTACTTTGCTAACCTGGAGTTCAGCCGAATATCTTCCTGGCTGCAAGGTTGTGTTTCTGTTTTGTGTAAAGTGTATGTATGTTTACTTGCACCAATAAACGAAGTCCCGGTCTGCGCCGCCGCCGCCCCGATCTCGTCAGCAAACACGCCAAACACAATTCACATTGTAGTAGTCCTTATATCACTCTAAATAACAATCCTTGGGGCGCCCGAAGCAGCCCACCGTACAAGGAATTGTGCCGTATTTCAACACTTTCCGTTAAAGCGTAAAACTTCCAAAATATCTCCCAAACCACGGAGGTTATAATGTTCAAGAGCCGTTACGATAGTACCAATATTACCAATGGCGCCGGCTCGCGTCCGCTGGCGACCGCCCGCGCGCTCGCAGCGCCGTGAAAGAAAAATGAACTAACAGATTGTGTGGCCAGTGGGTAAAAACCTATCAATTCTCAACAACCACCCGCCCCGGACCGACCCGTCGTCGGTCCGCTCAAACTCCCGGTAGTCGGGATAGCGTTGAAACCGCCCGTCTAAGGATCGAGTCCCTCACTTGTACATCTGCGATCCGTGGAGACCCATCCTTGCCCGCTATCAAGTTAACGATGCGCCCCCGTCGCCAACACAACGGTGATAGGTTAGCATCCTTAACCAGTACGAGGTCTCCAACGCACGGTGGGGTCGTCCTGTCCGTCCACTTAACGCGTTGCTGAAGAATGTGCAAATACTCAAGTGACCATCGCTTCCAAAAAATTTGAGTCATTTGCTGCAGCATCTGATACCGTGACAACCTATACAACTTAACATCCGTATACGGATACTCCGGCAAGGCGTTAAGTGGTTGGCCAATCAAAAAATGACCTGGGGTAATGGCCTCCAGGTCATTCGGGTCAGCGCTCAACGGACACAAGGGGCGCGAATTTAAAACTGCCTCAATTTTGCAGAACACCGTTGACAATTCCTCAAAGGAGAGGATCGTTGAGCCGATGACCCGATACAAATGAGTCTTGGCAGACTTAACCACTGCCTCAAATATTCCACCCCAGTGGGGGCATCCAGGTGGACTGAAATACCACGAAATGCCCCGACTGGCGATGGCCGTGCCGATCTCTCGCTCATTTTGACTTAAAAATAATACAATTTCCTTTAGAAAACGATCGGCGCCCTTGAAGTTGGTACCACAATCCGACCGTATCAAGGCCGGTATCCCCCGCCGAGAAACGAATCGGTCCAGCGCTGCCAAAAAGGCCTCCGTAGAGAGATCAGCTACCATTTCCAAATGAACGGCCTTGGTCGCCAGACACACGAAGACGCACAAATATGCCTTAACCGACTTCGCGTTGCGAAGGCGTGATGTCTTGACCATGAAAGGCCCCGCGAAGTCTGTCCCCACACCAGCAAACGGCCGAGCTTCCGTAACTCGGTCGGGCGGGAGATCTCCCATTTGTGGCTGCATTGTGGCTGCCTTGAGCCGGTAACAAGGCAAGCAACGAAACACAACGCTCCGTATCACTCTCCGTGCCGACAAAATCCAGAACTCCCGCTGCAAAATGCCCAGCAGTGTGTTGCAGCCTGCATGTGAATTCCTGATGTGACGGTCCCAAACCAACAGCTCCACCAGAGCTCCCTTCTTGGGAAGAATTAAAGGATGCCGCGCTGAATAGGGCAATTCGGCATTCCGTAGTCGGCCTCCCACCCGGAGCATTCCGTGCTCATCAATAAACGGGTTGAGGCAGACAAGGCTCTTCTTCATTCTGCCCACGCCAGTCCGCAAGATCCTAAGTTCATCCTGGAACTCATTCCCCTGAATGACCTCCACCCAACGTGAGAGAGCCCTTTGCTGCTCCTCAGGTCCCATTACAGGTGACAGGTTGCGCTGTGCCGCAGGGCTTCGACAATTATGGAAAAACCGCATTATCCATCCCGTGACTCGAAGTAGCTTCCCTAGTGAGCTATACCGTTCCAAAAGAGTGTGGTCCACTGCCACAGACTCCACTGTAGTCACATTGACTCTCAGACCCTGGTCAGGGGGTAGTGGCTGGCGTCCGCAGTCATTGAAAGGCCACTCCGTATGTGGCCGCTCCAGCCATTGAGGCCCCCACCAGAGAGAATGCTCAACCAGAGCAGGCGCCGGGCAGCCGCGACTCGAGCAGTCTGCCGGGTTAACTTCACCTGGAACATGTCTCCAGACCAGAGGAGTCTCCGAGTTATTTATCTGTGACACTCGGTTGGCCACAAATACCTCAAGCGTATGGACCGAAGTCCGCAGCCAGCACAACACGATCTGGCTGTCCGTCCATGCGTAAACCGTGTCATTCAGATCCACCGTGCCACGCAGGTTCTGCGCCACATGGTTCAGGAGGCGGGTCAGGAGCGCGGCACCGGCCAGTTCCATCTTCGGAATCGTCCACCGGGTCCGAACAGGCGCAACCTTGCTCTTGGCCATGACCAAGCGTACAACGCCCTCGCCAGCAGTCTCACCTGTTCTCAGGTAGACCGCGGCCGCGTACCCTTTCTCAGAAGCATCGCAGAACCCATGCAGGGTCACCCTGGCTCCCGCCTGAGGGAGCAGTTTGCGCGGGATCTCAATTTCTTTAATTTGCGGCAATGTGGTCACGAATGCCGTCCACTCGTGCAGCAGCTCGTCCGTGAGCTGCTCATCCCAGCCTAGTTGGGCCAACCAAAGCTTCTGCATGAAGAACTTTGCCATGAACGTGACCGGAGAGATCCAACCATTTGGGTCGAACGTTCGTGCGATAGTCGAAAGGACTGATCGCTTGGTCCAGGTCTTCGACAGCAATTCGGCCTCGCAATTGTATGTGAAGACATCCTGAGTCGGTCGGTACTGGACCCCCAAAATTGCCAACGCATGAGGATTATCCGAGTCCTCAAACAAATGCGGGTCTTGTTGGTGCTCAGCTGGTAGTCCTGCCAGCACCTCTGGGCAGTTTGACAGCCACTTCCTGAGTTCATAGCCCCCGGAGGCCATGAGCGCCACCAATTCATCCCTTAGGATGAGCGCTTGCTCAATGCTGTCCGTGCCCGTACAAATGTCATCCACGTAGACATCCCGGTCGATGACTGCAGCTGCGCGAGGGAAGCGCAGCCGTTCCTGGTCAGCCAGCTCTCGTAGCGTCCGCATCGCTACATACGGGCTGGGCTTTAATCCGTACGTGTTCGTGTTCAGCTCATACGTGATCATCGGTTCTTCTGGGCTCTCTCGCCACAATATCAGCTGGAACCGACGGTCATCCGCATGGATCTCCGTTTGGCGAAACATCATCCTCACATCCGTAACGAAGACCACTTGGTGTCTCCTGAAGTCCGTTAGAATGTCTGCAATGTCTCTGGTCAACTTAGGACCAGCGTGCAGGCATTGATTCAGAGACACCCCGTTAGATGTCGCCGCGCTCCCGTCGAACACGACCCTGATCTTGGAGTCAGGTGTCTTCAGGACTGCATGATGAGGCAATACGTAGTGCTCCTCACGACGCCAGTCTACCCTGGATACCGACATGTGACCCAAAGCCAAATATTCACGCATGAACTCAACATACTTTCGCCGAAAGTTGGAGTCCCGTTTCATGCGCCTTTCCATGGCCATCATCCGTTTCTCAGCCAGGCCCCTGGAGCTCCCCAGTGGAGGTCGCGTCGATAGGAACGGCAGCCGTGTCAGAAATCTGCCCGAAGGGAGGCGCACCGTGTTGCACTGATAAAATGTCTCGCACTCCTCGTCCAGTGGGCTTGTCCTGGGAGCTGTGGGTGGCTCTTCTGTTGCCCAGAACCTTTGCAGGACCTCCGATAACACGCTGCCGTAGTATATGTTGCTATAATCCGTTGCGTCCTGTGGTCCCCGTACTGGGCCCAATAATGCGTACCCACCTGCGGTACTCACGGCCACCAACCCGTTTGGTTGCAGCTCCCGCTTACCGCTCCGCAGCAGCTTCCCGAGGACGTCAGTTCCAAGTAAGACGTCCACCCGTCCGGGAATTGCGAAGTGAGGGTCGGCCAACTCCAATCCCTTGGTCAGCTTCGTTACCGCCAGCGGTAACCGTACCGAAGGAAGAACCCCGACCACTTCATCTAAAACAATAGCCGTGGCCTTCACCCGCGTGATCGATGCCGAGTCACCCATCTCAAACAGGAGGTCCGTCTGACCCCTGATGTCAGGCACCTGATTGCCACCTATACCTATTGCGCCATCCCGTGATGGCTCCAACCTGAGGCCCAGCCTGGCCACTAGGCGGCTGGACACGATACAACCTTGTGCCCCCGAATCCAGGAGTGACCTCACTGGCACTGGCCGTCCATCCGTACCCCTGACGGTAATCTTAGCCGTCGGTAATAATACCGTCACTGGTGGGGTGGGCACGACGGATGAACAGGCTGCTAATTGCTAGCAGGGGGCACCTCCCTCCCCTTCTGCTGGAGGGGCAGAGGGCCCCTGGCCCAGGTATGGGTCCCACCCCGGGTAGTACACCCCGCGACCCATCGGTGCCATGCGCGCCGGCTGGTAATAACCCATCGGCATCCGTCCCATCTGCGGCGGACGCGCCATCAAGCGTGGGCGCTCTGCGAGGGGTGGGGAGAAGCGACTACTCGGGGGCGGCAACCTGCCCCCCAGCGCGGCCGAGTAAGTCGCGTAACCCGACTCCCCATGGGTCATCTCCGGGCACCCGCCCGAATCTCGGCGCCGATCCCCCCCCCGCGGAGGAGACTGCGGCATCCGGCGGTACTCCGGAGTCCTCGATGACTCCCCTCCCCGAGGAGGGGGCGACCGCTGGTCTCTGGGTGACCCCCCTCTCCGAGGAGGGGGCGACCGCTGGTCTCTGGGTGACCCCCCTCCCCGGTGGGGGGGCGACCGTCCGCCCAAGGCTGGCTTAGGAGAGGGAGGATGGCCTCCCGATGAGGCCCCGTACCGCTCCCCACTCTCAGCCAGGCAGAGAAGTTCATGATGGGCTCCTCCACATACTCGGCAGTTGGTGGTCTTACTGCATTCACGCACATAGTGTGCGCCTAGGCAGCGGAAGCACAAGTTTCGCTGCTTGACCACCCCCCTGCGCCTCTGCACCCGCTGTGCTCCAAAATCCGCGCACGCGATGATCGCGTGTCCCCCCTTCCGGCAGAAGGGGCACACTTCCGATTGAAGGGCGTTGTACCGCTGTCCTCCCCGACGGGGCTCCACCGGTTTGGGCCCAACCGTACGCCGGGGTGACGTGGGGGGTTGCGGCGTGGTTGCCCCTTGGCAATCCGCCCGCCTGCACTCACCCTCCAGGAACGCCCTCAATTCGTCAAATGTTGGGAGGTGACTCGATGAATCACCCCCATGTGACTGCTCAAACCGCGCCACCACCTCGCTAGGTAACTTGCGCAAAACCCGGTTCACAACAATGTACTTGTTGTCCCCTAGTGACAACTTGAGTCGCTCCAGCGTATTCACCGCCACCGTGACGGGATTAAGGATTTTCGACCGTATTTCGTGTACATTAGTGACCTTCGATATACTAAATATTTTTTCGATGAGCCCATCAATAATTAATCGCCGATTATCATATCGGTCAATTAATAGGCCCCATGCCGTCTCGTAACTGGAATCCGTAATCTCCAAATGAGTCAAAATATCGTGAGGCTCACCGCGTAATCTCCCCATCAACTGCGCCATTTTATACGCGGGGGTCAAATCCGTGCGCGAGTGCACCACGCTGTTAAAAATGTCGCGAAACCTCGGCCAGTCGGCATATTCACCACCAAATTCCGGGACATTCACTGGTGGCAACGGCGCCATTAGTGCCACACCACTGGGTGCACGCCTTACCCCAACATCCCCTTTTCGGGCGCGCTCGATATCCGCTGCCGCTTGGATGATACTCATCACCATATCACCGCACTGGTCTACATTGCGTTGCACCACTTCAACAGCCTGGGTCCGACTTTCCCCGGTCTCCTCTTCGTCAATACGGGCCAAATATTCGGCATGCAATTTCAATACCGCGTCATATCTTTCATCTACCTGTCGCGCGCGTGACAATAATGCGTCCTCGCGATCCGTACGACCAATTAACGTAACGACTAATGAAAACCATCTTAATTCCGATTCGACCCTTGACGCGACCGTTTTAACTACTGAGGGAGCCATGGTACCAACCTCGATAACGCGGATCAATAAAATAAATTTTTAAAAATAAATTAATAAATTTGGGTGAATAATTTTGTCCGTGGAACCCCGATTTTAGACAATAACAATCCGTTTTTATTTTTCGTACCGAACGCGACAACTTCAAAGTTATTCACCCAACACCAATATTACGCAACGGAAAACAACACTAAATTTATTTTAAATTAAATGTAATTTGAGTGAATAATAGTTCAGCGGAACCCCAATTATTAATTACTTATTAATACGTTTCTCCGTATCGAAACGCAACTATATTTACTTTATTCACTCAACTAACATTTCAATTGAAAGTAATAACTAATATTCTTATAATTTAGTTAGTCTTAATTACGCAAATGCAACTTAACGTTAATAGATTGGAATGCGAACCAAGCGCAATCCACCCTCAAATTTCAATTATGACTTTGATGCTAACTAAATTACTTATCCGAACGTAAATGAAACAAATATCTTTTCTGTGGATATGAACCACGCTTTTGCTACCAAAATTTGTTTGCGCCAGACACAAATTGAATTTATCCCGGGCCCATGTAAGAACAAATTACCAAAGCAATCTTGCCTAGCGCGAAACAATGGAACGCGATACGCGCCCTATGTACTTAACCTAACTTGATCTACTTTGCTAACCTGGAGTTCAGCCGAATATCTTCCTGGCTGCAAGGTTGTGTTTCTGTTTTGTGTAAAGTGTATGTATGTTTACTTGCACCAATAAACGACGTCCCGGTCTGCGCCGCCGCCGCCCCGATCTCGTCAGCAAACACGCCAAACACAATTCACATTGTAGTAGTCCTTATATCACTCTAAATAACAATCCTTGGGGCGCCCGAAGCAGCCCACCGTACAAGGAATTGTGCCGTATTTCAACACTTTCCGTTAAAGCGTAAAACTTCCAAAATATCTCCCAAACCACGGAGGTTATAATGTTCAAGAGCCGTTACGATAGTACCAATATTACCAATGGCGCCGGCTCGCGTCCGCTGGCGACCGCCCGCGCGCTCGCAGCGCCGTGAAAGAAAAATGAACTAACAGATTGTGTGGCCAGTGGGTAAAAACCTATCAATTCTCAACATAATATTTATATGATATAATCCGTTTAAATTGTTTAAAAGTGATACAATCGCAAAAACCCAAGAGAATATTAGGCTGTTAGCTAGTGAAATTACTGCAACACACATTAGCAAATATACTAAAACTAAATAACTTAAAACTATACAATTTTATGATTTAATAATTCTTAAAAACAACTACCTACAACACAATAAATAGCAAAGGTTATAAACCTTAGAAAACATTTAACTTCGAATAAAAAATTACCGAAGAAGAATAAAAGTATCAAAAACACATTACCGACTGGCAACACTAAACCTTTTACAAAGCTGCCAAGTCTTACACGGCTTCAATTCATTTGCTCAAACGAGACGGTTCCGAGACAAATTCGTGTTGTGATCATATTGAAGATTTTCAAGGAGAAGTAATGAAATGTAAACAGCTTTAGCGTGCTGATATGTAAATTCAGAAACAGTGGATTACGTGCGAATTGTTTAAAGACAAACATCTGTTAGTTAACTATAGTTGTGGAATAAATTTCAGAACTGTGATGAGAATGAGACGGTATGAGAAGTTATGTTTGTGATAAGCTTTAATCTGCCTCAGTTTATGAAGCTCGTGACTGGTTTTCATGATTGATTTAATCTGAACTTGTTACTGTAGTGGCTGGATTAAATAAATCCCTTTTTGATTTACAAATTTATTCTGTCGTGTGTTTGTCCATCGAGTCTCGGCACTACCTACTTCTGGTCAATTTACACAATATAGTAACATGACTAATAATCATACGCCGGGGTTTTCGGTGTACAGATGATTTAACAGTAGGCCGGCAGTAGGTGTCAAATCATTTGTGTACCGAAAACCCCCCGAGGTATGCCAATAATGCAATGCATATTGTTATTGCTGATTATTATTTTCCGAAAATGGCGTAACGTTCCTTTTGACATAACTATTCTTACAACTATAATTTTATAGACCCAGCGAGTTAGGTTAGTTTAATAAAAAATCTGAAAAGTTTCAGAGAAAAATCTAACTGCGAAACTAAACCGTTGAATTTAGTATCTTACCTTTATGAAAGTACGAAGCGTGCAAGCATTTTAATTCTATGTAATTCTAGGGTTGAATCCTCATTTTCTGTTAAATGATGAATGCCGTTATAGGACATGCAAATACGTGCTTCTAGATAGTCTTCTCCGGTGCATTAACTGTAATTAAGTGAAAGTAATTAAGTATGTACTTAAGCTTGCCTTTATGACCCTCATTAGGTATAATAAAAGGGCTGAAAACAAAAGAGGTGTTGTCATTGTGAAATTATTGCCGTAATAATGCCTTCTCTTAAAAGTAAAATTTGGACGAAGTTTATGAAAGCGCACAATACTTGAATAGAAATGGGAACTTGATGATTGGTCACTTGATGACATAAAATGCACAAATTAGGGTGCAATTATTAATTAAGGTGCAATATTACATAAAGGTCCAAAATGTCAGAGATTGTATTGTACTGTTAGTATTTTATAGAATAAATACAGTTATAAAAAAACGGGATCTGATCACGTTCAAAAGAGGCGGGCAAATACACCTTTTTGTTTCTCGATTATTTCAAACTACCCGGACTTGGTGTTCATACTCTTCATTATTAGTTTATTCACTGGGGTTGCCACTTGACCGACACACCGACCGAAGCTTAAAACCGGCTTCCGTTTTATTTGCCGGTTGAAATAACGTTTATTCCTCTGATGCTATATATTATTAAGGTTGCTTTCGACGTTCGAGTCACAGTTATGTTTGAAAAATAAATAAAAGATTACTGGGATGCTTCCGCAGTAAGCCGATTACGAAACGCAAGTACGATTTACATGTAAAATATGCAAACCCGCCATGTCCCAACTGTTGGTTCGGATGCTACGCTGTAATCCATACTTACTCTATATCAGTTTATATCAAATTCATCTTTTGGAAAGATGCCGGTTTTTCTCTTCTATTGAAGCTTAAAAACTCTGCTCCGAATTTAATAGCAAAACGCAAACGCAAACTATTTCGATTAACTTTGATTAAAAATAATGTCTCACGAAATTATGCAGAAATTGGGCGTGTTTTCTGCATCTCTGATTGCAAATTTATAAATCCAGGAAAGCATTAATAACGTAGAAAAATGTAATAAAAGGAAGGGGATTTGAAACTTGCTCCCAAACGTAAAGCACCGAGAAATGTTTTAACAGAATGAATACTGGTTAGAATATTTTCAACAATTATAAAGACCACATAATAATCGAGCAATAAAAAATATTTACGGTATGACTTTATTTCTGCTGCTAATATTACTCGAACATGTGGTGTCGTCTAACACTTATTCGAAGATTATATTATTTTTTTCAAAAATATAATAAAGTACAATCAACCAAATATTTAAATATTATTATAAAAGTTTTTTTGGCACCCAACGTGGGGCCTGCAAATTATGGTTCATAGAATTAACAGCGTGTTTGCAGATATTTTTCAATCTGTCCTGGATTGTACCTTCGCTGATAGCTCTGAATCCTATTGGGACGAGTCGGATTTCAGGCTATTGTCGACGCCTCGCTCGGGGGAGCTCGAGTCGCTCGCAGCGTCAGACTTTAGAGTTAAATAAATATAGTCGCCCTGGGCTCATAGGCGACATATTAGAAAGCTGACACTAAAGTTATGTTACTTATAACGCACTGAGTGACAATTTTATTACCGTATAAAATTAATATTACTAATTAAAACGAATAAAAATAATTTAGTTTTTACCTCGTTTTCACTAATAATCGATGAAACAAACGATTATTAGTGAAAAAGAGGTAAAAACTAAATAATAATAATATTAATTTTATACGGTAATAAAATTGTCACTCACATGTATTAAATGGCGCCCAACGTGGAACCAGCAAAATAAGGTTCATAGAATTTACAGCGTGTTTGAAGATATCTTTGAATCTTTCCAGGATTGTCGGTTTTCGGACAGCCTTGGATCTTATTGGGACGAGTCAGATTTCAGGATTTTGTCGACGCCTCGCTTGGGAGAGCTCGGCCCGCTCGCAACATCAGGCATTAGAGTTTAATATACGTAGCTCTGGGCTCGTTGCCGAGATATATGGACAGGGTTTGATTGGAGTTTGGTATTCATCTATGATATAACGTACTGCACAATTAATTTGTTTTACCGTAAAAAGTGCAAAATAAACAAAATATGTACCTATAATCTTAAAGTTGTCCCTCTGTATGTAACAGAATTGCCTGGGGCATCGTAGCAAAATATCGAGTTAAAATAATAAAGGTTTGGGGAAAATATTTGGTGATACGGATTCCAATACATTAAACTGCTCATGCAGTAACACTTATTTCTGTCCAATTTTAATACTGTAATATTTTTAATCCTTTCTAAAATTGTGCTTAATTTAAAAATAATTCACCAGTCGTTTACGTGAGGCTGGTAGGCAAAATGTCATAAAATATTTACGTGATAGCATTTGCTTCTAATAGCGTACGTCGTTAAGATCGTTAAACTTCCAAAACATTTGCATTACATCTATTTTGTACGGCCAACTTTTAATGGTTAAAACGAACACCTTTTTCTTCTTGTTTATGTGTTGGGAAAGCCTGCAGAACGCCGTAGGATTGCGTGTGAACGTGGACAATATAGGGACATAAATAGTCAGGGAAACAAAAGAAGGACCAACTCAATTTCACCACATGAGTCACAGGCGGGACGCAAAAGCTTCGACTCCTATGGAATTTATACTTGATTATGCTAACGAACATTCCACAAATCTAGGTTAGCTTAGCTTTGGGCTTTTCATAGAAATGCTTGGGTTGAGTAACTACCAATTGCAATCGCAAACTTAGGTTTATAGTAGTGTCAAGTAAAAGGTCGGTATGACAATTTTTGACGATATCGATTTCGTCCGTCGTGTCACTCAAAGCACGTTCACTGCTGGACGAGGGGCTCCTCCAAGAATACCAATAACGACCGATTTCCGAAGGGTATCCTACTATCTTTACTAGATGGCTGACATACCTTTTTGCCCTGATTACCGTGAATTCTGTTAGCAATGTGCCACGCCCACTGCCGCTTAAGTTAATTTTATATCGATAGCTTGATTCATGACCAACGTGATCATTAACCAAATTCAAAACATTCTTTACCGGAATGCTGCTCAATCGAAATAAATATTTAATCCTATGGAAAAAATTAGTTTCATCACTGTGGATTGTTTTGGCTTTATTATACAAAAAATATGGAATAATTAGTCATGTTTCCTCTTTGTTTACATCAGTGACATTCACGGACTTTAAACGTCAGTTACCAAAAATGTGTCGTTGCCAGTAAAATAAATTAATACCACTAAAAATCCGCCATATAGCGTGGGCTTAAAATCAGCCTGTTGGGATATACAAATAACAATTTCATGTCATACGAGTAGATACACCAGTTCTCTACCTTTTCAGATGTACAAACATAATTATCGTTTAGTTTGAGTTACAAACTAAAAATTTCATGCTTAATAAGTTTAAAAATATCCACGCGGATAACCCACCAGGTCACTTGTTATGTGACTTAAATTAATAAATAATTGACTTATTTAGGAACTCCCTGGATTTCTGCATGTTTGACCCAACATGGCCCATTTCCGAACCGTTCAACCCAACGGCTCCGCAAATGCTGGTACATTACACAGGTCGGTTTTATTCGTCCGCATCACGTGGCGACATTCCCGACCGTGCGGCCTCGACAGTAAATAAAGACGGATGGTCATTGAAATTCCTATGTACATAATACCTTCTCGTACCGACTGCTTGCCTGTCTTAGTCGATAAATTGTATTGCAGCCATAAATCCAACCAGCCAATACCGAAGCGTAAAACTCCGAGCCTAATGCCCTTAATGAAACTTTCCAGAAACTTGTAGTTGTGCCGTGGATTAAAGTGATGGGGTATTAGGGAGCTTTAACTAATAGTAAAGTAAAAGTGTATACTATGTTTTTTCTTTATCGATCTGGAAAGTAGATGGATGATGAAATAGGAAGTGCAATGATTTCAGATCATGAAATGTTAGGTTAATTTATATTAAAATTAAGATTACTAAGTACACATCTATAGAAGAAGTGACTGAAAAAAAATTAACGTTTTCTAACATGTTTTGTATTGAAAAACACGTTTATGCAAATATAATATGAAGTACGAGTAAAACTGGTTTTTATTAATAACATTATTTTAATGGAAGTAGGAACACATTTCAAATATAAGTTTTTTTTTTAAAGGAAAACATTTTTGTTGAATTATATCAGGGTAGTAAGACGTTGTCCACATCATTTTCTTTCTCGTTGTAATAGCAACAGTTGAATCAACTGCAGGAAGCTTAGAACCAACTTCAACTGAATTCCGCCGTATAAATGCAAATTTTCCGCAGCGTAAGCAAAATTATATTACCATGCAAAATCGTGGTAAGAAGCTAGTCTAAAATATTCCAATTTCCAGCTCAAAACCGAGAGCTTTTCAAGAAAACTAGATTTTACCGGTGCCGGTATTCAGAGGCAATTCCTCCGTAGTATTGCCAGCTCCGTGCCAAATGGGTGGCAACTGGCACGGACGGTTGGAGGTCTGCAAGTGACAGACGCGAGTATCGCAGACAAAATATAGGTCGCGACCTACGTCACGGTGTTGCCAGAGGCAGACTTTAGTTTACGGTTGTTGCTGGCAGTTGGGGTGTTTTGTTTAACCATGTTTAAAGTAAAGACGTTTGCCATGTTTTGGTTTATATTCGATTTGGCAATATCTCAGCCTGGAAGCGAGTTGGAGTTAATGTTTCTCCTGGGCTCTGTCCGGGGCACTTTCACACTCTTTGTTTTAGATAAATATGTTCTATTTTGACAACCGCAAAATTCAAGATGGCGAGTCATACGAGCAATATAATCTAAATTTGATACGTACGGCCATATCTGAATCTTGTGTCAATAGTGCCAAGATTTATGAACAAAATCGGATTACAGTTAACCCTATCGGAGATGCCACGATGCGCAACAGCGGTAGCGGTGTAGGTACGTGTGTCTCGCTCACTCGTTATGCCGCCTCGCTCGGATCTCTCGCTCAACCGCTTGCCGCGCCGCTAGTCGCGCAAAGTCGTGGCATCTCCGTATAGGCTTGAACATATAATCCGGGGCCATTGCTGGGACGATACCTATAATTCTGTGAAGGTTGTGCTTCACGGAAGGTGGTTGGCCGTCGACTTAAGAATAAAGTAGTTTTTATATTTAGAATAAGACGTATGACATTAGTCATAAAAATAAAATGTATAGTTAGTTTAGTGCTGGCCTCTGGGCAATAAACAGTCAAGAAGTACCTATGCTCTACTCATTCCTCATCTGAAGCTATCCCCCAGCAGTCTTCACACTTGGTGGAGTCTGCGAAATTTTTAACTAGAGTCACGCGAGTATTGAAAGTTTCCCCGCTCCCAATTAATTTTGTCCACAGATTCTTGGGCATCTGTTACAATTACGTACTGGAAGCATACGGTTTGCATAGAAGCCGTACAGGAGCGGAACGCACTGTCTATATGCGCACGAAGCGCAACGAAGAATAAGTGCACATTTGGCAATTGCGAATTGCCATCATCAGTGTGGTATTGTATGTCGTGACGGCACTGCCGTAACGGAGCGAGTTCGACAGACGGGTGAAGTTGTCGAATTATTGAATCACCCATTATCATTTTTCATCCTATGCGATTATAATTTGTTTGTGCATCGTTTCGGACTCCACATTAAAATGGAGACGAGTACTTTTAATGGCTTATCAGACGTGGATGATTTTATTTTCCAATTCAAAATATTGGCGCAAGTCAAAAAAATATGAACCTGAACAATCGCAAGCAGCGATCGCAGCGTATTTATCAGGACCAGCGTTACAATTTTATAAGGCGAATCACGCAACTTTCACATCATTCGAAGATGTTTTGACGAAATTAAAAAACGAATTCCCGTCGAGCCAAAATTATGTACAAAGTTTTTATTATCGTCGGCTGGAGACTCATGAATCACCAATAATATTCTATTATGCTCTGGAAGCATTGGCGTCTAAGGCCGGGAACATTGTAGAAACAGATTTCATAACTCATTATATTAAAAATTGACATGACAACGTCAAATTATTCTTTACAACTTCAGCGATCAACACGAAGGCAGAGCTCCAGAGATGGAAGTCTCGGAAAAGGTTTCGAAGGCCTAGAAGCGATTAGTCAGGGCCCTTTGGGAAAAATCGTTTTTTCAGCTAACGACGCACTGCCGCCTGGGTACTGTTAACCTTGTTTCTGATATGTATGTTATATATGTTACGTACGGTCAGCATCAAAAGTAGCTGTCTATAAATTTATGAAACATGTAATGTCTCAGTATTTTTTAATGTGGGTATACACCACAATTTTTATATTAAACCATTGATAAAAAGATGAAAGCACAAAATTCAAACGCTTAACCAAGCGGAAGAGACCGGAATTCGAACCCAGTACCTCTGGATAGTAGTTAGAAAGTAGTAGAAGTTAGGCTCTTGTCGGTGGAGTGAGTTCCATGTTTCTCTATCCTCAGCTTTCTTCTTCATTTCTTGATACGCTGTTTACCTTCTTGACTCGGTCTATATTAAGATCTCCAAAGTCTTCCTCTTTCCTTCAGGGCGTTTTGTGCATACAACCTGTTGTAGAATGAATTTATGCTATTAATATCGTACACTGCAAACGCAGCTGGCTTTATTGCATGAATTGAATACACTGTCATAAGTAATAGCTGTCGCGCAGATACGGGGAGGGTTGTCACTGTATATCGAGTCGGGAGTCAGTTTGGATAGCAATTTCCAAGTTATTTTAATGACCTAATGGGAGACGCAAGACTTACCCTGAAATACAAAGGTAAAGGTATTATTGGTAGATTCAGGGGCGTGTTGTCACTGTATGTTGAGAAGGGAATCGGTTTTTATGAAGATTTGTAAGCAATTTTACTGACAAAATGGTTGTTAATGGAACGAGTCATAAGAGAAATCTAACAAGCCTATCCCACATTATCCTCAAAGTTAGTATTGACTATTGAGAGTCAAGATCAATGTGAAATAGTTCATAGTTATTTATTCAGTAAACAATATACAAAGCTATTTTTAAATTCAGGCGTGTTGTCAGTGTAGGTATGTCGAGTTGGGAGTCGTCAGTTTGGAAGGAGATTTAGTAATTCCACCAAGAAAATAGTGGTTAAGGAAGCGAGTCATAGGAGACATACAAAACTGTCCTATGTACGTCAGTATCTATCGAATTTGCTCGCTGAAACTAAAGGATATCAGTCCTTATTCCATTTCGTTCGTGATTATAATTACACGCTGTCTTGCCACCATGCAACCGTTGATATTGGCGTTTGTGCATACCCTAATTTATACACTAATATCGTACACTGCAAACGCAGCTGCCTTTATTGCATGAAGTGAATACACTGTATTGTGTAGAGGCTCTTCAGCGCCGCCTGCACCGATATTGGGGCCGAGTATAATTGATGGCGCATTTGCATATTATCGCGGCAGAATTAAACTAATAGCTGTCCGCGCAGATACCGAAGTGTTGTCACTGTATATCGAGGGAGTCAATTTGGATGAGGATTTCCAAGGTAAGTTTACTGATAGAACTGATAAAATGGTCCTTAATGGAAAGAAATACGAAAACAGTATTGCGAGTAAATACGCTATGGAATACAAAGTTATAGATTCATGCGTGTTGTCACGAGCAGGGAGTCAGTTCATAGATTCAGTAGGGCTAGCATATCTTGCCGCGACTTCGCTTATCGCGCGGCACAGCGTCACCCGTCTTACTCGCACGGTATTCACAGGAAAGTGACAGGTAATTTTTATCGCACGATAAAGAGCCGATGTAAGTTATGCTGGACGTGTTAGAGGGTTAAAAATATTGAGCTGGAGATCTTACGAGTCTGTTTCGAAACGGGCGAAATATATCTTTTTTAAACTTACGACCACCGTGTGTTACATAAAAAAAAAAAAAGCTTTATACTCAGCTATCGAATCTGCTCACAAAAATTCACGAAAATCGGTTGAGAAATGGTGCTTGTAGACGAGAACATCTGAGAAACTGGACACCCGGAATTACGAAAGCAATTCTGGCCAAGCTTCGGTTCACTAGCTCAGTCGATAATAATACTCGCAACCGAAAAATCGCCGCTAGCTTCGACTCAAAAGGGGACCAAAATATACTTAAACCACACTCCCTTTGACGTCTTTTGCGACAATTATAATTCTATAGCCCGGAAAACTTACAAAAGCGCAATAACATCAAAGCCGACAATTCAATCTGTATTTTACGTTTCTGGACATAAGTTTTAACTTCGTTTGCAGATTCGGGGTGTAATCAGGCGGACTGACGTTCCCAAACGAAGGCAATCAAAACGAGATCATGATTTCGAATTTTAAATGTTGCCTCGTTTCAGAAATCCGAGGGGTTTGGTTGGATGATTCCTAGATTTTTGATTTATCTGGTGTACTTATATTATATATCTATACTATTATAAAAATCTTTATTTGTATTGAAAATCAGTTTTCTATGGGTCATGATCATGATTTGAGGAGGCTCATCTGTTTTCATCATTTCCTTTGTCGTCGCCTCACGTCGAAACGGCTGGACAAAATTTGATCAATTTTGGTACAGGCATATCTGGACATCCAAGGATGGTTATAGGATACTTTTTACCCGATTACAATATAAAAGAAAATTACGCGTACGAAGCGGACCTTCTAGTTTTGATATAAAACATGCAAACTAAGATATACTGACTTAGGACCAATCATATTCCTTGCTACGGACCGACCACGTTACATTGTATAGGTCGGTATTGTTCTAGACTCTAGAGGAATAAAATACCGTGTCAGAAGTTTCTGTTATAAAAAAAGAAACATGGCCATCTTTAGTTCTTTATCCTCATAGAAGTCTGATGCCATGCCGCTAATCATTATTATGAGTTAGGTAAAATATAAAGCTAAGCCAATCTTAAGAGGCCTTATTCCTTTTAAAATGCTGATTGTTTTAGACATTTTCTCTATGATCAAACATGTTTCTTAATATATCATTGATGTTACTACCTAGAACAGGGCTATTGGGATTTATTGGTATATATTTGAAATCTACAGTTTGAATTCATTGATAACTTTTGTTTCAAAAACTACTCGAAATTGACAAATTCACGCGGAAAATTTGTTTTTGACGTGACAACGTCTTAAATTAGGTTGCGCTGGGAGTCACTCATGAAAAAGTGTAACGCCCGCTCATGTCTGTTAGGGCCGGTTGTCTCGCTAAAACTCGAGAACGGCTGAACCGATTTGGCTAATTTTAGTATTGAAATATTCGTGGAAGTCAAGGGAAGGTTTAAACGGTGAGAAAATATTGAATAAATGAGTGGAAAATAATAAAAAAGATAATTTTATATTCCCATACAAATACAAACTGTTCGTACTTACCCGTCAAACATATGATGTTTGTTCCGTCGGTTCGGTATTTTTAGAATAATTACATGTAGATCTAGACTAAATAAGGGTTTGGAATCGACAACATACATGCATAATAGTCTGATTATCGCATATTTAGATTTAAAACATGTAAAATAATGACACTATAATGACATTAATGGGTGCGTTCAGAAAGTAACACTTAAAATGTTGTTAGGGAAATTGTGAATGGATATGATACAAATAAATATTCTACCGAGAAAAAGACGTTGTCACGTAAAATCTTCCTTCGCCCGTAAAACCGACTTTACAGGCAACCATTTTTTTCACTTTTTTTTTTTACTGCACGCAATAAAAGCATAAAATAGCTATGTTACTACCTAGAACTCGGGGAAAAGTATTATTCACTTTCAAAAGTTGGTTGAAATTATCAATATATTTATCATAGTATGATTTTTTTTTGTCATAGTATGAAAAAAGGAATAAGAGGCCTTATTCCTTTTAAAATGCTGATTGTTTAGGCATTTTTCTCAATAATCAAACACGTTTCTTAACATATTATTGATGTTACTACCTAGAACAGGGCTATCGGGATCTATTGGTACCTATATATTTGAAACCTACAGTTTGAATCTTTCATTGATAATTTTTGTTTCAAAAAGTACTCTAAATTGACAAAATTCACGCGAAAAATTAGTTTTTTTCAACTCATTTTCGACAGCACGCAATAAAAGCATGAAATAGCTACGTTACTACCTAGAACTCGTGGAAAAGATTATTCACTTCAAAAAGTTGGTTGAAATTATCAATATATTTGTCATAATACGAACAAAATAAATTTTAAAAGGAATAAGGCCTCTTAATGCCAGAATGTCAGAATCGCTAGAGTAGGATGTAAGAGTAATCCTTTGATTCATTAGTCACAGGTTTTGATGACGCGTTTGGCGCAGTTTGTAGACACCTGCCTCCTGAGCCGGCGGTCCCGGGTTCGAATCCCGGCCAGGGCAATTATTTGTGTGATGAACTCGAATATTTATGCTTGGGTCATGGTTGTTCTATGTATTTAAGTATAATATTTATCTATGTAAGTACGTATATCGTCGTTTAGTACCCATAACACAAGCCTTCTTGAGCTTAATTTGGGACGGGATCGATTTGTGTGAGGTTGTCCGATAGTTATTTATTTTATTTATTTATTAGTGTTGCGGTGAGACTTCGGCGACGCCAGCGCTACTATGCTTCGCGCGACATAGTATCACCAAGTCACTCTCTCGTAGTACCTACTGTACAGAAAGAGATAGGTAATATATCTCGCGTGAAAAGAAGTTGCGGGTCATTGCGGCTCCACATTCCTCGCGAAGTCGATCGAGCTTGGGCGAATATGATAGTGTGGAGACGCACTTCGGCCAACTTCGGTCAACTTCGCGAGAAGTATAGAGCTAGAGTCACTGTTGTGCTAGAGGTGCAGAAGAGGGTACTTCGATGTTTGAATTCGACCATGATATAGTGCCGTTCCTCTCACCCAAATATACTTTGATAGGAGATCGAGAGGGACGGCAGTATACGATGGTTGAATTTCGAAAAACGGAGTACGCAGTCCTTCGGGTGTGCAATGCGATCGAAGGTTCGACTCACGAAAGACTAAATACTTATAATATAAGGGTTCCCGAAAAGGAAAATATATGATCTGTAAAATGCAGAAAATCCTCCTTGTTTCATTAGTTAGTTAAAAAAAGCGATGGAAAACCTGGAGCCATTTATAAGTAACGATAATTGTATCGATATATCGCTCATGCACACAATAATTGCGCAAGTCGTGCTCTATGCGAAGAATCGTCCATAACAACTTCATAGAAATAGTCTTGTAAAATTTGTTCTTGGAAGAGTTTTGCTCAGTTATTTGTACAAGGTTTCGCAATTTTTCATCGACCCGTCTGGCATTATAATGATGCTTTGTAACTTCATTTCTATAACGAAACCTTAACGTGCCTGCAACATCGTACGCTTGTTTTTTTTTACCATAGGCAGGTAAATAGTATCCTAAAACCGTTTTTGGATGTCCAGCTATCTGAAAATGGCGATGTACGGCTGACACCTACATATGTAGATAACTAATTATCCCCCTCTGCAACCTACATACATAACTAATTATCAATACAATAAATATATAATTGTTCAATAAAGACATCGTAACAGATAAACGACTTACCTATCCCTCCTAACCCATTACATTATCTTTTTACCCGTACGAATTATAGTTACGCAACGTTCTAGCACTGGTCGGCTTGATTTTTAATAGATTGTAGAAAAATAGACTCTATCCCTAATCCCTAGTAGTATGACATATGGTTATGGGATATTTTCTACAAAAAAAAAGTACACGGCCAAGTGCGAGTCGGACTTGCGCACCGAGGGTTCCGTTCTGCACAACTAAATATGTTTTATGTGTCCTGTATTTTTTGTTAAAGCGGCAACAGAAATACATCATCTGTGAAATTTTCAACGGTTTATGAGATACAGCCTGGTGACAGACGGACAAACGGATGGACAGCAGAGTCTTAGTAATACGGTCCCGATTTTACCCTTTGGGTACGGAACCCTTAAAACTAAAGGACACGCAAAATATCCTTGCCATCGTAAGGCATTAAAAACTACATCAAATAGAATAAAGGTAGGTACTAATGTTATAAATCTTTTGCCATGGACTGTAAAATCATTAAGCTGCACTTAAGCAACTAGCCTCTAGTCGTCTAGTCTAGTCGCATCTAGTCTAGAGACTATAAATAACCGTTTAGAACTGCAATAGTTCTCGATTGTAGATCTAAACAAGTATCTTTCAACAAACACTTACGAAGATTAAACGAAATATAAAATATATTTTCCTCGCCATTTCTATCCTTTTAACCTTTGAATAGACCTTTATCTCAAAGAAAAGGTACAAACCACAATCAAATATTGTTTGAGACTCAATTTCACCCGCCCTAGCATTTCAGTCTGACGTGACAGTTGTGACAATTGTCGAAAAATCCGCAATAAACGGCTGACAGTGACGAGAGACGTCTTTTGACAGATTGAGCGGGCTACAATTTGCACGTAAGTCTGTAGTTAGATAAATTGTAGTAGCCTAGTAGCATAAGGAAACAAGGCATGAGACTTCAGCTAGAGAGTTTTTTTTTTTATTTATTGCAAGCATTGGCAACAACCTTACATAAAATCAAAATTAATATTTCAGTTTATTTTATTTATTGCTTTCATAGGTACATTTACAGGTGGTACATTATATATTGCTTCCGCTATGAAACCCTGTAGGGCACTGCAACATTTGACAGAATGTCAGTTTACTCATACTAAATATTCTTAATACTAAATTATATACTAACAACAATTATGAGATTGACCCTTAATTTGGTCTGTACAGTGTTCAATATAGCTTAAATATACACATAACAGCTATTACAGTTTTTTTTTACACAGCATTTTAAAAGTAATGGAAAAGACAAAACCTTTTTGTTTTATATGTACAAGAGAAATCAATTACTACATTATTCGGCTAGTGACACTTCTACGTCACTGATTAGTTGCCGCTTTATGACAACAAAATAATTATAAGGAATAAAATGTTTGCCGCCAATCGTACAAAAAAAATGCATTTATGAATTACCGTCGTCATGTTCTTTGACTACATTTTATTTCGCCGTAATGATTGATTTAAAACACTCACGATTTTATGAGATTAGTACAGGATACACCACCACTGGCAACACTGCAACGGATTGACAGAACCAACCAATCACATCGTGATAACGTCGAAAGTCTTCTATTAATAACTGTACAAACGTCTTGTGTTGTCTATGCTGTCCTTAACATAAATGTTATTTGTTTTAGGTCTCCTACATGACATATCCCATCACAAAAATCAAAATTTTCTACCGATCAATCTCCTCTCGTGTGATATGTCCAAACGTCGTTATTGGCGAAATACCTCTTGCTGAGAGCAAGAAGTGAAAGCCACAAGGAAAAAAAAAACAAAAAACGTCGAAAGTCCACCTGTGATTCCGGAGCGGGTGCCTATCATAATCTGGCTCCATGTTGTTGGTGTGTTACGATTTTAGTTCTACGGAGACAAGTGAGAATTATGATAAGTTTATTAAAGGTACCATAGTCTGAGTATTTTTTCTAGGGCTATATATTCTCGAAGAGTTCTTTTTCTCGTTCAACATTTTCTTTGTTAGTAAAGTAAAGTAGGCGACCTGGCCTACATTTTACGTGCGCTGCGGCCTAGCGCTGCTCCACGGAGGTTACGTCGGGACTGTTTTGTTGGGTTTGTGCTTTTTGTGGCTCCCAGAACGAATGAGAGTTCTCGTTAAGTTGAATGTTTAGCCGTGGAACTGTACTTGATCTTTTCTTGGAATTTTATAAAATTGGGTACACAGGGTCAACATTGGCCTTTTACATCTATAACAGAAAAGTTAATCAGCGTCTTATAAAAGGTGGATGGATAGCCCGATACGAGAGCGACAGCCATGATCGCATAATTGACAAATAAATGTTGCTTATCAATGAAGGGGGAAGAGCTGCACGCCGGCACACCTCGGACAATGGCGATCAAATGTATGAAAGAAACGCGTTGCTACGCACACAGTCTAAGCTCGTGTAGGTGAACGCGTACCATGCTTGTGTGAGTGAGATAAGACATGCTAGGGTTGCTGCCATTTTGAACGCACGAGTCGGGAACACAATGTGCAGCAATATGAGATGACCTTGTAATAGCGGCGTCGAATTAATTTTGTGTGCTTATAATTAAAGTTATGTTAATCTACGATTTCTTATTCCGCCCGCGTTCAAATTCGATAACCTCAATGACTAAAAACTCATTGCGTGAATTAGGAAGAATTAAGAATCATATTACGCTATAAGGTGGGTATCTAAGCTTGATTTATACAAATAGTTTCCTATTTTGAATCAGTATAAACTATAAACGAAGTAACAAAATTTTTGTAAGGAAATTCAGGCCACCAAAATATTACGTAAGTTGAAAACATGATTTTTTGTTCATATATATATTGTGTTGTTTTCAGTGTGATCTGATAGGTTTAGGTCGAAAACGGATAGGGCAAAAAAAATACTAAACATAAGTACCTATTGTAAGTTGGTTTTCTACTAAAACATAAAACACTTTGAAAATAACTGGGTATGTACATGCCTTGGGAATCTGTAGAACTTTCTTTTATTTTTGTTGTTTATAGAGCTTAAACAACCGTACACAGCACAACACACGCCCATTACAAAAGTATTTGTTTAATATTTGAATATTATACGTGGCCTCCGCTCTGCGCACCGCGTCGTCGCGTCCCTGCCAGCCGGTAACTGCGAGGTAACCGAGCGCGGGTGGGCGGCACTTTCGGGGGGAGGCAGGGAGTGTCCATACTGTACGTTAGTACTCTTTATTATACTGTGACGCCGGTGTCTCAGGTTGCGCTTGTAGGAAAGAAGCAACCCATGCTTCATCACGTGCTACCACACCATCGCAGATAGTCTTCTTCCATAGGTACCTATGGAGGTACACAGTGTACACTGACATGATCTCGCCACATTCTTGAGTGTACATCTTTAGCATAGTAACTGTTGTGTTTGCAGTGGCTCAAATAATAATTATTTTATTTTTCAAGTAATTAATGCTCCTTAGAATAAGTAATGTTCACGATTTAAGAATGGACTTGGTTTATGTCAAGTTGAGGTTTCTATAAGTACCTGAGTACTCGATTACATTTGAAATACGTAAATATTTTCTAAATTATTATTTTTCATTGGAGTAAAATCATCAAAGAAACCTTACAAAGCACTTTTCACAGAATTCTTGAAGTTCATACTTGAAAATCTTAACAAGTATGTAAGCAGGTGTTTTAAAAAGCGGAGCGGCAAGCATCTTGAATATTTAACCATATTTTATGCAAAGCGAACTAACCTGAAGGTTTTAAAAGTCAAGCAACAACGTGTCTGTTTAAGACGTTAGAAATTCTTTTTTTAATTTAAAATGACAAAGTAGAAGACCGTTGGATCCCCCTAACGCTCGTATTTTAAATTCCGTCCGCGTGGTCGGTAGAATTGTAGGGAGCATGCATTGCAGGCTTTACTGAATGAAACTCTATTCCAGTTTTGAATTTCGAATCCATGGCGTGTGCTGAAACTTTTTAAATACACCGTTTCTCGACTTCAAATATTTTTGCCTGTAAAACGCTTCTGGGAAAGAAACAATGCTGCAATAATAAAAACTTACTCAGCTTTCGTATTTATAGTAATTATAGTGAAAATAATAATTTAGTCAAGGGTTCACCCTTGACTAAATTATTCTGGCGCATATTTTTAAAATCTATTAAAAAGATGCACTTAAAAAAGATGGTCTTAAAAAAGTTATCCGTTTCTTCTTACAGATTCTGACCACACTGATGTTTTGAAGAACTCTCCAGCCCCAGCTAATCAAGGTTAGTTACAAATTAATTAATTATTTATTTCAGAAAAAAGTATAATAAATGAAGAAAATGAAAATAGTGTAATTTCATTTATATGTGTAATTTAACATTAAGAAGAGCGTCTGCTACTTGTATCAGGTACCCATTGCAAAAATAAATCATTCTAAAGCAAATCCTAACACGGGTACCTTTGTTATTTATTTAAAACTGGCAACATTTAATTCCAAGAAATCGCGTTAGGTTGGCGAACGTGTATGATTGTAATTTATGTCCGTTCAGAGACTTTCCCTCGCGGTCTGGGTTGTTGACCCTGATTCCACTAACAACTTATCCTGATCCTGTGGCCAAAAAGGGAACTAAGATTTCCACGTACAAATTCACGTGTTTTCTTAGCTGATAGCGCCACCGCGTACGTTCGTATAAGTTTGTAACGCAGTAATGAAATGATCCCCGGAAAATTTCCCGTTTCCGTATGGTAATTAACTCGTTATTCTGCCATACGTAGTAAATATTTGTAAATAATTATGCAAGAAATGTTTTAATCAGCTGGAAATAAAGATATGAATGATGTATAATTAAATAGTTTTCGTGAGTCTGCGAAGTACGACGTCCATAAAGTTTGCTGAAAGTAAAGTTGGTTGAGATTGGTGCCGTTATTTATGTTAGTTGCTAAAATAACAACAAAAATACAGGTAACTAAATAAATTACTTACCACTAACTATTGATGATTTTACGATTTTTAATTAAAATATAAAAAAGACAAAAACTGTGTCTTGACTACTGATTTTTTATGACGTCACAAGCTGGTATCTTCATAGAAACTTCATACTAATCGATCTATTTTGACAGTTCGTAAAAAGTAGCTGATTTGAGCTGTCATCAAATACCGTATTAGTCGAACTCGTGTAGGAATCGATACGCTACATCGTTCTGTTCGTGGTCTCTATTCGTTATTTGTCGTATTTATTATTTGTTCAGAATATTTTCCTACTCTAGTGAGCTTTGGCTAGTCTATTTTCTATCTTTATGTGTAGTACTGGCAAAACAATATCTGCCAATCTATATTGAAGCACGAGGCTTGTGAAAACTTTACTATTTTCCTTTTTAACAGATTATGCAGGCTAGTAGTGGGATACACGTGGGACAGTAATCAAGTGCTTAAAATATCTATCGCTTGTCCTTTAAATAAAAAGAAAAGTGTGGTGAATCGCAGGGGCTAGATGGGGTAGGTATATGCGATAAATAGCAGAAGTAATATTCTTGTACGTGTGTGCACAATAACACCACTTGAAAAATAATACAACAATGAAATACATATTTCCTAAAAAATATATAAATGTTTGCTTCTTTACAAGAAAAACAAAAAATTAATAATCTTTTTTCAAAAGGAAACTAAAAATGTAATTAATACTAGTTTTTTTTTATAACATAAATTAGACATAAAAAAGTCCCAGTCACATGCGGCATGGTGCCCGGAAGGTTGCCCAAGTAGCACAGCCTTTATACAGCTTAAATTAGAGTTATAATGACTGTATAACCTCTTATACAGCCTGTTTGCTACCTGGATGGCAGCATACTAGAGGCGGTTACTATGAAGTCTGAAGTTCCGTTTCGTAATACAAATCCAGTTCAAAACGACAAAACGGAGCATGGCACGCTAAATTTTCAAATTTCTAATTCCAGAATAATTCCTCTGTACCAAGAACCTTTTTTTTTTCTTTTTTTGAACCTGATATAATCCTTAGGAATATTCTCTCTGTATGTGGAGCATCAACTTTACGGAATAGAATAGAAGAAAGATAGAAACACTCATACATTTAACGGGTCTATATTGATTCGTAGAAAATTTAAGTACCGTTTTTTTTTGTGAATACCGTTATTAGTCATATTATTTGTTACTCATATTGTCGAAAGCCATAATTCCAATGTTCATATTTTCCAAGGTACTATTTTTGAGGCGTATACTTATTGATTGTCATAAAATTGTTCGTAATAAGTTTTGATATTGCTATCGTATTACTTTGTAGAATCCCAAATTGAATAATTTCAGATCGAATAACGATGAAAAGGAATAAAATTACGGACTATAAAATAATTGATCATAAAACTCCAACAGATAACACAGTTGGTGTAAACCAATAATAAAGAATAATCTCATACGCCATGAAAGTAAAATTTACATAACACAACTTACGAAGAACAATCATAAGGAATAATATCTTAAAGAATAGAATCAAACGCCATGAGAAGAAGTTTGACGCTCCGCTATTTTTGGTCATAATACAAACCTAACCTAACCCACAGTTTTCGGTTTTTGACCCATTTTGGCAATAATATACTTCAGAATAATATTCGTCAAAATTCTTCTCGCTTGCCTGCCTGCCTGTTTGCATGCATATTGGCTTCCTTCCACTTTATTAATTAAAAGTTTAAATTACTATTTTTTAAAATTTTAATAATAAGCTATTGCCTACTGTACTTTTCGTATTTCAATTGGTCCTCGTTCTGCTGATAACTACTCCTTTTTTATTTCTACTTACCACATGACTCGTAGCAGTTCGATTCTGTTATGGTCGCAGTTCTAACCCAAACCTAACCCATTAAGTTCGGTTTTAACCTAACCTACTTTAATGGCAGCAGTTCGGTTCTGTTGTGGTCGCAGTTCTAACCTAACCTAACCCATTAAGTTCGGTTTTAACCTAACCTACTTTACTGGCAGCAGTTCGGTTCTGTTGTGGTCACAGTTCTAACCTAACCTAACCCATTAAGTTCGGTTTTAACCTAACCAACTTTACTGGCAGCAGCTCGGTTCTGTTGTGGTCGCAGTTCTAACCTAACCTAACCCATTAAGTTCGGTTTTAACCTAACCAACTTTACTGGCAGCAGCTCGGTTCTGTTGTGGTCGCAGTTCTAACCTAACCTAACCCATTAAGTTCGGTTTTAACCTAACCTACTTTACTGGCAGCAGTTCGGTTCTGTTGTGGTCACAGTTCTAACCTAACCCATTAAGTTCGGTTTTAACCTAACCTACTTTACTGGCAGCAGTTCGGTTCTGTTGTGGTCACAGTTCTAACCTAACCTAACCCATTAAGTTCGGTTTTAACCTAACCTACTTTACTGGCAGCAGTTCGGTTCTGTTGTGGTCACAGTTCTAACCTAACCTAACCCATTAAGTTCGGTTTTAACCTAACCTACTTTACTGGCAGCAGTTCGGTTCTGTTGTGGTCACAGTTCTAACCTAACCTAACCCATTAAGTTTGGTTTTAACCTAACCAACTTTACTGGCAGCAGCTCGGTTCTGTTGTGGTCGCAGTTCTAACCTAACCTAACCCATTAAGTTCGGTTTTAACCTAACCTACTTTACTGGCAGCAGTTCGGTTCTGTTGTGGTCACAGTTCTAACCTAACCCATTAAGTTCGGTTTTAACCTAACCTACTTTACTGGCAGCAGCTCGGTTCTGTTGTGGTCGCAGTTCTAACCTAACCTAACCCATTAAGTTCGGTTTTATCCTAACCAACTTTACTGGCAGCAGCTCGGTTCTGTTGTGGTCGCAGTTCTAACCTAACCTAACCCATTAAGTTCGGTTTTAACCTAACCTACTTTACTGGCAGCAGTTCGGTTCTGTTGTGGTCACAGTTCTAACCTAACCCATTAAGTTCGGTTTTAACCTAACCTACTTTACTGGCAGCAGTTCGGTTCTGTTGTGGTCGCAGTTCTAACCTAACCTAACCCATTTTTACTGGTATCAGTTTAGTTAATAATCGCCTAATCTAACCTAAAACCTAAACTAGTTTCCTAGCACTCGTCTGTTCCGTCAACTAAGTCTTTATGCCATAATAAATTCAGCGATATTAATGTTCTCCCATTAAAAATTATTTGAAATAAAAGTCGGTGATACTAGTGTTCTGCCATTTAAAATTATGCTAAATTAATAGTATGCTAACTGACTATGTTAAAGAATCATTCGGCTAAAAATGTTTCGGTGATAGCTGCTATGCGAAATGTATTTCGGAGAATCGATATTATGCAAGATAAAGGGAACCCCCTGGTCCTTGTTCAGGTCAAACGCCAATATGAATGTTTAACAAAAAGTACAATCAGCAAAAGTTTTTAGTAAAATTTTAAAAATTATTAATAAAAAACTTGGAAGGAAACAAGCATGCATGCAAACAGGCAGGCAGGCAAGCGAGAAGAATTTTGACGCTCCGCTCTCTTCGCTCGCTCCGCTATTTTTGGTCATATTACAAACCTAACCTAACCTACAGTTTTTGATCTTTGAACCATTTTGACTGTAATATATATACTTCAGCTCAGAATCTAATATGAATAAATAAAAATAATAATATTATGTATGATCAAATATATGACTAAAATACTTTTGACATAAAAACAATGAATACAAATTATAATATAATTAAATATTATTACTTATTATATTTCGGCAAAAAGGCAAAATGAATACAAATAATAATATGATTAAATATTATTTCTTATTATATTTCAGCAAAGAAGCGAATATGAATGCAAATAATAGTAGGTATGATTAAATATATAACTAATATATTTTCGTCAAAAAAGCAATATGAATACCAATAATAGAGTGATAAAAAATATGACTAGTATACTTTCGGGAAAAAGATAATATACATTCAAATAATAGTACATTAAATAATATGACACAAAATATTTCTGAACAATGAGTGATATGACTTCAGATATTATGGAGATGTACTTTGTGACTTTTGATACGTATGATGTTTGACATTATTGGATATTATTGTTAGATTCAACAAGCAGTATGCTTAACAATTTTTCTGAACATTGACAATTATGAGCATAAATAATATGGAGAACATTTTCTGACTATAGATAATCGACACAATAAAATTATAGGAATCAAAGGGATCCCACATTTAACATTTACTGGCTCGTTATATAAAAATACAAACCTAAGAATGACCAAGCACACTTCCTCATTTACTTCTTCATAATTCTTCAGTAGATAACGGAAAGAGAATAGAATCGCTAACATACGACTGAAATCTTTTCCGTTCTTAGTAGCATAAACAATCTGAAGATGACGTCACACTTTTCCCGACCGCCCTCATCTGTTGAGTCATCTTCGATCGAATGAGTCTTCGCTTTTTGTACCAATCGACGATCTACGATATGAAATTGGAGAATACGTATACACATAAAACAATATAGGTATTTGCACTTACTTTTCTGTATTCCGCTTAGAAAAACGACGATATCACTGTTTTTATTTTTTTCCTGAGATTACTAATTATTTATTTATTAGATTTACTCATATGTACTTAAATGCAGTTACTCCAAAACTATGGCACAATGGAAAGGATACTTTAGTCTAGTGTCTATTTAAAACAAACGAATGACTTTGTGCTTGACATTGCAATTGTTGGCAGCTTTTATTTTTGACGGATGTAGAAGACTAGAACTGTATGCAGACATAGTTGTCGTAGATTTCGGTTATTTTATGTATGTTCTTATATTTCTTCACATACAGAAATGTATGTAATATGTATGTGGAGTTGTCTGATATTAATTTATTATTTAACTCGAATAGACGTTCGTACAAATCTCGACTTGAAGCCCGGTACCGCTACCATGAGTAGGTATACAATGGCCGTACTCACTAGCGACTGCGTAATTCGATTTGTTCGGAAAACTGTACGGCACCTCTAGCAGTCACTTTTAGAACTACAAATGTCTAATAGTATCAAGTCATATAAACGCTTACTATACTCGCTTGGCTAAGGTTAACTCGATGCTTCGTGTAGTTTACATTACGTCACGCACACGTAACTTTAAAGTATCTACACAAACGAAAGCCTCAAAAGTAGACATATTTTCGGCCGACTGCACAATAAAGTGTTTAGTTTACATACTTAGGCCTCGCTTCCCATTCCCCGTTCGTTATCGCACCTCGGCAAACACGCCTTCAAATTTCAATAAAATTCCTCGTGTAGCGACTGCCTCATGTTATCCTTGCAAAGAAGGCCATAAGTGGAATCTTTTAAAGAGAAACATATGTCGTTTTGTAACGTAATGAAAGTTAATGAAAAGGTTCGTTTGTACGGCTTAGCGAGACATGATGAATCCACCTCGCGGGCACTCTACGCTGGCAAATTAAGTATACCTCGTTTGGTTAAGTCGCAATGTGAAATTGAGATGTTCAACAGACTTTACACGAAAACTAGAAACTTGTAGTAGGTACAGACCGTTGAATTTGCGCTGATGGAATATCGAGGTTAAGTATTTTTTGTTGTTTAATCATAATGCCACACTAAAACTGGGACTATTGCCAACTATTATATTAATCTGTGCTATTGCGACCAGAAAATGCGCACTCAAATATTCTTATTCAATTTCACCACTTTAGAACTTTTATCTTCAAAGTCAAATAATGAACCTATTTAAATTTACTACAGTTATATGTTGTTCAATGGCATAATAAATTTTGAAATCGACCCATCGTTGTAAAAAGTGTTAGGTACGTACTTACGTAACAAAGACGAAAACCGACGACTTGAGAACCTTTTTTTAAAGTCGTACAAATAATTCTGTAGTTACGTTTTTCAATCACATTTACAACTTATAGAACATACCTCATAACGCCTAAAGTTTTCTGGAAGATTTTCACCAAGTTTTCCAGTACCTATCTCACTTTATCCAGACCAGCTGCCAAACAGGAAATTAGGAAAATTAAAGTTTTGCGGAGTGCATGTTGCCATGAAGAAATGTAGTGGCAGTTATCAGGTGGGTCAGTAATGTATTCCATCACTTTATATGCCATAAATTTGCTGAAACCGAAACATTTTATGGTATTGTCGGGGATGCAGTCAGATGGACTAGTAAAAGAGCAGAGGTACGTTGCTATCACTTTATTGCCCGGAGGCTATCACTAAACTCACTATACATTTTATTTTTATGACTAATGTCATTCGCTGATTCAAATACATAAAAATCACTTTATTTTTATGTCGGTGGCCAATAGCACCGAGAGTGAAGCACAACCTTCACATTTCCCGCCGTCTCGGGGTGGACGAGGGACATTCGTCTTACTATAAAGACACTAGACAAAACTACTCCTGCCTACCACATAAGAAGTCCCTACCTATGCAGGGATACCCATACATTCATTCCCAGATGGTCTCTTGCTAAGAGATAACCAGGGTCAGGACATGAGCAGACACTAGCCTATGGCATGTTACGTAATCTGACATGTTGTCTGACACTGGCTTCGCCTTGACAAAAACCCCGCTAAAAAGGCAAGGCACCAATCTGACTACCCCAAGTGTCATTCGACTTAATAGACTAAAGCATAGACCATTCGATACAATATTAAAAAGATAGGCTTCCACAATTTAATCGCCTGGTGTAAAACCGGCTTAAATAAATTACCCGATTAAATCGCCTCGAATGTTCCCACCTTAACTGCCTGGAGTATGACACATGACACACGTCGCATGCCCCAAACAATTGTACAATGATGTGTCACTGCCCTTATATTAGATGTCTGAAACATTGTCTATGACGTTCGCCTCAAACATCCATACAAGACTATCAAATAGTGACACATCATTGTACAATTGTTTGGGGCATGCGACGTGTGTCGCAATGTGTGTGGAAATGTGAAGGTTGTGCTTCACTCCTGTTCGGTTCCTATGTAAACCGTAAGCTTTCAGTACTTAATTGTAACGTATGCCCAAGAATCTGTGGACAAAAAATTAATTGGGAGCGGGGGAACTTTCAAATTCTCGCGACTCTAGATATAAGTTTTAGCACTCCACCACTTGTCGGGGATGCAGTCAGATGGACTAGTAAAAGAGCAGAGGTACGTTGCTATCACTTTATTGCCCGGAGGCTATCACTAAACTCACTATACATTTTATTTTTATGACTAATGTCATTCGCTGATTCAAATACATAAAAATCACTTTATTTTTATGTCGGTGGCCAATAGCACCGAGAGTGAAGCACAACCTTCACAGTATATTGGAGAACCACACCTAGCCTGAAGTATACCGGGTGATCAATCCAAATGGATCAGTAGGGAGAAGCCAGAAACTATAACAGATGGGGCAATCTGTTCTTAGGAACCATGGCTTCGATTTTAGATTGAATAAAAACGGATTATAGATTGAATGCAATCCCATACATAATTTTATAAAATTTCTGTTATGAATGAAACGTAACTGACTAATTTCACGCACTACCCGGTCAAGTTAGGTATCGTATGCGCCTGTTATCTATGCCGTCACATACAAAGAAGACGCAAATCAAGCGCGACCGTATTGGCGAGATTGCGATGTTTTAGGGATATCGCCACTTGTCAAGTAGGGACATGTCAAAAGTGACGGATGGCGATGTAATAGAGAGATCTCCATCATCTCACTAAAATTGAAGAAATCCACCATAGCGATCACTGGAGCAGTTACTAACTAAAAAAAGTCAGAATCATTGCGGTAGATGATGCTGCGATGCTACCTTAAAGTTGATAAGAAGTGAAGCAACTGGTTGAAAAATTCGACGCCTTGGATAGAATGATTCGTAGTTCGCCCGTCTTGGCCGGAAAGCCGTGCCGCACCGTGGAGACGTGGGACATCCCTCTCAAAGTATACCATTTTAAAATTTTGCGCTTTAATATAAACATTTGGTTTACGCTAGCAGACGTTGCTGCGATAATAAATAACCTAAATTAAAAATTTAAAATACCCCTGACATGTAGCTGGTCATCATGAGACCCTCATTCAATGAGTGGTATTGAAAATTCTAACTAAAACTGAACATGACTACAAAATTTTAAATTCTTAGCTTCAATATTGTCTGAGATCTTGTCACATGTTCCGATTAAATTATATCTTAGAACGTACTGGTCCTATTTCCACCAAACATAGCTAAGAACCTTCTCGACGGACAAGTCTTTCGAATAAAGAAAACCGCACTCAAATTGGTCCATGCGTGGGAGCTACACAGATAGATACACAGATACACAGACACACAAGATACACATGTCAAACTTATAACACCCCACTTTTTTCGTCGGGGGTTAAAAAGTAACTAAGCTCACTGGTTCGACAATTTTTCCCAGCATACACAATGTCCGCGTTCGCCTCTGGCTGATTGCTTGCAAATCGAATAGGTGCCGGCGGCGAATAGAGCTGGGGCTAAAGGTTGCGTGTGTGGAATCGACGGAGCGGTGATAGATTTCATTTTCTTGTATACGGTATGGTGCATTTGATTTCACACGGTTTTTAATTCTTCCCAGAGAAATATTGTTGCTGTCAGCAAACATTAATGTTGATCGAATGGCTGGCAGCAATTGTGCACAGACAGTTCTGTTCACAATAATGTTGGGTGTGGCATGAGGCGGGTTGTAACTCTTTTTTGGTTTTGTAGTATCAATTTAATACTATTTTTGTCTTGTAAGTACTTGAAAAATAGGAGATGTGCAGACTACACCACGGGCACGCAAAAGGTTGAAAGATGAACGTGTGGAGTTCCTCAACATATTTAGTACAACGATAACCATGGTGTCAACTCTAATTAATTTTTCCTCTTATAAAAGAACTCAAATATTATTGTGCAAATCGAATGGCCGACAGGCCGGTAGCAACATGCAGACTAAGCTGCGGTTGAAGGTTGCGTGCATGGAATCGTTGCGGCGTCATGATGAGTTTCAAGTGTTCTAGTTAGATAGTATCAATTTTGTACTATTTCTGTTTTTCCTTTCCTCGAGAAATAACCAGTGTCATTGTGCAGAAGGACTCGAATCTAGAATGAAATGGCCGGCAGCGATATGCAGCGATCGATGGGGCGTCATGATGAACTGTTGTGTTCTTGTTGGATAGTACACATTTTGTACTATTTCGCTGTTTGTTTTCCTCCAGGGATTATCATTGTGCAAATCTACTCGAATCAAATGACCGACACAACGGAAGCGATATGCAGAGCTGGGGTTGAAGGTTTAGGTTAGGAAGGAGGACTTTCTATTGCTCTGGTTGGATAGTACACATTTTGTACTCAAGGAAAGGACAGAGATAGTCCTTTCCTGGGGCTTCATCATGAGTTTTTGGTTGGATAGTATACATTTTGTACTGTCTATTTTTCTGTCTTTTCCTCGAGAAATGTTGTTGCTAAAGCACTCCGTAGGTGCAGGGGGGCCTTCATCAACTCGCGCCACGCCTTTCTATCCTCAGCAACTTTTCAGGCCTCGCTCCAGCTCAGTCCGACGGCTCGCATCTCGCTCTCAGCGGTGCACGGCCATGAGTGTACAGGACGTCCGCGGCTTCGCCTTCCGTCCGGCGGCTTCCACTCGAAAGCGATGCGTGCGTTATACGCTCCTCCGCGTCGAATAGTATGGCCTATGCGTCTCCATTTTCGTGTCGCGATATCCACATTTATGAGTGACCGGTGGCATATCCTCCACAGGTCCCTCGAGAAATAACAAGTATCATTTTGCAAATCGACTCGAGTCAAATGACCGGCACAACGGCAGCGATATGCAGGGCTGGGGTTGAAGGTTGCGTGCGTGGAATCGATGGGGCGGCGCCGGCCGGCCGACGACCCCCGCCGGTGCAGTGGAGCTACCCGGTAGTAGCTAAGCCGTAAAATGGTACGAACATTTATGCATTTAGATATAACTGTGTTTCGTTACCTATTAAAGTAGACGATTGTTTACGAAAATCATGCTTTATCACGAATTCACATTATTTTAGGCGAATTTCATGTTCTGTTTACTATGTCGTGGAGACACGCTGTGAACTAAGCTACGGGATCTTGTTAGCAAGCCTTTGCATTTTGTTGCTGTTTGACTGTTATTTATGTCTGTTTTTTTTTTCATTCTAATTTGTGACCTATTTTTAGGATTATTGGTGTCATGAAAAAGGGACTTGAGGATTTTACGGGTGCAATGCTGATAAACCTTCCTCTTGAATCACTCTATCTATTAAAAAAAAAACAGCATCAAAATCCTTTGCTTAGTTTTAAAGATCTAAGCTCCCTAAGTATATAGGGACAAACAGACAGGAAGCGACTTTGTTTTATACTATGTAGTGATATAAGAATGTACATTTTAAACAGGGCGATAAAAGTATAGTGTTAAAACATAGGTGAAATTATCCCTTTAAGGCATTTTTGCCAGTCAACCCTATAGGGCAATGAGTGCTGAACAAATGAGGCAACATGTATGTTAGAATGGTCTACAAGAAGATGACGAAATCCATTACTTTTATGTTACGACCTGAGTTGGCCGTCTGATAAGACTGACCAGATGTCGGTTTAGGTTTACCTATTAAAAGCGGTCTTTCCTCGCCGCGTTTTACAATATTACCCCGTCAATGTAGCCCACTTTACCTTGTCCCGTATATTGCGGCTCGAGGCTAAACAGCGGAATTTCCACCGCCCTACTTAGTGTGTGGGAATTAATTGCACAATTACTCGTGCTTTTTTACGATATTGCCGATTGTGACCTGCTTTCGCACGAGGATTTCAGAAAGGGTTTATGAAGTTTACTTTTTAAATTAATGCTTTTATGCTATGGTGTGGATAGTTGTGTTGTGGTTCTTGTCATTGCTGTACTGTAGATTATTATAATTGATAATAATAACTGTCGATCATAGTGTAGATCAGAAAAGAGAGATGAGATGAAATAAAGAAATCGCGTCTAATCTAGTGTGATGCTCGTGATAAAAAATCCTACCCTGAAGTTGTGTCGTGTGAAGGATATTTTTTATGTAACTAGGCCAAAAGAACAGCCATATGAAGAAGTATAATCCGAAGGGATACTTTTCTCTGCACCTACCGACTATACATACCTACACCTACAGGGCTCCTCTAAAAATAAGGGCTACTTCATACTCTTCAGAGCCTCACTTGTTTGCCACTTAATATGCATACGATTCTCGTTAGAGACCGTCAGCCGATTGACCCGATCTAGTAGAACACATATCGACTATGTTTGTCGATTGACTCCACCTCTAATGGCTGTCAAACTGACCGTATATGTTAATCGAGATGTCCCGACGAATAGGGGTGCAATTCCGAAGTTTGCCTCTCATGGTATGCCTCTCGATCTCATATCAAACAATATAATAATAATTATAAAATGTTTTTATTTATCTGCTCACAAAGGATATACAATTTCACAATTATGAGTACACAGTTGAATGATTGTATAGTGTTGTCCTTTGTGAGAGACTCGTGTCTGAACTAGGCGTGAGCCTGTATTATAGATCACCAGGTTCTCAACCCGGGAAAACATGGGAGTATACCTAATACAATTAGATACTTTGTTCAAGCTCAAATATTAACTTATACAGATATATCCTTCTGATACAGGAAAAAGAAAATAAGCTAAAAATTCTAACATGCAATGGAATTAAAATAATGATTAATACGTAGGAGTATATTACTGATTGGGACGATACAGCCTTCAAATTTCCTTCTTCTCTTCGAATATATATACTAATATATATTCTTTGGCCCAGCCCCATTCCTTCTGCTCTTTAATTAAAGAGTCTTGATATTCAAATTGTATCAGTTTCAGTTTGACCACGATTCGTAAACACATCCCTCAGAACGTCTATCTATCTTTATCTATAGCTATATAACAGACGACGACAAAACATCGATACACCTGTAACCGCGTCGGCAAACTTTAAAGTGGCCCTAACGGAACTTGTGCTTCATTTTATCTCTGTAGCTTCCAGAAGGTTGTAACAGATCAGCTTTGCTGACTGCGATACGCTCTTTTGTGTTATGCCATGGCTACTATCTAAAAACCTTAAGGCTTACATTATTGTATTACTTTGTTCTAAAGACTACTATGTCTTTTGCTTTCTGGACATGATCAGCATGGACTTATTTTTACATTAAGTATAGAATTGTAGACAGGATATGAAATTTAAAACATATTGTGAAAGAGGAATCTTGTATCCTGAAAGTCCATATAAAGAAAAATATATTGCACAATATTACAGTACGAAACCCACGGTTTATAAGAAATGCAAATAACGTAGCTATCTCCCCTCGAAGAATTCGGATAGTTCCGCAAGTATTCGCAATATTTCGGAGTTGCCCTGCACGCGTGAGGCCATACATGTGTCGGTTATACACGAAATGCCCTCTGACACAACGACTGTTTGTTTTTGCAATGTTGTATCTGTTGGACTTGTTTGAAGTGGTAGAAATACTAGATCTGTACGTAAGCGTAAATACACAATTTGTTGGTCACATCATCAATATTATCATCGTTGAAGTTAAGTCTATACCAGCTAGCCATATAACGGTTCTTAAGTCTTAACCTATCCTCCTATATCCTTAATCCCCTAGGAAATCAAGCACAAGTCCAAAGACCCCTTGAAAAAAGAAATACAGCAATACATTTCAGACCATTTATTTTAATACAGCAAATCCAAAAAAATACGATACTGTGAAAGTTGGTACTGCTTCTTCGTAACTAAGTTGGTGATATTTGGGCTGATGTTAACTGTGACTGTTACTATAACTAGGTGTAGGTATATTTTTTCTATGGATCTTTAATCATCAATTCAGGAAAACCTGAGAGCGATGAAGGATCTGTATGGCCGTGCGGCGCCAACCGTTGGGAAAAATGACATTGCCGGCTCATCACACCTAAACGGCTGGACGGATTTTAACCAATTTTCGTACTGAGATAGCTGGACATCCAAATACAAGGATACTTTTTACTCGACTCCATCGTCATCATATCAGCCGATAGACGTCCACTGCTGGACAAAGACCTCACCCAAAGTTTTCCTCAACGTTCGGTCTTGCGCCGCCCTCATCCAATTTCTGCCTACGATCCTAACCAGGTCATCGGTCCATCTTGTTGGGGCCTCCCACGCTGCGTCTTCTAGTCCGCAGTCGCCACCCAAGCCATCGGTTTTACGAGCAATTTTTAAGAGTCACTCATTATTGTGTATACCTATGTTTCTCATTTATATAGAAGATCTATCTGTAAGCCACCAAGTTCACTAAAACCGTATTTCCCAAAGCTAGTACATTTCTCCTTGCAAACGCTTGTAGTAATCCTGTTTAATGCATGCGCCATGAAATATGCATTCCGCAGCTGTGTTGCATCTCGAAATAGTTAATTATATGTGTTACTTTGCTCTGCGGCAGCATCAGTTACATATCCAACTGTTTTCATATTTTCGCTAATTATAAGACAAAAACTGAATTAAAATTTTACCACAACAGTAGAAGGGGAACGACGCTAGATTGTACAAATCTTTATTTGTGTGTGTGTGTGTGTTATTGTGCAGAGCTACTTCTGCAGCTAACTGTTTCTACAATATTGGCCGTGGACGAAAAATGCATAACCCTCTTTTTATAGCGAAGTTGATACGTGTTATATAATAAATTGTATAATTGAAACCACTAAACACACATTCAAAAAATACACGGCAACAAATAAACTAACACTAACTTTTGGACATTATACTATTTTTAATTGGACAAAAACTAAAAAAAATTGGGCAAGTGGGAGTCCGACTCGCGCATGAAGGGTTCCGTACCATAAAACAAGTTTGTTGTATGGGAGCCCCCCTTAAATATTTACTTTGTTTTATTTTTAGTTTAGTTTGTTATATTTTTTCTTATAGCGGCAATAGAAATACATAATCTGTGAAAATTTCAACTGTCTAGCTATCACCGTTCTTGAGATACAGCCTGGTGACAGACGGACGGACGGACACCGAAGTCTCAGTAAAGGGTCCCGTTTTTACCCTGTGGGTACAGAACCCTAAAAAGATACGTATTTTGACTCATTAGTCAAAATACGTATCTTTTTAGGGGAAAAGATTCAGCTTATGACTTGTGACGTCATAAAAATCATTATTTTTATGACTTGTGACGTCATAAAAATCATTATTTTTATGACGTCACAAGTCATAAGCTGAATCTTTTCTGATCGTTTTTGACATTTCATAAAGAGTAGCTGATTTCAGCTGTCATCAAATACCGTATTAAGAGTTTAGACACAGCATGATATAAATTAAATAGTGGCAATACTGCGGTGTCGTCCCTTTCTAATGAATCTAAGAAATCGGGACGACACTACAGTATTGCCACCTTTTAATTTACACTTTCTTCTCGGGCGGTATAAAATACGACACACTTGAACGTTTTGAATACATTGTTCATAATATTTAATTTATTTTCTGTATGAGAGATTACAAAGGCAAAGTAATACAAATACAGCCGACATTAACGGTATCTAGTTCTAGCAGGCGCGAGGCGCCCGGGATTAGCTCCGACTGAAACATACCTTTAGTCCTAATTACAGAATAGCGTATTTTATTAAGGAATTCATGTTGCTTACGGCATTTTGTACATAGAACCCCAAGTAACAATAAGTTCTATAACCAGGGCGTTATGTCACCAAACAGTGATATAGTCGGCCTATACTGGTATCCATTGTGACTGCTTGCACTATAAAGGTGTTTAACGGAGCGATTTAATTCTATAAATTAAAGAGCAATTAAGTTCTATATTTTAGCTCTAAGAACGCTTACAGGACCATACAAAAGAATCTTTAAAGTGTTGCACTTTACTAGATATTTAAAAAGCTGCTATGGTACTATTTAGTACTGTAGATGAACTTACTGACACTTTTATGTATCCATTTAGCACTAAAACTGCGTCAAAATGACTTTAACAGTACTGGCACTGTAGCAGTGATGAAAACATTGTTATAGGATCAATTTGCACTATAAAAGTACTCTGTACAAGCATTACGTAATGTTATGGCTTCTTAAAAGCTTTCTAAACATCGCTATGGGGCTAGTTCTGTAAAAGTGATGAACACTTTTCTATAGCACTAATTAGAAAGAAAGAAAGAAAGAAAGAAATGCATTTATTCATGACGTGGCCATAGAACATAATTACAAAAATAAATAGTGACAAATGAAATAAAACAATAAGAAAATTCTACTAACTATGGCTGTGCCACGAAATGGTCCCACCTCAGCATGATGCTAGCCCAAGAGCCAGCGCTGATCTTCCGGTGGGACCATAGATGGCGCCACGGAGAGCTGCACGCGCGAGCGCCGATCGCATTTTGATGCGTTAACCTGAACGAATTAGTACTATAGCGACTCCTAGTGCAGTTGCTAAATAACTTAAATTCTAAATAGTCCTTTAAGTGAATTTGTGTTACTGCTACGGGACTGCAACAGCACTTTACTAGATATTTAAAAAGCTGCTATGGTACGATTTAGTACTGTAGATGAACTTACTGACACTTTTATGTATCCATTTAGCACTAAAACTGCGTCAATATGACTTTAACAGTACTGGCACTGTAGCAGTGATGAAAACATTGTTATAGGATCAATTTGCACTATAAAAGTACTCTGTACAAGCATTACGTAACGTTATGGCTTCTTAAAAGCTTCCTCAACATCGCTATGGGGCTAGTTCTGTAAAAGTGATGAACAGTTTTCTATAGCACTAATTAGTACTATAGCGACTCCTAGTGCAGTTGCTAAATAATTTAAATTCTAAATAGCCCTTTAAGTGAATTTGTGTTACTGCTACGGGACTAAAACGTGACATAAAAGAGTTAAAATTATGAATTAATGGACTAATTAGATCTGTAGCAGTTTTTTATTATCAATTATATCACTAGTAAAAATATGGCCGCTATTTACGCCATGATAGCACATATTAGGAGACGGCTGGAGCCAATGTGTACTATAGCAGCCATAGTCTTAAATTTATTGATTTTAATTTAATTAAAACAAGATTATTAACAGGGCGCATTGTCAAATTTGAAATCAGCATAATGGATTTAACAATACATTTTTTTTCGCAAGTGCTGATATCCTTCTGATTACACGTTACGTTAAGTAACAATGGAGCATAAATAACTTATCGATATTTATTTCTTTCAATACCACGATGGCATAACACATCTAAAGAATAAAATGGGAAACAGTTTTGACGACAAAAAACACTGGAATCGATTACAGTGCAGAGCAGCACTATAAACATGTTTTGGTTACTTTTATAGCGCAAATTCGTGACATAATAGTTCCTGACAGCACTATGTTAGTACTAAAAAGCGTTTCACGACACTTTTATACTTCAACAACAGAGCTGATTTATCACCGCGCGAGTCTTTATGTAATGTTTATAGAATTAATCAGTGATAAAACTAGGGCCTCTTTGGGGTTTTGTAAGCATTAACAACACCATTATAGTGCTGATCATGAACACTATTTGGCACATCCTAAAACGTTCCCAGGACTTTTATAGTACCAAATTTTGTTACTTGGGACATAATTATAATTTGCGCTAAAAACGAAAATCCTTCCTCCAGTTGTAAAGATTGGTTAAGTTTTGGAGGAGGAAACGAGAACGAAACCTCGATTTGTATAACCCGGTTAAGTTAAGTTTGGACCTCATTTATATGCGACGCCATAGTTAACAGGTGCAAACTTAACGTAAACTGGTAGTATAGGTGAAGCAGTGATCCTCTCAATCACGGCATTTTATCAGAAATATCCATTGGTGAGTATAATTTAAAAATACAATCTGTCTAAAAAGTTCTAGCTAACCTTATACCGGGTGTTGCCTGTAATAGGAGCAATAAATGAAAACATAGATTCTACTCTTAAGTTCTTATCAATGTAAAAAGTGTTTGGACAAATTTCTTAGTTCGCTTGATTACGATGACACGGAAAACCTTATGAAATGATGGCATTACACAATAAACATACACTCATACACACACAAATGCACTCACACAAAAACACACCTACAAACACACACACACACATACATACGCATCCATGCAAATATACACATATACCTGTACCAATACCATAATGAACCATAAATAACAACTTTCTAACTATTACACAAATGCAATACGAAGATTCATCTGCATTTTTTGCTTATACTACTTGTTTACGTTCTAACTCTTAACTTAACCGAATAGCAGGCAGCGTAATCGCTGTCTTTGTAAGTTAATTACCTTAAGTTACCCTCATTTACTTGCATTGTATACTTAGATTAATACTCTAAAAATATTATGTTATACGCGGATACACTGTTAAAATAATAATAAAAATAAAAGATGGTTAAATTACACTAAATTTGATACGATGTTGAATCTTACTTCACCGTGATACAGTTTTTCAACTAGTACGGGAAGTAAAAGCCACCACTGTACTCAAGGTATTGTAGGTAACCTAACAATTTAAGAATAAGTGTACCTATTAGTAATTTAGTTGTAAACCTGTTGTTGGTTGAATAAAGTATATTATTATTATTATTCCCTTTATTCATTTTTGTACTTAGGCTAGGATTTTTTTACAATAAATTTATATAAAAAGTAAAATATAAAAATACATTACAAATATAAACACATTATTATTATTATACTCTTCAAACTGAACAACATTTGTTCAGCAACTTAAAAAAGTCAGTTTTCGTAACTTCATTATTTCAAACAAATTAAATTGTATTTTCAATGTACGTCGTCCAACATTGACATTCCTTGAGCATTGACGTACAACGTCCAACATTGACATAGCTGTCACTAAAAATATCGCACATTTCGTAATAAGTACATTGTTTTGTGTCATTATTTATAAAAAAAAAAAATGTGGTATCTCCACATAAGAAATAGAATCGATAAAAATATTCTATAAAAATACATAGCTTCTTTGTCTAAACGTTATTCTACAAATTATCATTTAATACACGTTATTTTCAGAAGTTGCTTAACAAATACATATTGTTCAGTTTGAAGGGTAGAATCTGTTTTAATTTATTGCTCCTATCACAGGCAACACCCGGTATAAGTTACACGGCTATGCGACTATCGTGGAAAGTTAGTAAAATGCTACGTAGAATAAACACAGTATGATTTAAAAAGCTATCCCAACACTGGGCTTAAAGTGCATTTGAACCGTTCAAGGGAATCCATTTTCCACGCCGCTGAACCCATCCGAACTAAAAAGGCAGTAACTACTATAACTTTTGTATATTCTTAGTACCTACTATTCGTTTGTAGTGCTGTATAGGGATGTGACGAATATAGGAATTCGGAAATTCGTATATCCATAGTAATATTCGTACATTCGTAAAGACATTTCTTGCACTCTCGGAGCACACTGTTTCGTGTCAGAACATCGGAGTTTTCATCAGTTTTAGTTTTAAATTAATAAATTATATTCAACACAAGGTCAGAGTTTTTTACAGAACACAACACAAAAGCCTTCTATTGGTTGTTTGTATAACATGCGACGTAATTGGAGCCTTACTGACCGACTCGTGCATACACTATAATTTGCTACGAACGCACACTGATTTTGTCCGAATAAAAACGTACTCGATGGTATGCGGGCCGTTATTGGGACAGGGGAACTCCAATCCTAGGGAGCTGTAGACCGGCACGCATGTGCAAAACTTTGACATCTGTTCAAAATGTCGCCACTATTATTTATATACTACGTTAGAAAGAGACGGTTGTTTGAATATCAGTACCTACTCTTACCATCAGTTAACGTGACCGTACTCGCTAGCGACAGCGTAAACAATTTGTATGGAGCCCTCCTGATTTGTACAGTGCCCCTAGAAGTTACTTTATAGAACTTTAATTCTCCATCTACAACACAGACCATCTTGACTATAGAACTTTCGAGATCTGTATAGAATAAGAACGCACCTCTTAATACTTGACTAACAATCTCGAGGAATCCTTGTCTATTTAAATTAAATTATCTCGTGTCCGAATATTGAAGAACTATCATTCGTACATCACTACAGCGTTTTCCAGCTTATTGCGGTCAGTGACGTTGCAGAACGCTTCACAAGGGTCTTCAAAACACCGGTACAAGAGCCAGATTGGTGGGAGTGGCAATTTACGAGCCGCATTATTAAGTTTGCTGAGCCCTTTGTGAGGGCTCTGGGAAATAAGCTGGTGTAGCTGTTATAATTTGGGGGTATGAAGCTGTTCACGATACTTGGCTCTGCGGTAGTGCAGTTGCCTATTTAGATGGCAGTCCTGGGTTTGAATCCCGGTAGGGGCAATTTATTTTTTATGAACTCTAAATCATACTGTCTCTATGTATTTAAGTTAACTATTTTAAGAAGGGTGAATGTCACTGGGGCATGACGTCGATATAACCCGATTCCCACCGGCTTGCTCACTTCTGGACATTATACCCCGCGCGGCGAACGATGAGTCCTATGACACCTGTCAACTCAGTACATTTTATAACCTATAATCGGAAAAATGTACTGAAACGACAGGTGTCATAGGACTAATCGTTCGCCGCGCGGGGTATAGAGATAGGTATATTGCTACTGAAGAAAAATTAAACGAAATCTACTCCGACTTGCTTTGAGTTTTTGTTTGACGCCACACAACTGATGACTGACTATATCGTCATTTAAATTTAGTAATAACAATGTATTTGAGTTATCCTTTACCTTTTATCTATGAATCTACTTGTAATGTATATTTGTATGGTATATAATTAACTCCTGTTTTCCCTTGCTCTAAGCCCGCTTTGGGTCCTATAATACAGGTACCTCGTATCGTCTAATACTAGCAGAAATAGGATAAGTTTCCAAAGTAATACGAAGCACTGTCTGTACCATTACCGACGCCCCTACAGGGGGACTTACGGCCGGCCCCCCAGGCCCCAGGGGCCCTGGCCAAAATTCCCGTTGATTCGATGTGGTCTTTAACTTTTGCCAACTTTGCTCTTATAAATCGGTGACATGCGTTTTAGTTGGCACTTTTTACCATTGTTTTGCTCACTTTAATACGCGGGAGTGTTTTGTTTTGTTTTAAACATGGAACTCCTCTGAGACTGACATTAATTCAGTCAGGCGACATAATTATTATTATAAAATTCTACATTTATATTGAAACTCTGTTTTCTATGGAGAGGGGTCTGTTTCAGGAAAAATCTTAATAGCGTGATGCAGGATCGTCATTTGTTTTGTATGGGCGCGCGGCGTCATCTGATTTCATAATTTCCTTTGTCCTCTCATCACGCCGAAACGGCTGGACAAATTTTAACCAATTTCGGTATAGGGATAGCTTACAAAGATGGTTATATGTAGGTTACTTTCTAATTCTCATTTCTACTTACTTACTATGAACTAAATGGTCACACACCTTCTCTCTCTCTCTCTCTTGTCGCTCCCTCATGACTGAGGATCGTGGTCATCACTGGATGACTTACACTTGGTGTGAATGATTTGTCTCCATCGAGTCCTGTCCATTGCGTCCCTTACAACAGAGCAAAACTTGGAGGAAGACGTGTCTTCTGGTTGGGGATCGTCCACGAGCTCGTTTACCCTCTGTGTTCCCCACTACGATCAGCTTTTCTAGACTGTCATCACCTCTTCGCACTATATGGCCGAAATACGATAGAATTCGTTGGTGGCATCTTGTAGACAAGCGGGTTTTAATATTGAGCTGGGAGAGAATCGATTTATTGGTGCGCTTGGCAGTCCAGGGTATCCTCATCATGCGCCTCCAGCACCACATCTCCAAAGCATCGATCCTCTGCCTCTCTCGAGCTCGTATCGAACACGTTTCAACTCCATATAGAAAACACACCCACACACCCTAAATGTTGTAAATAACATTGGCATACTTAAGTCACCTACCGGATTGAATGCCGGACCTCATATAGTGGCCTAGCTAACACCTGAGATGCCTCCAAGCTCCCTAGAGTGTAATAAATATGGTGAGAGACGGGACGGGGTCAGGGCATGCACCGGTTCTGATTTTTTATGGCAAGAACCGGGAATACCCGGGTCCAGTACTGGACTTGTTCAGAAAAAAAGTACCGGGGGCACATCCCAGACGAGGTACATCTGCTTGTTATAATATAAACATTTCAAACCGGCCATACATTACATGGTCGCTCATTATGGACGTCATAAGAAGGCTCAAAGTTACTCAAAAGGCGATGGAGCGAGCTGTGCTCTGAGTCTTGCCTGAACGAATCAGAAATTAGGAAATCCGCAAGAGAACCATAGTAGAAGCATAGTAGCTATAGTTCACGGTCCCCAGTCTAGTGGCAGTGGGCGGATAAGTGTATAAATATGTACTTTTTACTACATTATAAACGATTTTCATTTTAACTAGCAACAACATCGCAAGCCAGCGCAGGCCGTGTTCCTTTTTTCACGATCTTCTATTGTTTTCTCAATGAGTTCTTTTTCGGCCAGTACGTAGTTATTCAGCCAGTGGAAACAAAGAGGTTTGGTTAATTAAAAATGTAAATAGCTTATAATGTAGTAATACGTATTATTACGATAGATTTTAGTTTTTAGTTTATATTTGAAGTTATTAAGGCTTATTTAATTAAATGTAAAGTTAAAATCGTTACATGGGCTAATGTAATATGAAAGGGCCAAAGTTAATATGTATCGCGTGATAAATGTCACCTACAATAGGTCTACAGAATGCAGATATTTTTCATTACCTACTTTTATCTCAGCTGAAAAACTTACCAAAGGCCTCTCCCAAACATCTCAGCAGCGACCGATCTCTCCTAGTTCAACTGTTTCCAGCGATCTTGTAAAATTGACGGTCCATTTTATTGGTGCTCACGCTGCGTCGTCAAATATCATAATTTCCTAATTAAACTCTTGCTTATTCACCAAAACTAATCTTTTTAGTAACTATAATCTTACAGCCCTAGAGCAGCAAAATGCGTCACGAGCTAGGCATTATTCCGTCAAGGCCGTTCAGAAATAGATTTTGGCTCGCGACGCGCTTAATTCCTGTTTCTTTATTCGACAGTAAGTTGGGAACTTCCGTGAAAGCTTGGCATTCTAGGCCTGAATTCGGATTCAAAAGTATCAGATATCACATGGGATCTATGAGGCACGTACATGAGTCATTATTTAAGGAACAATTTTAACGTCGCGTTGCAGGTTTTGAATAGTCGCGCGGCGTAAGCCATATAGCGCCATCTGTTGAAAATATTTGTCCTCTCATTATGCCGAAACGGCGAGACGGATTTTAGCCAATTTTGTGTACGGGGATATCTGAACAGCCAATAATGTTTTGTCACCGTATTTTATCGAACAATCTCGTGTTTATCCCTTCATGTGGCGTGTATGGCAGGGTGAACAAATTCTTTGACCATCTTTTTCCATTTTTTTTCGAACCAGAATTTTTTGCTCTATTTTACCATAACGAGGCTTGAACTAGCGACCTTGTCTCCCGGAGCGGGAATCTGCCACACGAAGGGTTATATTTCAATCTCATTCTAAATCGCGCTAACTGAAAATAGTATTTTTTACACTTTTTACTTTAATCGTCATTCCCCACTATGAATTTTTATTTTTGATGTTAACCTTTTTCGTTCTACTAAAACTGACCTATTAAAAAAAAACATGATCGCGATGGTCATGGCGGGTGCCTCGTGATTGGTTACATTTTTTGACAAGTAATTTCAACCAATCAGTGAACAGTAGCGTGTTTTTTTTTAAATCAAATATGCTGATGTTCTCTTTTTTAAACGATTAGAGTTGAGTAGAGATATGTCTTATGAATATCAAAGTTCTGTAGCGGGTACCATAGAGTATAGAATTTTGGTACAACATTAAAAAGTGCGTTATTGTGATTTTGTCTGTGAAATTATAATTGACTGATTAAAGTACGCGAGTATAAAAAGATAATTAGATACGAACTTATTCGATAAAAAACGAAGTTAACCCATTCATTGCCGAGGACGCGAATTCGCGTCCCATGTATGTGCAATCGTAATGCCGAGGACGCGAAATCGCGTCTCGAGATATTTGTTTTTTTTTTGCTAGAAAACAAGTGTACTTAAATGCTGATACCAAAATGTTACTTTATTTATTAAGGATAATATTATACTGTTGCTGGTTTTTGGATTCCATGCATTTGTAATTTTCATAGTTCTTATCTCGGATGCCGAAGACGCGAATTCGCGTCCCATGTATGTATAATCGTAATGCCGAAAACGCGAGATTGCGTCCTTGACAACGTAATGCCGCAGACGCAAATTCGCGTCCTTGACAACCTAATGCCGCGGACGCGAATTCGCGTCCTTGAAATGGGTTAACCTAATGCCGCGGACGCGAATTCGCGTCGTGGCTTGGAAGGCGGCACTGCGTGATGAGTAAAAATATGAGGCGTGGGCAATGAATGGGAACCCATTCATTGCCGAGGACGCGAATTCGCGTCCTCGAGATATTTGTTTTTTTTGCTAGAAAACAACTGTACTTAAATGCTGATACCAAAATGTTACTTTATTTATGAAGGATAATATTATACTGTTGCTGGTTTTTGGATTCCATGCATTTGTAATTTTCATAATTCTTATCACGGATGCCGAAGACGCGAATTCGCGTCCCATGTATGTGTAATCGTAATGCCGAAAACGCGAAATTGCGTCCTTGACAACGTAATGCCGCGGACGCGAATTCGCGTCCTTGAAATGGGTTAACCTAATGCCGCTGACGCGAATTCGCGTCGTCGCTTGGAAGGCGGCACTGCGTGATGAGTAAAAATATGAGGCGTCGGCAATGAATGGGTTAAAACATTATTCACTGCATCAGTACTTCTAATTATATTTCTGGTGGTAAAATTGTATACGTAATTAATAAGTGGTTTCTTTAAAACTGTGGAACAGCCATTAATCTAGTGGGTGCTAAGATAAATGGCGTAGCCCGAGTCACGGCGCGGAAGCCATTTAAAAATGTTGAGAGCACGTAGCTTGATACTTCATCTATATAATATACAGGTCGTATATTCATCTATACTGAAAATGTAAGATAACTGGCTTTTGTCCGCGGCTTTGCCCGCGGAGAAGGATTAAGTGTTTTAATATGAGTAATTATAGTTGAGTAATATTTAAAAACTTAAAATATGGACGCGTAGCAAGTATATTTTAGATAAACTTTTGTTTAGAAATTTAAGGCAAAATATAATGCCGAGTACTTTTTGAAACAAAAATTATCAATGAAATATTCAAACTGTACGTTTCAAATATGTACTAGTAAATCGCAATAGCCCTGTTCTACGTAGTAACATTGCTAATATGTTAAGAAACATGTTTGATCAAAGAGAAAAAGGTCTAAATCAATCAGCATTTTTGAACGCATAAGTAGCCTTAATCAAACTTATATATAAGGCATGTATAGTGCTTTGCTCAAACGTATGCAATGAAATAAAATAAAAAACACCACTTAAAAATATATAATTCAGCTGTTTAGCCTGTTCATGAACACAGACGTTATGTTTAAAAAAATTACTTCCTAGCCTAGGCCTTCAATTTTGTATGAAATTCTTTTACAGTTTTCTCGAGTTGTTCCGCCCGAAACGTGATATTTCGAAACCTGTTATAACGCACGTTACGACGACATTTCATTGTATGTTTGATAAAAATAGTTTAATCCAGCCTTAGTCTAATTGGAAATTACACGAATAATGTCAGAAATCAATTTCCATTACTCAATTACTCGGCAATTTATCAATTAGTTACTTCATTGATGACCCATTGACGCGTGGCGTGTTACGTTTCATCGGCTCTATTAGACGTCATTCTTCTTCCACATTACTGTTTCGTTATCTTCTTAATGGTTCCCATTTGAGTTGCATAAAATCTTAAGAGGGCGCCAACGCTTTGGCTAGCTCTCTCTCTCACTGAGCATAAGCGTGAGCGAGATGGAAGTGCGGAAATCATGTTTTTTGAGTTGTGTCATAAACGTGTGCATTTTATATTGAAAATAGTTTTACAGTTTTTGAGAACTTATAATTGTGCATCTAATAAGCTAAAAGACATTGTTAAAAACGGAAGGGTTTTGAAGATCCAACCGAAAATATCTAAAAAAGGGTTATGTTTGAGAGATAAAAGTATCAAGAAAATTATTACCAATCGTGTTTTCACGTTGACAAGATTGAAGAAAAACTGTTTAAGTTTCTTATTTCGAAGGCACAGTTTTTTAATCACTATGGATGTTGAGATCTAGGATCATTCACCTGACGAATTTTGCATGGGTGGGCTCTTAAGTCATAACCGTTATTTAGTATAATTTTTAGGGTTTTAAAAACGGGACCTTATTACTCAGACTCCACTGTCCGTCTGTCTGTCACCAGGCTGTATCTCATGTACCGTGATAGTCTAGACAGTTGAAATTTCCACAGATGGTGTATTTCTGTTGCCGCTATAAAAACAAATATTGAAAACAGGATAAAATAAATATTTAAGCGGGGCTCCCATACAACAAACGTGATTTCTTTGCCGTTTTTTTATTTGATGGTACGGAACCCTTCGTGCGCGAGTCGGACTCGCACTTGGCCGGTTCCTACTTTTCTGTGATACAGAATTGAATATTTATAGCACACCTCAACAGAAAGAAATACAAATACAGATAAATAACACTTAGCATTACAATATAGGTAAACAATAAGCGTTCTTATCGCTAAAGAGCGATCTCTTCCAGACAAACATTGGGGAGGGGATACAGATAACTTATTAGGATTGTTATAAACCTAATCGAATCTAAGCTAATGGCTTCTATTCTCAAAACTCTAGTAAACAGAATTATGGTTAACGATTTTATGCCAGTCAAAACTTTATGCTACTTAAGGCAAAAATAATCTGCTCATATACGAGTACAGATTACATTTGAATCACCCTTTGAAGTAGGTCAAATGTCTGATATGTCGAAGTCAGACAGCGTGCAAAGTATTACTTTATTTGCGAACGCTACTAGCTTTGTTCTTATTTGCCAAGTTATTGAAGTATTTTAAGTAATTTGTTCTTTTTTATTACGAATAAAATAGATTGATCTTAAAGTTACGTTGCCAATACAGAGTCACAAAAGGGTTTTCGTGTAAATACCTTCTAAATTCAAATAAAATCATAATTTTCAAAAAATCCTTATTAATAAAATCCTTTAATCCTTATTTTTATTAAATACTCCGCAAATAACATCTTCGAGCGTTTCCATTTACTCTACGAGTATATATTATTATTATCAATTCAGTGAATATTTTGAAGTGTTAAATAGTAATTGTAAAACTTATTGGAAAATCGCTGCCCAGATTATATTTGAATGAAACACCCCACAAAACATTACATCTGTCACTTTGTTTTCACATACGATTAGTGATGGGCCGTTTCCGAGAATATTCCCCAGGCGAGAATATTCTCGGAAATATTCTCGGAAACATTCCCCATGAGGGGAATATAGGGGAATTTAGGATTTGTATATGAATAACATTTATTTTATGACATTCTCTATATAAGTAAATGCTTATCTATTTAATAGGTTAACAATTCAATAGAAAAAAATATAAAAAGTCAGCTGTAAATGTAAATTTCCTATGTTCTCGAGAATATTCTCATTGTTCTCCGGGAATATTCTCAATGTTCCCGGGAATATTCTCATTGTTTCCGAGGAATATTCCGCAAGTTTTTAAATTGCTCTCAGGAATAACATGGTAAAATAAATACCAGTGAGACAAGCAAGTTAATTTCTGATAGAGAAGGAATAGAGAAAACACGTGTGTTGTCGACGCAATTAGCAAAATAATTGTATTTTATTTAGTTTTTATCGTTTTTATGTATATATTTATTTCATTATTTCAATAGTATTTTAAATAGGTAGTGTATAGTAGTACCATAGACAGGCATGCCATAATTCATTACTAAAATACACTGCCAGAAACATAAAATAAAAAAAATTAATATCAGCATTTAATCTTTTGCAATATTTGATAAAATTATTTTTCTTTAATCAGTTGGATCCAAGCCAATGTTGATGCTCCAGGCAGGGTTCCATAGCCGCTATCACAAATATATTACAAGATCAAGAAGAGAAGTCTTGTTTTGGTGCGGGGGCTCATCCCCCCCGAGCCCTCCGCTTCGTAAATCTACTCGTGACTTGAAAGTTCAAAGTTGTGTTTATTATCTAAATACGGGGGCTCTGCCTCCGAGAGTGTCTCTTGAGTCATCGTCTCATCACTTTGGATTTAAGCTATCATGTTTCTGTTCTTGGTAGTTGCTTTGATTTGAGTGCCGCCACCGCTTGTCCTAGCTCCACTTGTGACTTCAAAGTTATATCTTAGTCATCGTTTCCGAAGTTGACTTAAAATAATCAAAAGACTAACAATCTTGTTTCCCTTCTGTTCGGTTTCTCCCCTAGGCCCCTCCCCTATCTTATAGTCTTCGACTCCTCAGTAGATTTTACGGAATTAGAAGACATCTTCTCATTTTCATTTTCGGATTCAACCGTAACTTATTGCTGGAAACGTTATTCGCCCCATCAATGAGGCGCATATTTGGCGCACTTTTAGTGGATTATTTCTGCCATGTCTCTGTAGCGGAAAATCATGCCGACTGTCTTTCGCGCGGCTTGACGTCTTTAAAGATTCCAGGCCAACTTCTGGTTTCAAAGATCTTCTTAAATGCAGCGAGATCCTACCGACTGGTCGGTAACCTCGTTTGATCCGTCAGTAGTTTCAAAACCAGCCAAGAGAAGACACATGCATTGATTTCAAATCCGTTAATTGACTTACCGCTCTTCCTTGTAATAGCTGAACAGATATCATCTTGGTCGAAGTTGTTGCGCTGTGTTGTACACGTCTTCGATTTGGAAAACTGCTTCCACAACTTCAATATGTGTCTGCTTCAGATTTAAATTTGGCGCAGTCTATGTCTACAACAGTGTCATTACAAAATGAGTTTGCGGGAAGATAACCTGTGTTCAAGAAATTTTCAGCTCTTAGAATTATTTCTGCAGCATGGTGTTATTGGAGTAGGAGGTAGCTAGGCGAGAAGCTTCTGAATTAACCTACCAACAAAAACACTAGATCATACTACCGTAAAATGGACACAAACACGAAACCAATCTGATTGCAGATTCATAAAATATGTCATGCTGGGCCAGATGAATTGTTTTGTGGCAGCGCGTCAGTGTTAATGATTTTTTTCTGCTAACTGCTAACAAAGTCATACAAGTTTGAAGTTTTACTTCTCTAAGTACCCTTTATCAGTTGGTTGACTATTATTACTCGTAAACTTGTAAAGCCTACCCTAGCAGCGTTTATATAGCCAATACCCAAGTACTCCAAAATTTGCAATTAAAAGTTTGATATTTCACAAACAGATCTATAAATCGGAAAATTGTTGCAACAAACCTGCAACATTTTGTAAGGCCTATCCAACGACATATCACACCATGGGGTAGACTAGAAAAAAAAGACATCCCCACTTTATTATAGGGGGAGGTAAAATAAAAAAGTATTTTTCCAAGAATTTGTTCTACCAATTTGTCAAAATGACTTATATGTATAACCATGCCAAATTATAACTTTCTGGTACTAAAATTCTCTCTAGTACTAAGAAAAGTTCAATGTTCCCCATTTTGGAGAATATTCTCGGGAACAAAGGAAATTTCCGGAAATATTCCCCAGGAGAATATTCTCGGGAACGGGAATATTCTCGCGGCCCATCACTACATACGATTGAAAACCGAGAAATATTTGACACGGTGCGAATCTATCCTTACGCAGGGCGTCGCGCATGCGCGGTGGCGCCGCGCCGCGCCGCAGTCGCTCTCTACGCCTCCACCGCTACGCGCGTAGCACACGTAACCGACGCGTAGCACTACGTAGCGCTACGTAGCCGCAGTGTAGTGAAGTGCCAGTGTAAGGATTTCGTTTGGATGCAATGTGAAATGTAAGTTTGCATTACGCTGGCTTCGGTAGTGACGTAATGAGTGTTTTAAAGGTCTAGACGCGGTTTTATTATAACATTACATGCGATCTGTGACGTTGTTTCTTAATATTTAATTGGGTTTTAATTTTTATCATAACTCATTAAAAGTCAATTAAAAAAAACATAAAGGCTTATTTAAAGGCTATTATTTGAATTATAACTTCAAAGGAATATTGACGATAATAATTTAATGGCATGTTATTTAATTGACTTAATCTACGATTATAGTGTACCGTGTGGTGGACCAAATACCAGTTTTTAAACATGACAATTTTAAAATGTTCCTCCACTGAGTTAATTATACAGGATGAGAACAGCTGTAATAGAGCTTGCATCGTTAGTTAATAGGAAAATTAAAGCACTAAGACAGTCTTTGTTTCACCAATATAGTCGATTACTGGCATGTTACTGGCAGTCACCCTATATAGATATAAAAAAAATGTATATTATATAACAATATTTCAAGTTTTCTTATATAAGTAATCATATTCTACCGTCAGGCGATGTCTCTTGTCCAAGACACAACCTTTTTATAGCTTTAGTCGCTGTCAAACAGTAATAAGGCACTGTATTGGAAAGGGTTAAGGCATGTTATCAAATGATCGGATTATGACGTACATAATTTAGAGTACAGCAGTTGATTACTATCAAGATAAATTAGTAAGTGTTATTTCGTTTTCGATCACGTTATGGGCATCATTATGTTACCCAACCTGATATAATAAAATATTAAAATGCTATGGCCATACATGTCATAAATTTAGGCTTGGTACAAACCAAGAAAGTTTTCACATTTAGAGTATGGATATGTTTTGAAAAAGTTTGCTGGACTGGAGCTTAAATAGTTATGCCAAGTAATTGTCTTATAAATCATGAAACAACAAGTATTAGGCATAGATGTATTCATTAAAGGTTAACTGGATTAGGTTAATTGAGGGCAGGGATAAGTTAACTTTTATACAGGGATAAGTAATCTTTGTTGTATTCTTTTTTTTGTACAACAAAGAGTTTTCATACATACGTATATGCATTCCCATAGTAATTTGTGTTTTTAAATCGATACAAGACAGATACATTATTCCGATGCTTTAGTTCAACTGCATTTTGCTTCTAGTTAAATTATACTTGCAGAATACGCTGAACGCCCACGTTCTCTAAAATACAATGTGTATTCGTAAATATACATTTTAAACTGGAACTATTTATACTGATCAATTGATCAGTTTCACATATGCAATTATTAGCTTCGGCCTCGAATGTATTTTATTCCTAGAGATGTGTAATTACATTTTTATTTTTATATGGTCTGAGTAATAATAGACGCATTGTAAGACGTCGAGTTGCAGAAAACCAGCCCTCGATAACAACCTATGGTTTCAGTAGAATCCAATATATAACTTTTTAAAAGAAAGGCGTTGCAATTCAAACAAAACCTGTACTAATATTTTCTTGAAGATAATGTGTGCGTTAATATGGAAAATACTTAAATTACTGGGCATACCTACAAACAATTTGCAGTTTCGACGACTCAGCAAACTCAGCGACTATTATAACAAAGATGAAAAACTAGCTAGCCAATATTGATGTACTATCAGGGCTCGTAAAATGCGATTAAAATCGATTGGCATGACGTATGACAACCAGTGACGGCCCTAGCACTTCAATGAATTTTGCTCTCATTTTACCAACCCTGCTTATTATTTAAACTTAATTACACAATTCATGATGCTACAAGAGGCCGGCATAATGCCTCAAGCATTCTCTATCAGTCAACCAGATGGGCTGAACACAAATTTTTGTATGTTTCAAGGTCTAAAATACTTATAACGTTTGCCAACAGACATTGAAAATGAAATGTTTATAGTTTCGCAATTAATTTATAGTTAGTCCTACTTTTTACAGTGTTCCCATATTTTTTAAGGATACGTTTTATACAACATCACAGAAGCAAAGGATGAAGGCAAGCGAGGAAGTGGAAGATCGTGAAAAGCTATGAAACAATTAAAAGATGAGGTAGACGTCGTGTCATGTAGGGAAATCAAGGGGCTATGTATAGAGTTAAGTAGGTGTAGAGAGAGAGCTGCATACCTCGTCACCTACACCGAGAAGAGTTTGACTGACATTTTATAAAAGAACTAGCATTAACCCGCGGCTTCGCTCGCGTGCCTATGTAATATACATCATCCTACGGGAACAATGCTCTTTTTTTTTTCAGGATTAAAAGTAGGCAATTTGTTAAGTTAGGGTATAATCTGCAATCTGCATTTCCCTCATGCATATCCGTCCAGCCGTTTTAGCGTGAAGAAGTAACAAAACATACACAGACTTTCGCTTTTCTAATATTACTGGGAAATACTTTTTATTTTATCATAACTCCACTTTATCAAATCAAACCGAAAACTCAAGCACTCACAAATCAAGCGATCTCAGCTTTTACTGTACCAAATAAAGTTCACTTCAAAATTCATAACTCAAAGTGAAGCTAAGACACCGGGATATGTGTGCATTTTATTAGTATAAAGCTTTTATAATGTCCCGAGCCTCCGCTTATCGACTTGGGATATTCGAGATTGGTTTAATGATTCTAAGCCATGTTCTAAGTTACGTCATGTTCTATTGTAAGATATTGAGGTTCTCTTCGTTGATGAATGAAAAATGTATTATTCTGAGCCAGACAAACGTAATTCAGAATTCTGAAATGACTTAACATAATTATTGAAAAGCTTGAATGTATGTATTACGGATGCAGGAAGTTTCCCGATCATTACTCCTCCCGTCCCATCGCGCCGCGCCGCCCGCCTATAGGTACCGATTGACGACGATCGAGATGCCACCAAACACTAGTTTTAAGTCTGCACAACCTAACAAAATATGGATCTTTGGTCTGAAATAAATTATTATTATTATTATTATTTATTTGCTTTTTGTTTTATTCTCTCCAACTGGAGGTAACTTTATTACCGTATCCGCGGGCTTTTGGCCAAACGGATATGGCATTTTCGAGGTTGATATTTGGTGTTATTACTCATCTAAAGCTAGGAATTTACGCACGATTCTGCAGGTATTTAAAATAGCTGCCTTTTGGAGGGCAATAAAAGTGAGTGGGTGGATACCTATGATTTTGAGGCTGTCGTGTAGGTTGTTGGGAATAACTCCTGTAGTCGAGACAATAATTGGCACTGTTTTTACGGTACTTACTCGCCACTGAGATTTAATTTCAATCGAAAGGTCAGTGTATTTGGTTATCTTTTCTGTATGCGTGGATGCAAGGTTGTGGGTATTGGGGATGGCTATGTCAATGAGATACACGGTTTTTGAAAGTTTGTCAAGTAGGGTAATGTCTGGTCTATTGTAATGAATGGTTTTATCTGTGATAATAGTTCTGTCCCAGTAAAGTTTGTGTTCCGCTGACTCTATGACAACTTGTGGTTCGTATTTATAATAAGATGTCGTGTTTTTGATGAGCTGATGTTTAACTGCAAGGTATTGGTGTATAATGGAGGCAACTTGGTCATGTCGGTGCTTATAGTCAGTCTGGGCTATGGATCGGCATGCTCCTGTTATGTGCTGTATTGTTTCTGAGGCTGCATGGCAGTGTCGGCATAGATCTGTTAATAAGCTTTGGTCCCGGATAATATGTTTTCTATAGTTTCTTGTATCTATTATTTGATCTTGTATGGCTAGCATAAATCCTTCAGTTTCTGGGAATAACTCACCTTTCTTAAGCCACATGTTGGAAGCTATTTTGTCGACGTTGGGGTTGATCAAGTCAGACTTGACTGCCATGAAGTGCCTTTTGGATCCACGCCTGTAGTTTTTGTTGAGGTTGGGTTATTGTTTCAGATTTCTGTTTTTTGAGGTCTTTGAGATTGAGCGGAGTGTATTTTTTATCGGACTCTACGATGGCCTTATGTAGTTGAGAACGGCGTGTTTGGTCGTGAAAATATTTTCTAAGAGAGCTTACCTGTTTATTGTGAAGATTCTTGATGTCTATTAAGCCTCTGCCGCCTTCTGATTTTGGTAGAGTAAGTCTCTGGCTGCAACTTCGTGGGTGATGTTTACGGTATTTGGTCATTAATGTGTTTATAATTCTTTGTAAATTAGTTAAGTCTGTTTGTGACCACTATATAATACCGAATGAGTAAGTCAGTATAGGAATTGCATAAGCATTTATTGCCTTTATTGTGTTGCGTGCGTTGAGGTGAGTGTTAAGAATCTTGTGTAGCCTAGTTGTAAATTTTTGTCTTAGGGTAGTTTTTGTGGTTTTATGATGGATTTGCCGTGTTTGTTGATAGCCGAGATACTTGTATCCACATTCTTCATCAACAGGATCTATTTGTTCTCCGTTTTCTAGCATGTACGTATGGTGTTCTAGTTTACCTCTCCGGATCGACTGGATTTTGCACTTATCTATACCAAACTCCATGTGTATATCTGTTGAAAAGGATTGGGTAATATCTGCGAGTCTGTTAATGTGTACTAAGCTATTGCTATAAAGTTTAATGTCATCCATATACATCAGATGTGTTATTGTATGAGATGTCTTATCAAAATTTAGTTTGAACCCAGCCTTGCTATTATTTAATAAATTCGAAAGTGGATTGAGCGCAAGACAGAACCATAAAGGACTGAGAGAATCTCCTTGGAAAATCCCTCTGCGTATACTTATTGCTTGAGTTTCTATTTGTGTATTATTATTTAGTACCTTAAGAACTGTACACCAATGTTGCATTGTGTTATGTAGGAATTGTATGATAGTAGGATGAATTTTGTAATGTTTCAGGATGTATATTAACCATGTGTGGGGTACTGAGTCGAAAGCCTTTTTATAATCAATGTACATGGTATAAATATTTCTTTTGTTATTCAATGCTTGTTTAGAAATAACGGCGTCTATTGTCAACTGCTCTTTGCAGCCTTGACTATTAGGGCGGCACCCTTTCTGTTGCTCGGATAATATATTATGGGTGTTTATGTGTTTGTAGATAATTTTACTGATGCAAGATGTTATTATTTTGTATATATTTTGTAGGCATGTAATAGGTCTATATTTGGCCGGATTTTTTCTGTCGGTATCGTCCTTAGGTATCATATATGTCGTTCCTTGAGTAATGTAGTGCGGTAAAGTGTCAGGTGTCTGTATAAAGTCATTAATGTGTCTCAGTAGAATTGGATGTAGATAAGTGATTTTTTTAAACCAGTAATTGTGAATTTTATCGGAACCGGTGGCTTTCCAATTATGAATTTTAGCTATAACAGATTGGAGTAAGTCAAGACTAATTTCGTCAAATTGCATTTCAGAGACGGAATTGAGTGACTCTTTGTCAGTCTCAATCCATTCGGCGCTCCTATGTTCTACTGGGTTAGACCATATTCCAGACCAAAAATGGTGCAGGCCTTCTGAAGTAGGGGATACGGAATTGTTGTTGGAGGCTTGCACCGGTTGACCGTTAATACAGTGAGAGGAGTGTAGTGTTCTATAGAATACTTTTTCGTTATTGGCAAATTGTTTATTCTGTGTTTTACGTAGTGTAGTGAGCTTATATCTACGGAGTCTACTTGTGAGTGCGCTAAGTTTTTGTTTGAGTGTGTCAAGGAAATGGGTTAACTGTGTGTTCTCATTTTCATGTCGTGAATGTAGCTTATGTTGTTTTTTAATTGCATTTACGAGTCGTGTAAGTCTTGGGGAAGTGTTACCGTTGATATATTCTGTCAGTCTACCTATTTTAGCTCTAAGATCTGTAATTCTGTCTTGTAACCTTTTTTGCCAGTTTGGGAGTTGACTATTGTTATGCTGAGTGTAATATGTGTCTCCTATCTTAGAACCATTTTGAGTAACAGCTGCAAAAACAGCGCAGTAAAGGGCAGTTTGGGTGCTTGTAAAATTTGAATCCTGCGCGAGTTATTTCGGGAGTATAACGCTATTAATAAAATGGACAATGGAAACAAGTTTCTTAGATGGTTTCTGCTTGGGTATGGAGGGTCTAGTAGTGGGGTCAGAATTATTAAAACGTTCCATTGCTACTAGGAAAGTTTGTTCAATTTCCTCTTGTATAGTTATTGGGGGATAATTTAATTGTGGTTCGTTTTCAGTATAGCTTAAATCATTCGGTTGACTATCAGAATTACTTTCGGGATTAATATCTGCTGTAAATAAGTCGTTGGTTTGTTCTGTAGCTAAAGTTTCTGATAAGCTGTTAGAGGGGGACTGGCGATCTGTGCTGTGAGTTATATTATTATTCATTGTTATCTCACGTGAAACCTCATGTCTTAATTCTTGCAATCTTTCCTCACTAATGTATTTATTATTGATTATAACCCGTCTTTGATCGGCCACTCGTTGTTCAGAGACATGTGAAAATTGAGGGTGCTTTGCGATGACTATTTGGTGTAATGGCTTTCTGTATGCTGTTGTATTTGTTTCAAGTTGTGTTATCCTATAGTACTCTCTCATTATGGTCTCGTTAATGTCATTTGTCCAGCTCAGTCTTTGACTATTATTTTGTGTGGCCATTTGTTGGGATGATGAGGTTGAATTTTGTAGGTCATTTTCTGCTAATTTCTTGATTTCTACAATGTCTGTTTCTGATAATAGTTTTCTTCGCACTATTGCCCTACGTTGATCGCCTAAACGTTGTTTACTAACCTCGAATGTCGGGAATTTTTGACTAAATTCAGCATGTAATTGAGAAAGATAATTATTTGTTGAAGTTTCGAGAACAGTGATTCTAAAGTAAGTGCGCAAAATGAAAATGTTCATTTCACGAGACCATTTCTTGCGCACATGTTTATCAACCTTGGCGGGTACAGGTTTGTTGGCAGTGCTTGCCTCCTGTACAACGTCCTCGGCTGTATGAGAAGAAACTGATGGTGATGTTGGCACCGACGATGCATTCGACTCTAAAAAGTTTAAGTAGGAAGCTGGCGACGACGGAACTGAAGAAAATAAGGATACTGGCGACGAAGGAATTGAAGAAATCAACGAGGTAGATGGAGAGGGCTCATGTGCTGCGGTGTTATCGGCTGTAGTACATTGTTCGATGGGAGCCCGCCTGTTCAACTCCACATCGCCGTTGGTCCGCATGCTGTAGCATCCAGCAACGGCTCCAGATGCGCCCCGACGATCACCCTCGGGCAGCGGCCCTGGTCGTAAACTTCTCGATCGTAACTTCATGATGCTAGAAGGAAGAAAAGATAGGCAAGGTGGGAAAGAAGAAGAAAGGATAGGAAAGCTGAGATCTTAGTTTGGGAAGGGTGAGCCTAGCTGACATTGGCTACTGATTTAGTATCTCCCAGGTGGGGTGAGGTCTAGATGGTATTGACCATTTTTTCGGTAGTATCCCCAATCCGCAAGCCCCTCCGCCGCGGCAAGGCGATTATTATTATTAATACTATTTTTTTAATCTATTAGGATAACGCGGGTCTCTATCCATACCTCAAAAGCAAAACAGAACCCCCTTATAGGATCACGTGTACTCGTAGCTGTCTGTCAGCCCGTCTGTTACAACCGATTTGCTGCAAAACTACCGGACCGATTACATTGCAATTTGGCGCAAATGCTTTCAAGAATTTTCATGACCACAAATAAAATTTCAAAATCGGTGGCATTTTCGTAATTAACGTCCCAACAAACCATAAAAATTACACCCATACTCATATTTAGTCATTTCAACCCCATCGCACCCCAACAGGCGAGACGGTATTTCACGTCCACCACGTTTGTTTTTTTAAAATCGTTGTTGATTTGGTAATCAGCGACCCGATAAACCATTAGAAACATTACCCTTGTAGATTTCACACTTTGTCACCATATCCTCCTCCTTTAGGGGTTGAATTCTCAAAAAACATGAAACACGTGCTTACTCATTTATCGTTAGAAATACTCCTTGGAAGTTTTCAATAACACTATTTTATAACTAATATTTTTTCCCTATACAAACTTACGACCCCCATTTTACCCCTTCGGGGGGGTGACTTTTGACAAATGCTTCTTTTATTGCACCCCTAAACTTTATAAGGACACGTAGGTTCCAAATATGGACTCTCTAGAACCAGCGGTTTAGTATTTAGACATTTCAACCCCATTTCACCCCAACAGGATTCACGTCCCCCACGTTGAATTTAAAAACCGTTGCGGTTTTCGTAATCAGCGACCCGATAAACCATGAAAGCATTACCAATGGATTTTCAGACTTTGGCACCACATTTCTCCCTTATAGGGGTTGAATTTTCAAAAAACCTGAAACATGTGTTTACTCATTTATTGTTAGAAATACTCCTGTAAAGTTTCGAATAAAATAGTCTAACTAATCTTGTTTCCCCATACAAACTTTGAACCCCTATTTCACCCCTTTAGGGGTTAAATTTTGAAAAATCCTTTCTTAGTGCACCCCTACACCTTATAAGGAACCTACGTGTCAAATTTGAACTCTCTAGAACCAGCGGTTTAGTATTTAGACATTTCAACCCCATTTCACCCCAACAGGGGAGATGGTAACTCACGTCCGCCACGTTGGATTTTAAAATCGTTGCGGTTTTCGTAATCAGCGACCCGATAAACCATAAAAACAATACCCATGCTGATTTTCAGACTTTGTTACCACATTTCTCCCTTTTAGGGGTTGAATTTTCAAAAAACCTGAAACACGTGTTTACTCATTTATCGTTAGGAATACTGCTGTGAAGTTTCGAATAAAATAGTCTAACTAATCTTGTTTTCCCATACATACTTTGGAACCCCATTTCACCCCTTTAGGGGGTGAGTTTTGAAAAATCCTTTCTTAGCGGATGTTTACGTCATAACATCTACCTGCATGCCAAATTTCAGCCTGATCCGTCCAGTGGTTTGGGCTGTGCGTTGATAGATCACTATGTCAGTCAGTCAGTCACCTTTGAGTTTTATATATATAGATAGATGAATGAATTTGGGATCCCGTTTATTTGGAAGTGACAGCCACATGTCGATGATCGCGTTTCCTATTTAGCGCCTCTTCCGCGCCAATTTCCGTAAATATCGACACCCGGACTAATTGATACGAGTACGGATATTGCCCGGGTATTTCGTCTAACAGTTGCTGATTGATAAGATATATCTGGTTAGGATGCCCTTAGAAAATTAGAAACCTAGTAAAGTACCCAGGGGGAACAAAAAGTATTTTTATGTTTTATGCCGTGTCTTATAACTGATGTGAGTGAGAGCTGTCTATATTTTATGTGAAATAGTCATATAGTTATTTGAAATTAATAACTCAACATTCACTATTGACAGGAATAGTGTCCTATTATTAGATACTCTGCTTCCGTTGGATGGCATATCAAATGACCGTTCCAAAGTGAGATTATTACAATGGCGCCCAACGTGGGACTTTTAGTGTTGTGATTTGCTTTAGTAATGCAAAACCTTTATTGGTTTCTCGTAATTATCCAGTACCATAGCTTAGTTTTAGACTGTTTCTTCCCTGTTATGTTATAACAAACAAATATGGATTTCTGGCCGAAAGGTGTCGTGTTTCGTCGGTTCCGGGGCAACCTACCAAATCCAACACCTGAGATGTCGGAACAACGGGGCCACGCCGTTTCGCCGTCTAAATAAACTTGCTCGGTTCATGACGCATTGGTGTCTACACTGTAATGTCATATAACCTGTTTTTGAATAAATAAATAAATAAATAAATAACAATTACTACGGTCTCTGGACCAGAAATGTTTTCGCGCAGCGAGATGAGTATGTAACACAGGGTAGTCAAACTATCTACGCTACCGTTTTCAGTAGTGCCTTTCGGCTGAAAATACGTCAACGGTGATTTCTGATTTATTTACTCTGCAGTTTGTACTTGTATGTCGCGTCGCTTCTGTGTTGCCGCGTGAACAGCAAGCCTTACTTTGTCGAATTTTGCTGCGAGATTTATAAACTCGACACTTTTGGTCCGCTGCCTCGGGCCACGCAAAAACACCCATTTCAAAAATCGAATCTTAAATATTAACGTCCATCGAAAATGAACCTTTCTGTGCACTGAAAATGTTGAGAGTTCAGTGGCGTCGAGCAAAACAATTGAGTCTAAAAATAAAGGGAAGGTTTAGCGTTTCAGCGGACGTCAATCGAGTGTTTCGTTAGCTGAGCTGAGCTCTTTTTGAGCTTATTCTTTTTTAAGCTAACTTTTTTTTTCTGATAGACGGATGGGACGTGTCGGGATTGGTAGTGGATGTTAGGGTGTTAAAAATCAGGAGGGAAGGCTAAGTCCACAGCAATCAAGTGGGATTATTTTGAAAAGCTGTGTACTCTAAGCTGAGACTTGCAATAGCCGCAAAAAAATCATGATATATGTGTATTTTGTGTGAAAGATGCCAAGCTTTTACAATCGCAAAAGTTGTCAGAACAAAATACTAACTTGTCTGCTATTTCACTATAAGCAGTATTATTTGCTCTATCCAAATAGTTCTTCAAAACAAAATCGTCGACATTGTGCGTGTTTACTACGTGGACAACGAAGTTTTAATTATAATAATAATTAGAAATAAATTAACAACAATACATGCCTTTGTACATGCTTATTCTTTTGTAATGTGTTTTTCTTGTTTTTATGTACAATAAAGTGTTTACATACATACAATACGTACATATTTTTGTATAAGCTATCTATTAAACTATATAGGCAATTTTAGTTTGAATCCTTTTCTTGGATCCTTTAAAATAAAAGTATTTGAATTATGATATAGTTATTTTATGCCGCTTTGTATTTTATCCTGACAAAAGAGATATATTATTCGATATCGTTTATTGAAATTAAATTATTCTAACTTAGTTTGTGATAGAAAGGATTTTGGCCTCCAAGATATGACCAAGTCACTTGTCTGTTTATCTTATCTTAGATACACAAACACTGCTATTTTGAGTCTTCATCTTACTTTGTAGGTATTCAAGCCGTCTACATCTATGGAACATGGGTTGGTTTATTGGGTTCGGCCAAAAAAAATTCAACCTTTGCAAACAAGCAGTATTTTTAAAATTGCATAGTAAATTTCACTTGAAAAAACCGATAGTAGTAATATTACGGAGCCTTGATTGCGTCTAGTCCCTCTTGACCGCTTTTTAGGGTTCCGTAGCCAAATGGCAAAAAACGGAACCCTTATAGATTCGTCATGTCTGTCTGTCCGTCTGTCCGTCCGTATGTCACAGCCATTTTTTTCCGAAACTATAAGAGCTATACTGTTGAAACTTGGTAGGTAGATGTATTCTGTAAACCGCATTAAGATTTTGATGCAAAAATAAAAAAAATAATAATAAATATTGGGGGCTCCCCATACTTAGAACTGAAACTCAAAATTTTTTTTTTCATCAAACATACGTGTGGGGTATCTGTGGATAGGTCTTCAAAAATGATATCGAGGTTTTTAAAATATTTTTTTTCTAAACCGAATAGTTTGCGTGACAGACGCCTCCAAAGTGGAAAAAAGTTGGTCCCCCCCCCCCCCTCTAACTTCTAAAATAAGAAAATGAAAAATCTAAAAAAAACATATGATGTACATTACTATAAAAACTACCAACGAAAATTGTTTTGAACGAGATCTAGTAAGTAGTTTTTTTAATACCTAACTTTGCACCTAATTTATATGGGACGCTATACATACCAGGTGCAAACTTAACTTAACCACTTAGGGATGGAAAGTGTTTGTACGAAACCCTCGGTGCGCGAGTCCAACTCGCACTTGGCCGGTTTTTCAATTTTTAATTGCTATTGTTTTCCTCCTACATCGCTGGCCCAGTAACAATACGCCAATTAAAAAAAGAAAGCGTCCACAAAATAAAATGCTTCCCCCTCGGTGGTGTAGCGTTACCATGATTCATACTGTGCGACTGTGCGATGAAATTTGATATGCCTACCGCTTTGATTATCAAGGGCTAAGATCGATTTAAATGACAGCCCTCCAAAATTATAACAAAACGGGCTTTAATCCAATCGCCGGGCTTGTCCAAGATCGATTGCAGCTGAGGGAGTTCTTATATTGGACAGAGGAAGCGGACTATAGCTGAAAGAGTCAGGGAACGAACATTTGCTAGAATCAAAGCACCTTAGATCTTTTTTCTTCTTCTGCGGCTTTCACTTCTTGATTTTTCTCGTAAACGTCATTTCTATAGTATGATTGTACGTGACGCAGTTGAAATAAGAAAACACAAATAGTTCAATCGGGAGGACGGTTTTAAGCTTTCGTCTTCGTGCAAGCTACAGATACCGTAGGTATATGTCGGTCGAGTGAGCAAACTGATAAGGAATAAAACCTAGTGCGGGTAGTTCCAAAGACGTTGATTGCCGCCTCTTCAGTCCCTCCGAGCCCATGAACGTAACATCACGTTCGAAACGTCGAGGTAATTAAATAAACACTCTTTGAACGCGATTAAGTCCCGTTTCGTTATAATAATGTGTGAAAATCGTGTAATCGTGCCTCGATTTGTCATTAACAAAATTTAAAACATTGTTTACCGGAATGCTGCTCAATCCTTCGTTCTTATTGCGAAATAAAAACTGTTCATATTCAAAAAAAAAACTTCACTGTGAATAGTTATATATGCAAAAATTACGAGAAATTTGCGAAATTATTTAGTCCTGTTTCCTCTTTGTTTACATCAGTTCATTCAGCGACTTTCAACTTCAGTTACCAAAAATGTGTCGTTGCCAGTCAAATAAATTAGTAGTTACCATTAGAAATACGCAATATGGCGTGGGCTTACGTTATTTGCGTACTCCCAAGATTTGCGACGTGTCCTATTTTGGTCGTGGACGTAAACTTTTATTTGAGATGTTTTGTTTCTATTGCCATCATCATCATCCTCCTAGCCTTTGTCCCATATCTTTGTAGAGAATAAATTCTCATTCGGGGTCGGCTACCTAAATCCCAAGATGTGGCGTAGGCACTAGTTTTTACGCAAGCGACTGCCATCTGACCTTCCAACCCAGAGGGAAAACTAAGGCCTTATTGGGCTTAGGTCGTTTCCTCACGATGTTCTCCTTCACCGAAAAGCGACTGGTAAATATCAAATGACATTCCATACATAAGTACCATGTAGCCACTAAATATCGGACTGAGATTAAGAAACAAATCATTATCCACGAGATCTGATATTCTGTTATAACAACCTGAAAAAAAAACCTTTCAAATTTACTGTGAAATCAAAGCAACATTAACCGTTCCTTTTGTGACCAAGAAACAAATTATCAGGCCCTTTACAATCATTTCCTGTCCCTTGAACCTAACAAAATGAGTTGAAATATCCCAATAAAAAAGGAATATATCCTGTCCGGTGTCATTGTGAAATAAAACATTAACTGCCCCCAACAGAGGGTGGCCATGATTCATCGCCCCGTCTGTGCGATTTGATAATTATTCTTAATAATCCTCGACAGGGGGAATTATCCCGCTCTTGCGTTGAATCATGGATATAGAGCCACTAGAGCGATCAACGATAAATAAGTGTTATCATTATCAATTATGTCTTGACATCTAACAGAACCATACAGAGTCTGAAATTAATAATCTCGATTTACGATACACTGACTTAAAGATAAAACTTTGAGGTCTAATAAATGATCTAAATTATATATTTTTTAATGTCGTGAAACAAAATAAGATCAGATATGTAAGTGAAATCGTTAAATATTTGGGACGCTACTTGCGTCGATACACTGGCCGCGTCCCACCTCCAAGCCACGTCCTCCAAAGCCGGAGCGGCAGCCGCAACGGCTGAAAACCTCAAGCGGCGCAAGTATGCCGCCCTAGGCGAGGGCTACATATTTGCGCCTTTTGGAGTTGAAACATTCGGCCCATGGGGACCAGGCGCCAAGATTATCTTTAAAGAGATATCGGAACGCCTGGTCGAAGCTTCAGGTGACCAGAGGGCTGGCAGCTACTTTGGACAGCGACTGAGCCTCGCCATCCAAAGAGGCAACGCTGCCAGCCTTCTAGGTACAATACCTACTGAAGGCGACCTGGCGGGCATTTACAACCTTTAGTGACTATTTTAATTATATTTATATTTTAGTTGTTTATTAGGTATTTAGTTTAAGTAATAAGTAAGTTTTTTTAAAATAAGTATTTGTGTTGTTTTGTGTTATGAAATAAAGTACTAGTGAAATCGAACTTTACATTTAAAGCCCCATAGTCCGAGGCAGGCTCAGATATATGTCAATGTGGATCGAATTAGCTGCGACATACGTAGTTTTTAAAAAACCAAGTGCGAATCGGACTCGCGCACCGAGGGTTTCGTACAAACACGTTCCATCCTTAAGTGGTTAAGTTAAGTTTGCACCTGGTATGTATAGCGCCCCATACAAATGAGGTGCAAAGTTGACGCAACCAATCCCGTTTGTTGTATGGGAGCCCCCCTTTAATATTTATTTTATTTTATTTTTAGTATTTGTTGTTATAGCGGCAATAGAATTACATCATCTGTGAAAATTTCAACTGTCTAGCTATCACAGTTCTTGAGATACAGCCTGGTGACAGACGGACGGACGGACGGACGGACAGCGAAGTCTCAGTAATAGGGTACCGTTTTTACCCTGATGCAATGATGCCACATGAATGCAATAATGGTTCATATCGGTTTTCTAACGTTAAAACGTTTTATTGATTGCGTTATAAAGTTCCGCTTTTATTATCGTTTAAAGTGGTTATTTTGCAAATTATCAAAAATGTATTCACGGCGGCGGTAGCTACCATATCCAGTCCCATATGTCTGTGGTTGTGCGATTGTGTGCAGACGTGCGTGACACATGAATACGATGTGTGTGTACGGATGGGAGATTTCCTAATCAATTATTGACGGGGTTGTATTACGTTTCGAAGGTTACTTTAACAAATAACATTTCTAAAAATAATGCTGTGGAAAATACCTGACAACGTTTGATAGACGCGCTAACAAATGCTCGTCGTCAGTCTGTTTTCAACCGACTTCAAAAAGATGGGGGTTATATATTCGGTTTTAAAGTGTGTGTTAAAATTTTGTTGAAGATATTATAGGCACATCTATAGCGATTTAAGTGTTTTCATAGCTCGTTCAGTCCTCGGAAATCGATTAGGCCCCATTGAAGTCGGTTACTTTTTGTAAAAAAAATCCTTTGGTACCGTTTGGTAACTAAAAGTTCGCAACTAGCTTTGAAACGGGAAAAAAATCCCATTCGGTAACTGGCATCATAATAGGACTTTTCCATTACCGATTCGTAACCGCGGTTGGTAACCAGCTTCGAAACAGGAAAAAATCCCGTGTTGTAACTGGTAACTGGCTACAAAATTTCTACGGGGTATCTCTACAAAACTTGGTCACCAAACGGCACCAAAGAAAAAAATCATCAAAACGCCATGTAATAAGTCCTATCCAGTTTAATATATTATCCATGTTTGTGTGATTGTGTGCAAACGTGCGTAACACATAAATACGTTGTTGTGTGTATGGGAGATTTCCTAATCAATTATTGACGGGTCGTATGATGTTTCGGCTGTGGCTGGAATTGGTTGTATGGTTTCTTTGATAAACTTGAGATTGGTTGATTTGATGATGTAAACAGAGAGGAAACACTAAACAGGCCTATATACAACGTGTCCCAAAATTCAACGATAAGCGGGCACCAGAGGATGGATACCTCGAGAAAAAAAAGGAAAAAAATTATATCTCAATCCCTTTAGAAATTATTAAAAAAAAATGAAATTCTTAAAATATCGACGCCCCTAATCGTATTTTTAACGACCATGTCTAGATTTTTTAGAATATTTCAGATATTTTTTTTTTGTATCGGCAACCTAAGTAGCACTGCTAGCCACCACAGCCCTTAAAAATATCAGAATACATGTAGTTTTAACACAAAAAATAATCAAAATTATTTTTACCCCAAAAATTTTGAATGAATTTTTCTTTTAGTCCACTTTGACTCATCATGGTACATAAAAAAAGTATTGACACTACTATGGCAAGTGTTTTAAAAAGTTGACGCAACTAACCAAGATTCCAAAATGGTAGGATACTCTAGGAAAACTAGCGCCGAAAAAAAAAACAGCTATTTTTAAACAAGAACCGACATTTCTTAATGTTGATAGTAATCACTTTTACGTGCTACCACTAACCCGTCCCGAACTCAGACTTGAACTGCAGAGACACGCTGAGGCACCCTTTGGGTGGAAAGGCTAGCCTCCAAATGCCGTTCACTGGCCCTCTGCCTATCCGCATCCCAACATCGGCCACAAAAGTGGATTAAAACAAAGACTAGCAAATCAGGCTAACCTATGCCCACCCAAAGTGCTGTGGCAGCGGGCGCCTTGGCGGGCACCACGCCCTGGGAGCTGGATGCCCAGGGGCTCGTGGAGGCGCACAGGGAGCGGGTGAGAGCAGTGCCCTTAATGAGTTCCCCGCTTCCGAAGAGCTGCGTAAGGAGCGCCAACAGGTGCAGCGCTGGGTGAGGGACCGGTGGAGGAACGACCTGGAGGACTCCTCCTATGAAGCCCGCACCATAGGGGAACTCCTCCCATCGTTCGACCACTGGTTGGAGAGGGTTCATGGGAGCATTGGCTTCCAACTGGCGCAGGTAATGACCGGACATGGGTGTATCGATTATTACCTGCATCGAATCGGCAGGGAAACCAGCCCGGTGTACCGCGAGCGGCGACCCGGATGACACCGCCCAGCACACCCTAAAGGAGTGCATTCACTGGGTTGGTGAACGCCGTACTATGGTGGGCGCCCTTGGAGTGGGGGATCTCTCGCTCGACAGCGTCGTAGTGGTCATACTGAGGAGAGAGAGGACTCGGTAAGGGAGCGCGAAGACAGGGCAGATGCGGTCATTGTCTTGGTGTGCACTCTTCGGTACCCATCTCGCCTAGATCAGACTTTGCAAGTTATGGGAAGCACTTGGGGTGGGCATAGGTTAGATTGCTTTGCTAGTCTTTGTCACTTCGGAATTGGCCGATGATGGGATGCGGATAAGCAGAGGGCCGGTGACCCGCTCCTGGAGGCTAGCCTTTCCACCCAGAGGGTGCCTCAGCGTGTCTCTGCAGCAGCATAGTTCAAGTTTGAGTTCGGGACGGGTTAGTGGTAGCACGTAAAAGTGATTACTATCAACATTAAAAAATGTCGGTTCTTGTTTAAAAATAGCTGTTTTTTTTTTCGGGGCTAGTTTTCCAAGAGTATCCTACCATTTTGGAATCTTGGTTAGTTGCGTCAACTTTTTAAAACACTTGCCATAGTAGTGTCAATACTTTTTTTATGCACCATGATGATTGAAAGTGGACTGAAAGAAAAAAACATTTAAAAGAATTGAGGTAAAAATAATCTTGATTATTTTTTGTGTTAAAACTACATGTATTCCGATATTCTTAAAGGCTGCGGTGGATAGCAGTGCTACTTAGGTTGCCGATACAAAAAAAATATCTCAAATATTCCAAAAATTAAAGACATGGTCGTTAAAAATACCATTAGGGGTGTCGATATTTTAAGAATTTCATTTTTTTTTTTAATAATTTCTAAAGGGATTGAGATATATTTTTTTTCTTTTTTTTTCTCGAGGTATCATGACCAGATCCGTCCTCTGGTGCCCGCTTATCGTTGAATTTTGGGACACGTTGTATATGCCGCAAATTTCAAGTAATTTTTGCACAATAAAGCACAAAACTTATCTACAGTGGTGAAAGTCAATAGGATTCAGTATTGATTTTGGAAGACGAACGAAGGATTTTGCAGCATTCCGGTATACTATGTTTCGAATTTGGTTGATGAGAAATCTTTGACAATTCGCTACTGACGTTTTATAATGCAAATATATGACGTATGTACATTATTGTCATATAAGAGCTGTTTGTAGCGCCACTATCCCTGGGCAAGACTGACACTTGTTAGGCTATACGATAATTATATACATTGATTTTGTCGATTAAATAAAACAATTTGAACGGATTAATTAATATATGCGATATAATCCGTTTCAATTGTTTAAATGTGTAACAGTCGCGGAAGCTTAAAATGGTGGATCTGCTGAGGTTCGAGTCGTAATAAAAATATATTTCAGACATTTCCAAACAGACTCGTGAGATGTCAGCTCATAGAGACACTAATAGTACGTTTTTCTTACATCGCCGATGGCTTTTATTACTTGACTTTTGTCTTTTCCTCCTATTTTCTCGCCCGCTTCTCACTTGTCTCCCGACCGGAGACGAGTAATTACGTCTTATGTCCTTCCCCTTGTACTTGGATACGGTTAGTTCGAGTCTCTGTGCTAAACTTGTTGTGACGTGTTCTGTTGATTAAATATGTATGTTTGTATATATACTGTACACCTATATTTTGACATCCTTGTAACGAGGCCAGAAACTAAGTATACCGGGTGCGACTTGTAACAGGAGCAATAAATTAAAACATAGATAATACTCTTTAAGTTACATTTATTTCACCACCTTTTAAAAAAGACAGTTTTCAGGTGTTCATTATTTGTAACCATTTTTAATAGTTTTTTCAATGTACACCATCCAATATTGTCAATGCGCGACTGACGCTGGCTTTCACGCGACTAATTATCAAATATATCACAATACATTAATTCTATGAATATATTTTTAGAAATACTGGCACAAAGGTAGTTAAAATAATGTGATGTGATCCACTGCAATGTAAGCACGACTCGACCCTGCGACCCTAAGTTTGTGGGTAGTGCTCTCCCAACTAAGCTGTCACATCGTTACGTCAATCACAGCATATCTTTGATTCCATAATTCAATGCTACTAGCGTCCTTGACTCAGAATTAATAGTCGATTAAGTTATTTTTAAAAGTTGCAAAATGAATGTTGTTTTGATAAAGTAGAATCTGTGTTTTAATTAATTGCTCCTATTACAGACCACGCCCGGTATGCCATGAAATTTGTGTATATTTATCATACTGTCCTGTCTAGGAGCTACCCTCGTTAACAGCAAGACAAACATCCTCGTTTGCCGACACCCGCTACACTGACGTACAAATACCGACTACAGCAAACTACTGTCTGTTCCCACGAACGTCCTACATCGTTGTCAGAAGCACTCACTCAAATATAGTTTGATAGGAGATCGCCAGGGACGGCAACTATACGACGATCGAATTTCGAACATCGGAGTAGGGTTTCTGAAGTCAAATCTACTCCCAAATTCCAAATTCAAAGTTCTCATCACGACGTCCCGGTTTTCTGCAGCTAAATTACATATTTTTAGTAACATGTGCCACGTGTATCAATGCTGTGTCTTTACTTTAGCGATGTGCTATACCCAAAAGAAAAAAATCTTTCTCATTGACTTGAATATTCACTATCTTGATAATAATTTGCTTTATTTCGAGAATTATGAATTTTCCGATATTATATGTCAGGTTATATAGCATCATAAACAAACAAACGCACTTTTTATTATTAAAACTCCTGCGATTAATATTTTTATAGATAATTAATTGAGTATAGTATTTGTTTGTATTTGATTTCTTGTGTCAATGTACTTATTTTGGTGTGTAATAAATAGTTATTTGTGCAATAAGAGAGCAAAGTTGTTTTTTGTTACGATTGCTGATTTTGAGTCCCGAGCAAGCGAAGGATTCTACGTTTGAATCACGAGCGTAGCGAGTGATTCTATGTTAGAATCCTGAGTGTAGCGAGGGACTCAACGGCACGAGATGCAAAAAACTTTGCTCTCGTGTAGCACACACAACTTTTCACCTCATCAGCGAGAACATATTCGTCATTTTGTGCTTTTTCTTCCAACGTATGTTTATAGTCTTTGTTGCCTATTTCAATAATATTATTAATCAGAAAATAGATAAGTGCTGCTTAAAAAGGAATAACAATATAATTTAATTGAAATTATAATCAACCAACCAACACGGTTATTGTCATTATTTGATCAAATTGCAAGATTTAGCAGATACATGACGTGTTTATTTATAAATACATATTATATTACGAGATTTTGTTTATAAATTGATTAATATTTTTACTCCTAAAACACCAAACAAAATAAATGCAAAAGAAAATAACAATTACAATATGAACTCGATATTTTTTAAAGTACGTTTCGAATATGCATCTATGATAAATGGTGAAATTATAAATTATTATATTTACAATAAGTAATAAGTTGAAAAATCTTATTTTATTTGAGCAATGATCTATTGTTTTATATAAAAGGCACAATAATTTTAATATTCGGTCGTTTAATAAAAAGATAATAAAGAAAAAAAAATACGTTGCACTTAAAAAAAAAACGGATGTTTTTAATGAATTTTTTGGTATAACGCGTATCCGAACTGTTCTCAATCGAGGTCGGATTCGAAAATCGAATTTCAAATTGATAAGTTTCTATCCCTCTCTTTTATATACATATGAAAGAAACAGAGTTCATCGAGATTCAAATGATTAGAATTTTATAATTAACCTTTGGCTGAAGAATGACAATTCGTGGTCAGATATTGAAAAAATTAAAAAGCTACTTTCTACTCACGCTCGAAACAAAATCGCATTTTGTTCACTGTTATCTGACAGCAAAATCGCCATGTTTGAGCTGGTGAGGTGAAAACGTACTTTGCCTTGATTTGTCTATATTGTTTCATGTGTCAAGTTACTAGTGTGGACTTAAGATTTTTGTTGTTTGTTGCAGGTAATGCCTTCAAAATGTAGACATAGCGCCTCCCAGGTAGTCGATCGATACTGACCAGTACCTATATATATTTCATTATTACGCAATAGATTTCACAGAGTTTCTTTTTCACAGAGAGAGAGAGAAACCTTTCGCGTTCTTCGTTGCGTCGGAGCAGAACGATTTTACCTAAAATCTGTCAAACTGTCCACTACCATTTCCCGCAGTTAACCCAACACTCCTAACCTCCATAATTGCGAATCTTTTCCTTTCTTCAAGTTGCCCGCAATTTGTGGCCGACATTTCCCTTCCAATACCCATCCGGACCTAACTCTAATGTCCCTCCATGTCTAAACAGTCGTAAGTCCCCGGTATTCTTATGGATTGTTGACGTTTTTGTATGAGAATTGACAGCCACTAATGTTGCATACAATGATGGAGATGCTCACACGCGGCCTTCAGTACCTTGTCACTTTAACTTGGCTCGATTTGTGCATGGGCCCGCTAAGGAATGGTTACTAATTTATGTATGAACAGATTAATGTGACCAAATTGCTAATTAAATATTAAGGGTTCAATTTGGCTGCGTGGAGTGTATGCAAGGTGTTGTTGTTGTGAGTGGACGATGAGAAAGGATGATGACTTGATGATTATGATGAAAGCAGTAAAGAATCTTATTACAACTATCTTGAGACATCTTTAATAATTATAGAAAAGGGTTAAACTCATATGTAAGAATTGTCAGGAACGGCCCGACAAGTTTCGAACTCATATGGAGCTCTTCATGAAGGACACTAATCCGTGCTGCGTCCGGCCGTTCCTGAATTTTTTTACGTGAATTTAACCTTTAGAATGCTTTTCCTCCCATATCAAAATGTGGCTTAGGTATACGCCTATAGTTGAAAAAAGAAAGAGCGAAAATATACCTTATCTGTCAGCAGGAAAATTGCTTTGACAGCGTCCGCCATTACCACTTTAGTGGTCGTTGGTGTGGTAGGCACGACAGCACACGACCACTTTAGTGGCTCTTGGCGTTCAAAGGGTTAAACCGTTTTTACAATCAGTAAAGAATTGTTGCGATACAATGACTAAAATAACGCTCGCACCCGTGGGCCACACCAGGAATCGTTTTCCTTGGAATATCGGTTCAACGTACCAACGTATGGTTACCATACCATCCATTGTAAAATGAACATGATTCGCAATAAACGATATGATATGATATGAATCTCATTTCCTCGACAGACACACTGAATGTACAGTTCGATCCTTTAAACCGATGTGGTCAATTTCAGTCTTTGCTCATTTACTGATAGAGACCTTTTACATAATATATTTTAAATTGTGACCAACCAAATTAACCGCACGCAAAGTTTAATAGGTTTCATAACGTGAAAAGTTGTACGATTTACGAACCAACTGGCCATGATGAAACTGATGTTAAACGACATTATTTTAATTAATATATGAAAGTTTAATCGCCGAGACCAAGTTATAATAAGTTAAATTAAAATAGAATAAAATAGAAAAAAAAATAGGAAAACATATCATTATAATATAATTCCAATTAGAGATGTGCCTTTTCCGAAAATTTCCGGAAACTTTCAAAATTTTGTATGGGAAATGAGGAAAGTTTCCGGAAATTTTCGGAAACGGCACATCTGTAATTCCAATCCAATATAACATTAAGAAAAGAGATTAAGACGATATACGTACTGGAGGGCTGCTACTTATGTATCCGGAATCGGATCTATGCACTGTTGTTGCGCCGTAAATCGTAATAAATCATAGCACGAATATTTCCACGTGTGAGTGCCCATTCTGGCAGCAAGATGACATTTTAAACCCGCCGAAAACAAAAGATTAGCGGACATGAGAAAAAATATAGCGGCTAGTATTCAGGAAAAGTTCAAACACCGTAGAGGTCGACGTTTAAAAATGTTGGAATCCCGGATACCGGGTACATAAGTAGCACCTCTCGTTTATTAGAGATGTGCACTTAAGATGGTCTCCACTCAGAGATGCTGTGGGCTTTGTTAGGTATAGCAGTGTCAATGGCCCATGGCATTAAGTCCGCCTTTTGTACGTTAAGTTTTTCTTTTGTGCAATAAAGTTTAAATAAATTAAATAAATAAATGGCGCCGGTATTCTGTGGAGCCAGAGGGACGGTCAGTTTAATGCACGTCTGTCTTTGGCATCGTATCTAGTAGACGCTAAGGTTCCGTAAGTGATTAAAACAAAATAATTATACTTGCTTTGATTTACGCATCATCATTCCTATGCCCTTATCCCATTTATTTGGGGTCGGCGTAGCATGTTTTCTTCCTTCCTTTTTTCCTATTATTCGTCATCTCGTCGTTTACTACCTTCGTATACATATATAATTTTTCACACAATCCTTCCATCTTTGTTTTGATTTTGATCTACGCATCTGACAAGAAAAATCAAGGTCTCAGAATAATTTAGGAGGTCAATCAGGATTTCTCGTTTATTTTATCTAGTGTCTTTGTCAGATTTATTTATTTAATCTTATGGCATATAGAGTGACAACAGACAACTCGAGTACTTAATATTACAAATAAACATTTAAGATTAGTTAGCCACTTAATGGCTTCTTTGTCAGATTGTACTGAAAAAGGGACAAGATCTATACTATCATAAAATTGTATTTAAAATTAGTTTTCTATGGAAAGGTGTGATTATTTCAGGAAAGAAGGAAGGTTTGGAGGTGATGTAAAATGTATCCACGATTTCGTGCAAATTTTCTAAAGCGGCGGCTAATGTGAAAGTTCTAAATTATAGCTGGCCTCGTAGATAAGTAAATTGAGATATTTTGCAACACTCCCTTATTGCGAAAAGAAGTTCCGCGAGTTAGACCCTGACGAGTTTGTCAAAAGTTCTGAGTTAATCTTTTTGTTGTTCGCGTCTCATTATTATTTAAGAATATGGTGATTGACCCTTACCCTTTACAAGTACTGGATTTGTTTCAATGAGGAGAAACTTTTTTTATTTAGAGTTTATCTTTTTTACGAGAAAATAGTAGGTACCTACTTTAGGAAAATATGTAATATATGTATGTACTAAAACATACCCATATTGTTAAAACGTTGCCTGCGAATTTGTAAAGCAATTTGTTGTTTCTTTTCGTCGTTGTTCTTTCTTTTGTTGTGCTCCGCCCCTCCGTCTCTTATACTCATCGTCTCGTCAATTGACTTTATAGAATTAGAAGGTAAGCTATCTGGTTTTCGTTCTTGGTTCTTACCCTGTTGGGGGGTTTGCTCCGCCGCATGTCATCATATCTCTTTTTGCTGTTAAAATATTAGCTTTGAATTTTTTTGAAATAAACTTACTACCGACGATTACACACGAGGTAAGCTATCTGGTTTTCGTTCTTGGTTCTTACCCTGTTGGGGGGTTTGCTCCGCCGCATGTCATCATATCTCTTTTTGCTGTTAAAATATTAGCTTTGAATTTTTTTGAAATAAACTTACTACCGACGATTACACAAGACTCGACCCCACGTAAATGAAGTATCATACGAATCCACCATTCAATCGTCCAAACAATAGATTGCTGCCCTTTATACAGCTTTAATAACGCGCCCTACAGACGACCCGTTGTAAAGCTGTAAGGGGCGGGAGGTAAAGGGCACTGCCATGCCGTGGCAGCGACACTACTAACTATTTATATATCGGAAAAGTAAATATGGTTTGCAAAATCAGTTTATTGGTCAAAAAAACATCATTTTTATTTTCACCCCGTCTAGCACAACACTAGGCTTCACGACTCTTGTCGCGCGACATAGCATCGCCTGTCACTCTCTAACAGTACTGCTACAGAAAGAGATAGATAGATAATTGTCACGCACAGATACAGCATTTGTTTGGTTACAAGGATTCAGGAGGCGTTTTTTTAATTTTGTTAGGCTATTTTTTTATTGTACCTACTGCTCAGTGGTGCAGCTGCCTGAACCTGCGGTCCTGGATGCGGACCCTGGGAAGGGCAAATATTTGTATGATAAACTCAATTATTTGTTCCTGAGTCATGGACGTTTCTATGTATTTAAAATGTATATTTATCTATATAAGTAACACAAGTTTAATTTGGGTATTGCTGGATTTATGTAAGATTGTCTGATATGTTTATTTTGATGCACCATATTACTCATGCAGGGCTATCAATTTAAATAGTTGTACGAGTGACGTCATAGTGCCACGTGGCGACGCGCCGTCGGGTCGAATGCACCCATTAATGAATAATGCCTCAGACGCTCAATTCATTCAGGCTATCAGTACAAGTACTAGACATCCCGTCAGTACTCAGTGGTGTAAGTGGTAGCGCCTTCGAATATTTACTAAATTTCTCTAAATTTTAACTGGAAACCATATAGGGATAAGTTCGCCTGTGTACGATAAAGTGTTAACATACATAGAAGTTACACTGTGACGTCATAATGGCGTGGAGCGACACTCCTTCGATCAAGTGCAGCCTGCATTAGTGAATCATACCTTAGATTACTAAATTCACACAGCCCGTCTAGAACAACTATATATAGGGCGTCCCTTAGACTATCGGACATCAGAACGAAAAAGGGCACATCTAACATTTTTTGTGAAATTGAGTTATATACAAATATTCGGAAAGAGAAAAAAAAGGCGCATCTGTCTATATATTTTTTAAATTTTTACAAAAAATGTTAGATGTGCCCTTTTTCGTTATTGGGACATCAAAGGAAGTACCTTAAATATCGTAGATAGGATATTTTGCTGAAAGGAGACGATATGTTATTTTTTAAAGTTAGTAATTCTGAATTGAACCTTTTAAACGCCAAGGGGTGAAACAAATGGCCATGCCACTAACGCCGGAGGAAAAAAATTAAGAAGTGCTTCAAAATCAACAGGGATTAAAAAATACCTACAGTGGTTTGAATTACAAAATTTTTTGATCATTGAAATTTGGACGGCTGAGGCCGACGTGGCGTCAGTGACACGACTTTTAGCTGTCGGCCACAGCCGTCTTTGGCGCTTATAAGGTTAAAGATTTTCAAACGTCTACTATAGTCTTGGGACGCCCTGTATAGCATAACACTATGCTTCGCGCCTCTTGCGCGACATAGTTATCACCCGTCACTCCCTCACAGTATTGTGCAGAAAGAGTCAGTGTCCCATTTATACTTGAGTTGCAGGTCTGTCAGAGTTGTTTTATTTTTTCATTTATTATTAATAAAATCTATACACAGCGTTTATTACAATTAAATTTTCGCCAAACTGCATAACAGTTTGTTGGCGAATAAATAATGTTGTACTATGACGTCATAGTGGTGATGTGGTGTCGCGCCGCTCGAGTGCACCCTGCATTAATGAAGCCCCAGTTATTAACGGCTTTCAACGGGTTACGGAGCTGTGCCCTACTTGTTAAAGCTGTCATTTAAACTGACAGTTTGTTGCCGTTTTTGGGAATCAGCCCAGGTAGCAAACATGTATAAGAGCTTACATAGAGCCATTACAAATTAAGCCGTATAAAGGTTGTATAAGTGCTTGTCCAATGTCCAGCCTTCGTGCTACTTGGGAGAGATATAGTCGATAGAAGACTAGTTTCCTCGCGTAATATAAATAATAATTTCGTTTTTATAAAAAAAAAAATAGACTCGCTTTTACGGCGTTAAATACTTTCTTACACAAATAATGTTAATTGGTCGTCAAGGCAAATCAAATGAGCCCAAACACGACGTATGATGCTTAGGAGTTCCACCTTTCGTATTCATTATCAGATCAGTTCAAAGATACCAAATTATTGTATTGTCAATTGAGGGCATATCATGGTTGCGTTTATCACATGATAATTAAGTGGCAAAGCATCTGTCACTAACACGTATTTTGTCAAAACGTAGAGGATGCTTTGTCACTTATTTATCGAGTGATAAAAGCAACCATCATAGGTACCCATATGACAATACACTTTGGTATGCATGCCTATTTTCATTGCGAATTGCAATATCGTCGGGAACAGTGCAATACCGCGTAAATAACAGCTGTCAATAAAGTTCTCATTTCAATAAAATACTTAGCATTTGTTTGAATATTGATTCGTATCTGCATTTGTTACTTACGCGGTATTGCACTATCCCCGACGATATGACATTTAGACGGTATTAGCCTTTTCTTTTTTTTCATTGGCAATTTAACTAGTACACGCTATTATTCCTACCATAAACCGTCTGTGTTTTATCTGTGGCAACTAACTTTAACAACTCGGAGCCGCTCGAATAGCTTCGAGTTTGTCCGTTGTGCGGCAGATCGATGCTCGTCAGCTGTGTAAGGTCGGTGACCTCAGGCCTTCGGTGTATGCTCTTTTTAAAGGGAATCAAGTCAGTCATTGAGGCGCCTTGTTGTTAAGTGGAATAAACTTATCTTATATTTTTACCCTTGGGGGTTTTAGGGTTCCGTAGAACCCTAGAAAAAACTTAACAGCGCGATGCAGAAATTGTATGGTGTGTGGCGCCAGCCATAGGTACAGCGCCATCTTTTAGTTTTTTTTTTCATTGGGCTATTTGAGTGTCCCACTGCTGGGCAAAGGCTTCTCCCCTTAATTTCCACGACTCCCGATCAGAAGCCTCCTCCGGCCAGCCGTTGAGGAACGTGACCAGGTCGTCCCGCCATCTCCGCCTAAGCCTGCCCCGCCTGCGCTGCCCATTTTGTGGCACCCACTCAGTGGCCAAGCTAGCCCACTTTTCCGGGTGCATGCGCCAGACGTGGCCAGCCCAGTCCCACTTCAGCCTGGCGGTATAGTTTCTCCAACATCGGAGATTCGTGTTATAACGCAGCGTGGTGTTCCGGACTTGGTAGTATACATCTGTTAGTAAAAATTACATTTTCCGCCAGCACGCTGAAATGGCTGAACGGATTTTAACCGCTTTTGGTACACCCAAGAAGTTTTACGTGGACGAAATTGCGGGCACATTCTAGTATCATTATAAAGATTATTTCGGATCAAAGTCGCAATGATATTTTATAGTGTTTTTTTTTACTGAAGGGCCGGCCGTGACGATTTTGTCTCGATTTTAGATGGGAATCTTTAGCGCGACTTATCCAGTAATTTAACATAGAACAGGTGTATAATTTGTAGCTTGTTTCACTTATTTTGATACAAAAATAATAAAATCATCTAATGAAGATTCATTGTATCCATTTTGAGTCATGGCTCTCAGATTATCGATTTTTTCAAAATGGCGGATATAGGGGGTTGAAATTTCTATATATTTTTTCGAAGGTCCGTGCTGTAAGTACAAGCTTTAGCTCTTTCATTTTTGTTGACATGGTTTTACCAAAATATATGTTTTTTTAATGACAATTTTACAGTTCTGTTCTGAAGGGATTTTACCTTCGAAACCCAAGTAATAAAAATTAACGATAGTTGACACTTGTCAATGTCAAAATTGCAACTATTTGACATTGATAAGTGTGCTTACCACCGATTTTTTTATTTGGGATTTCGAAGGCAAAGATCCCTTCGAAGAACTGTCAAATTATCATTAAAAAAAAACACAATATTTTACTGCGCAAGAATTATAATATTTATTCCATTATTGATGTAATAAAAGTCGGCCCTACAATGACTGAAACGGACTAAAAGTTAATTCCACTTTGTAACGAGACGCGAGGTTTATCAAAGGAGATGAGATTCGAGAAATACCCTCCAGATTTATAAAAATTAAATGACTCCGTAGAGAAATGGAGCGGATTATGGGTTTGTCTTTTTCATTTCACCTTGTTGCGAAAAGGACGGGAAGCTATTCCGAGGTAGGGCTTAGGGTATATTGTGTTTGAAAGATAAATGTGTGGCTTTGGAACGCAAATATAAAGGTTATGTCGTCATCTGAGCCATTCTTTATATCTTTGCCGGTTACAGTATTTTATTTTATTTTTTGGGGAAAAAATAGGCATAGACAAAGCAGTTACACATAGTCTTACATTAGGTAATAGCCTACACTACATCCTAACACAAGTCCCTCCTAGATTTTGTGCTGGTAAATAGATTAATATGGTATTCAAACCCAGGACCGCCGGCTCACATCATTAACCGAGCGAGCGAAGATTCGGTTTTTCGATTTTTTCAAAATGGCGGAGATGTAAGGTTGAAAACGTAAAAAACTAATATTTTAGCCATTTTTAAAAATGATCGCGGGGTCTAGCTCGCAGAACTACTAGAAGGAAGGAATATTCACCTATTATCCCGGGTCCCGGGTTCGAATCCCGGTGAGGGCAAATATTTGTGTGATTAACTCGAATATTTGTGCTTGGGGCATGGTTGTTCTATGTATTTAAGTATATATTTATCTATATAAGTATGTATATCGTCGTCTAGATACCCATAACACAAGCCTTCTTGAGCTTAATTTGTGACTAGATCGATTTGTGTGAGGCTGTCTGATATTTATTTATTTATTATGCAGCTAATATGTTTGCTCTTTAAAATAAATAGAGAAAAGCATATTTTATGCTAGTTTATATATCTATTATAATCACGTAATCCTTCCCAAGCGGCTTAGTGTTTGATTCGAAACTTGCAATGTGGTTTACAATTTTACTCGAAATTAAATCATAAACCTTTTAGTAAAGGGTTAAACCGATTTGGACCGCAGGGTAACGGTTTGAATGCGGGATTTAAATGATTTACTTACCGCTCTTGTTTGGAAATGGTAACTTTGCCGGCGTCCGGGGACAACTGTATTTGTAATTGAGCTATCAAAAATGTGTGTGAATGTACTGTTTTGAACTATTGTACCTATTAAATATTTTAATACAAGTAGCCCAAGTAACACACATAGTCTGTATAACACCTGAATAAGTTATGTCAATTACTCTTAAAGCTGAATACATTACCTGTATAAGGGCTGTATAAGAACTTATACATACCTTAAAGCTCTTAAATGGGCACAAATTATTCAGCCCTAAGTTCACATTGCTGCTTAAAAGCTGCTTAAGAGCAATTTAACGGTGGTATAAAGGGTTACAGGAGTTATAAGGGCTGAATACCAACTGACTAAGGGAGCACTAGTTACCCTTTATTCAGAATTGTATTCACATGTGCACCTTTATAAATCTTTTAAGCATACATAGGCTGCCGCTGAGCTGTATTATGAGAAACTATTTTTATTAAACATTGCCAAACAGTAACATAATTGGTTCGAGTCAATGCACAGGTGATGGTGACTTATTGTGTCAAGTTACAAAGTATTTTTTAATGGAGGACACATTTTTTTACTATCGGGAATGTAGCTGTTTTTCACAATAACGTGAAGAAAATGATTGGGAATGGGAGTTTACTGTCATTATACCTATATAATATATAAGATATTTTTGACGCGCCACGAAAATATTCATTTTTTTCTCTGATATTTGATATAAATAAGCCTTGGTGTAAACATTACAAATATTTTTTTATTGCTTTAAACGTAAATATTAGGTTAAAAGTTATTACAATGATTTTAGGAAGTAAACATTAGTTCTTTCGGTTTAGTATTCACGCCTAAACCTCTTAAAACGAAAAAAATGATACGATAATTTCTAAATTCACAATATAAAATGGTGGCTTGATGCTAAGCAGCGATGTGAACCATTATACATTCAAATTCTTGCTAAGGGCTACTTTGTAGGTCACTTGTGTTCTGCTAATTAGCAAAAAACTGTGTAAAATTCAACACGTGAACTGTAATCAGCTATAACCTGTTTTGTTTATGTTTAATAGTTCACATGCTCGGTATTTAGCCTTGCCGTGAACATTTAAACAGGTCTTATATAGCAATTTAGGAATCCACATTTAAGCCTCTTGGGATACTTTTAGTGCAATACAAATTATTCTTTGTTATTTTACTTTAGTGGAGCAAAATCCGTTTCTCAGCCATCAACAGATAAATAAACTGATTTAAGTACAACATTTACTTCATTTACTGCACAAAGGTCCACACCTACTCATTTATTCAGACAAAGTCTGATGAAAGTTACTTTTGTGAACTACTATTAAGTAACAACCGGTATACCGGTACATTAGTGTACCTTTAAAGAGCATTTAGGCATCTAGTGAATGTTTAAACAGCCCCTATGTAGACTATATCAACGGCAGTATAAAGGTTGGTTAGCGGTAAATACGGTCAGCATTACGCAGTATAATAAACCACATTTCATCCATTATACGCCTATTGACTGTATAATAGTTCACTCGTGGTACCTTAAAAGTCAGCGGAATAGTAGTTCACACATACCTCGTTATACCGCTGTCAGCAAAATTTTATCCAATAAACAGCCCTTATTCAGGTAAAAGGTCTAAATCCCGGTTAAAGCTGAATAGAAGCGATATAATGATGCTTTTGTGGACATAATGCAGCTGTTAATCAGACTTAAGCTGAATAAAAATTACTGAATGCTACTATGCAGCTGAAAGTGGTAAAAGCTGAATAGAAGCGATATAATGATACATTTTTTGGACGTAATGCAGCTGTTAATCAGTCTTAATCTGAATAAAAAGTACTGAATGCTATTATTCAGCTGAAAGTCTACCAGCGAACTCTTATTAGAGTCTTATTACACCAAGAGCTCTAAAATAGTCCAAATGTGAATAGTTATACAGCAACTTGTGTTACTTGGGAGGTCTCCATTGAAGCGAGGCGGAATCGACCAATCACGTGAGTTGAAATCTGTATCTCAGCTCCGCTTCACTTGTGATTGGTCGACTCCGCACGACTCCGCTCCGCACGACTCCGCTCCGCTCCGCTCCGCTCCAGTGGAGACGCACCCTTAGTGATCTTCGGACCACAGAACCTGCTCAATTAGATCCGTCATTACCATGAAATGAAACCAATCGCCACTATTAATTTAAATTTTCATTTTATCATTTATTTAACATTACAAGCCATATTTGTGTAGAATCTTTTTATCGATTCATATTTTTGCGCAACGCAGAGGTCGCGGGTTCAAATCCCGCTTGGATGGTAGTGAATCGCATTCAATTTTTTTTTCTTAATTTACCTTTGAGTCATTATTAATTACAAGCCATGTTTATTTATAGGTAGTTGATACATGACACCCTGGTAGGGCATTTAATGTTAGTTATTAGTGTGGTTATTAGGTAATAAGCACTTGCCTTATTCTATAAAATATCCATTCATGCATATGGGGATTACACAATTATTAGAAAATACAGTACCTTTATGTCAAAATAATGCTATTTATCGACGGTGAACGTCACAGAGAAAAAAAATCGTGAATAAAACGAATATATTTTGTAACCCTTTAGTTGTAATCCGCTTGTTTGCATGGGAAACAAAAATTAGTGTTTCAGATACCTAGGTAGGTATTTGTTTTCCATCTAAAACGTTTCGCCAAATTTTCTTTTATCCGAAAGCCATTATTTTCCAAAACTGCAAATTTTTCACAATAATTATATAACTAACCTAACCTAATGGGTTCTTTAAAACGATTTTTATAATATCCTGAAAATATTACGGTCTTCAGGAAAAATACTCTCGGACAAATTAAAATTTGGCGAAACGTTACAGACGGAAAACAATGAAGGATTTGAGATAAGGTACCTGTTGGCATTGCACAGTATATTAGATTAGTTACTCTCCTAATTTGTCGCGAGTACTTTTCACTCGGCACCTTTTAACCCGCGGGAGAAAAGAGGAGTGTTATAATTTTAACGCGTGTATCTGTGTGTGTCTGTCTGTGGCATCGTAGCGCCCAAACGGATGGTCAAATTTGAGTGTGTTTTTTTTTTATCGAAAGCCTTGTCTGTCGAGTTGGTTCTTAGCTATTTGGTGGAAGTAGGACTTGTAGTTTCTAAGATATTAAGCAACTTGTGACAGCGTTCTGTTATATTTAGATTATTTATACCTCATCTTAATTATTTCTCGAAGGCTGTAGCAACTTTATTAATATCAGTACGGTTCAGCAAGAGACATTGACTGAAGGACCCTCTGCAAAGTCAAGGGTCCTCCTACGGTTTGTTCTTTCGGCTATAATACGAGGGGTCGGCTAAAGAAACAGCTTTATTATTAAAAGGCTGTTCGGAAAATATGGATGTTCGAAACTTATTTGATACATGCCTTATTTCCAATAAATATGTGTTCATCGGAGTAATAGTTTCATCGTCTAAGTAAATATGTAATATTGTATCTATACTTTTACAAGCTTTTATTTTGATGATTGTTTTACCTACTTAAGTACTTATTAAGTCATAAAATGATATTGATATACTACAGTAGGTACTCAAACGCCTTGGCTAATCATCATTGGCTTCGCCTGAATCGGATGAAGCTGAAATGTTGTACAATCTAGCTTTAAGTGTTAGTTGCTCCTAAGTACTAAATTATTAGTTACCTTTTTGTATGTTGTTTGTCAATTGTTTTTACAGAGCGATGTGTTCGCTCAGCGACAAAGCCCTATAAAAAACTACAGCTACTGCTCTATTGACGTTATTTTTTTGAAACACGAATGTTTTATTTGCGCCTTCCCAAACCACACACTGTAAAAAAATACGTTTATTGCGCCCCTAACGTTACCTCTGGAAAACGGCCTAAATTTCATTACTTTCCCCGCAAGAACAAACAGCCATTGTCTTAGGGGAAGGGAGGTGCTAATAGAGAGTCCGCCGTTCGATTCCCGGGTGAGCTAACTAGGGGAAAGTTGCTTGTGAAAAAAGGGTATACAGGATGGAACAAAACTAGGGATTTTTCTAAAAGTATTGTAATTAAAGCTATGTACGATCGGTTTGTAATTAAGTATTAAAAACTTGTGTTAAAAATAAAAAATAAAAAAGTTTAAAAAAAATTATCTCAACTAACAACGCTACACTTGCTTCAATGTTAAATACTATTTGGTTAAAAACTAGAAGCGTTTTAACCATCCGTCACTTTTCACTACGAAATTGAAACGGGTATAACGCATTATTTATAAAATACTGTGTTTGTTAACTGTTTAGGTAATAACACTAACAGTTATGAGTAGTTATTAACATTATTTGATAAAAATATAGTATCAAGGCTAAATAATTCCTTGTACGCAGGAATATCCCTCTTTCTGTTCCACCCTGTATGTGCCATTAAAACATCGGAAGTTACGTCCTTTTGATAACATGGAAGACACGTTTCTTGACGACAATGTACCGGAACGGTGGTTATCTGCCTTTTCGCTGAATTATTTTCGTAGAATGTTTCATTTCGCAGAAGTTTCATATGGTAGAAAGTATTCTTTTCTGAAACCCTAAAATATTTTTTGTAACTAAATACCTACCTAACCTAATCAATAGGATGATATTTTCAAAAATTATAGAAAATGTATGATTACAGAGGATTAAAATTATGTCTATATAATTTTTGAAAATATCATAATCAATATCCTATTGATTAGGTTAGTGCGAAATGATTTTTCGGAGAGTTGTAATATTCGACGACGCGGTTGGCGCAACTGCCTACTGAGCCGTCGGTCCCGGGTTCGAATCCCGGCAAGGGCAAATATTTGTGTGATGAACACGAATATTTGTGCATGGGTCATGGATGTTCTATGTATTTAAGTATTTATTTATCTATATAAATATGTATATCGTCGCCTAGTACCCATAACACAAGCCTTCTTGAGCTTAATTTGGGACTAGGTTGATTTGTGTGAGGTTGTCTGATATTTATTTATTTATTTATTCGAGGAAAAATAATTCTAGCAGTCAATATAGATCCATTCATTTAATATTATGAATTTATGACACTAGTAACAAATATTAGTGTCAATGCCGATCATTTAAAATGTAAATGTCTTTACACACGCATACCTATTCGCCCATATAAACGTTACAAAACTGCCACATAACACCTAGATGATCCTATTCTGTTCACAAATCACGTCTCAGATGTGACTACATTAAGGTACGGTCATAAAACGCTGAAGTTACTACTCACACTGTATAACTACACAACGAGCGACCCACCTATATCCTATATTCTACGACTGCCACGATAAAATAGTTCTTATTTCGATGTCACAAGGTGTAGCGGAGTGATAAATATTTTATGTCATTGATGTTTTTCTTGTCACATAGGATTTGGAGTGCAATGTTATTTTGCGATTGATGAAGACGCTATATCTTGTTGATACTTCGAGTTTCGGAATTACTGAGTGTATGTGTAAGTTTGTCAGGCCATACCTAACTTATAGAGTGTACGGAATTACTTGTTGCTGATTCTTATCGGGATATCATTTGAAAAGTGGGTTACCCTGCCTGGTTACATACTGAAGAGTGGAGCTGTGTAACTGTAAAAAGGACCAATCACATTCCTGAAATGCACTTGTTTTATGCTTCAGAAAGGCGCAGTCTGCATGGTTCATTTTCTCCGCTCCGTTTCAGTGGACAGCAGCCCTTCTAGCACAACTATACCTACTTCGCGACTCTTATCAACTCTTATCACTGTCTCAAATTACCGCACAGAAAGAGGGAGATAATTGAGCCAGTTTTTTTCTCCTAATTAGATCGAAAGAGCTCGTGATTCTGAGTAGAAAATACCCAAAATATCGAAAATTAAAAAAAAAAGTGGGGTGTAGGTACAACTTAAGAAAAAATTGGGCAAGTGCGAGTCCGACTCGCGCATGAAGGGTTCTGTACCATAATGTATAACAAGTTTGTTGTATGGGAGCCCCCCTTAAATTTTGTATTTTATTATATTTTTAGTGTTTGTTGTTATAGCAGCAATAGAAATACATCATTTGTGAAAATTTCAACTGTCTAGCTATCACCGTTCTTGAGATACAACCTGGTGACAGACGGACGTACGGACGGACAGCGAAGTCTCAGTAATAGGGTCCCGTTTTTACCCTTTGGGTACGGAACCCTAAAAATGGCCCAATTATCTCGTGCGAGAAATAGTCACGTATGACAGTGATGCTAGAGGTTCAGGACTAGAATATCTTGCCGCGACTTCGCTCGTCGCTCGACTCAGCATCACCTGTCTTGCTCGCACGGTATTGAATGGACAGTGACAGGTAGTATAGTCGCGCGACAAAGAGTCACATGTCACAGTTATGCTAGACGTAAACGATGCCGATGATTTTTAACCCCCGACAAAAAAAGAGGGGTGTTATAAGTTTAACATGTGGATTTGTGTATCTGTGTGTCTGTCTGTGACATCGTAGCGCCCAAGCGGATGGACCAATTTGAGTGTTTTTTTTTTAATCGAAAGACTTTTCCGTTGAGATAGTTCTTAGCTATGTTTGGTGGAAATATGACCAGTAGTTTCCAAGATATTCCGCTTTAATTGGAACAAGTGACAAGATCTCAGCCAATATTAAAGCCAAGAATTCCAAATTTTGGTTAAATGTTAAGTTTTATTAGCATTTTCTATATCACTCACTAAATGAAGGTCTCATGATGACCAGCTAGTTGTGAACGAATCTCAGTCAATATTGAAACCAAGAATTCCAAATGTGGGTAAATATTAAGTTTTATTAACGAAATTGTTACAAAATCTTTCGTGCATTTTAGTAGCTTCTAGACATTTAGTAGAAGAAAGTCTTATCTAATAATGGATCTTATAGTTTTTACTGAAATAATGCATTTCATACCTGGGACGCTGAATTCGTGAATGTCCCAGATAGCAGGTGCTAATGTAGCGTACATATGCGATCTGGGACTTCTATGAAATGGTTTTTCGGCGAAATGATAAATTCGACGAAAAATGATTCTAGGAGCCAGATCCTTTTGAAATGTTTCGCTTATATATTCAACATTTGGTTTACACTGGCAGATGTCAATGATTATAATAAAAAAAAGATTACAAAAATTCCATTCAAGTCTGTTTTGGAAACACAAATTTTATGTATGAGTGTAGTTCCTTCGTGACGCAAGTTAGCAATGCATTGACCATAAAGAGTGTCATTCGATTTTGGCACAAGCCAAATTCGTGCTCTATTTCAAACGGTTTCGACCTTCCTTAGATGTAAATCGTGTGGCAGTCTTCCACGGTTCATAGAAGCACGCGATTCCAAACAAATTGGGTCACGTATTTTGTTTTTAACTTGCGACAAAAAAGGGTGTTATAAGTTTAACATGTGTAGGTACATGTGTGTCTGTGTATCTGGCTGTGACAACGAAGCTCCCAAACGGATGGCCCGATTTGTAGGCGTTTTTTTTTATTTAAAAGCCTTGGCTGTCGAGATGGTACTTGGCTATGTTTGTTTTTTACACGACATACGTTGGACTTTTGTTTTTAATTCACACTATTTTTCTATACCTTCTTCACTTTTCAATTTCTCGAACTCCACATAAATAGCAATAAACTTTCCGTCCTCAACCGTAAATCAATTCATTACTTTTTCTCATTTTCCTTTTCGACGAGTTCCCTTCACGCTGTGCTGGAGTCGGCAAATATTAGAAACTAAAGGAAAACTTGCCTTCAATAGGTTTCCAATGAAAATATTTTCGAATAGGATCTTTTTTAAAACTCGACTCTTCGTCTTAATGATAATAAACGAATGTTTTATCTCGATATTAGATAATACGATATTTTTTTCGAAGTTGATAATTTTTATCAAGTCTACATTCTTACGCTTAAGTAGGTAAAATAAATAAAAGAGTATATCATCTTACAAATGTTTGAGTTAGTACCAACGCACAACTGATACATATTCTTTATTGAACAGTAAAAATGCAAAATCGACGAAAGTCACGCCCCACGACCAATGGCGTCGTATCAACCAATAATAATGTTCTGTATTGATTTTGGCGCAAATTATTATATGTAGAATTTGTTTACGTCCGTTTGCGTCGGAAATTTTGTCAAAGACGCCTACTACAAGAATTGTATAATACCTACTAATCGCGGTAAAATCTAAACGGTACGACACATAAAATATTCTTCGATTGATAGATTGGTTAATTTGTATGAAATAAATGAGCAGTGGTAGGTACTTCCTCTTAAGAGTCAATGGCAGACGCGATAAGAGGGCGCCAACGTGTTAGCTAGCTCGCTCTCTCACTGAGCGTAAGCGTGAGCGAGATGGAAGTGCGTGCTCCGAAGCGCCGAAATCATATTTTTTGAGTTGTGTCATAAACGTGTGCATTTTATATTGAAAATAGTTTTACAGTTTTTGAGAACTTATAATTGTGCATCTATTAAGCTAAAAAACATTGTTAAAAACGGAAGGGTTTTGAAGATCCAACCGAAAATATCTAAAAAAAGGGTTATGTTTGAGAGATAAAAGTATCGAGAAAATTATTACCAATCGTGTTTACACGTTGACAAGATTGAAGAAAAACTGTTTAAGTTTCTTATTTCCAAGGGACAGATTTTTAATCACTATGGATGTTGAGATCTAGAATCATTCACCTGACGAGTTTTGCATGGGTGGGCTCTTAAGCGTATCTTTGAGCGTTATGCTTCTGGCTGAATTTAATCCTACCCGTTTACCGAAACAGGACAATACTTTACTTAATTTGGGCATAATAGTCCTTAATACGAATTAACCCGACCATAAAGTCTTTATAACGGAGGGGAGGTATTTTTATTAAAGCACTTTAGGTTATAAATGTCCGAAAGTAAACAGAGTAACGAATTGCCTTTTTTATTCAGGGTTGTTCGGTTTTATTTCCGCACGAAAGGGTACCATACATTTATAAGATTAAGTTCAGGTCATTTAGAATTATTATTAAGAAATCGCCTAAGGGTTTTTGTAAAACGTTTATTAGATTAGGTATAAGCGTAAGTTAAATTTGGTAGAAGCTCAGTTGAGAATAAAATTCATTTACTTAATATTAAACTGGGCTCTATCAATGACGTTATGGAACAATTAATTGATGAATCAATAAAAAAACCCGACTCTCATTTTATCACAACAAAAATAACGTATACGAAGACACAATTTTTATATCAATACTAAAAAGTGCCCGCAATTTAGTCCGAGTATTTTTTCTCGACCACAGTCTTTGGATGTCCAGCTATCTCTGTACTAAAATTGGTCAAAATCTGTCCAGCCGTTTCACACAGAACAAAGGACGCAGAGTATGCATCCCGCGAATAAGATTTTCCCTGAAATAATGAGTTTTACAATCATGTACTAGGTATCGTATGTCTACTCTGCGATCTAGATATACCTATGTCGTGTCAGCCACAGTGTAAGTAAATGAACGTTTAGCCTGTGTGACCGAGCGCGCCCCTTGACCCGGCCGCCTCTTGACCGGGATGCAGCAAAACTGTGTGTTTATTACCGGATATATTGCTAACATAATTATACTACATTTTGTTACTTCCAGATATCCAGATCTAATTTAACTATGATAAAATTCTAAAATTGTATTGCAAATCAGTTTTTTTTATGTAGAGAGGTCATTCTTTCAAGAAACATCTTAACAGCGCGATGCAGAACGTGGCAGTAGGTACAGTGCCACCTGTTGGTACAATTTTACGGCGACGCGCGGCGAGGTTGTGGGCATCTTTTTAGACCTTTCAAAAGCCATTGCTAACATAATTATACTACATTTTGTTACTTCCAGATATCCAGATCTAATTTAACTATGATAAAATTCTAAAATTGTATTGCAAATCAGTTTTTTTTATGTAGAGAGGTCATTCTTTCAAGAAACATCTTAACAGCGCGATGCAGAACGTGGCAGTAGGTACAGTGCCACCTGTTGGTACAATTTTACGGCGACGCGCGGCGAGGTTGTGGGCATCTTTTTAGACCTTTCAAAAGCCTTTGATACAGTGGATCATACGCTGCTTTTGAATAAACTGCAAAAATATGGTGTAAGAGGACAAAGTGCAGAACTACTTAAATCTTTTTTGTCAGAAAGGGATCAAACTGTGGAGATACAAGTCGATGGAAAGCACTACAGGTCTCAGCCACAGTCAATTAAAGTAGGGGTACCACAGGGCTCATCATTGGGAAATACATTATTTTCTATATTTTTAAACGACATAGCAACATTAGACATAGATGGCGAAATAATATTATATGCAGATGACACAACCATAATTTTAAGTGATGAATCCAATGACATTTTAATTAATAAAATTAATGACACACTTTTGAGATTAGAAAATTGGTTTAAAATCAACGGACTAAAATTGAATCCTGAAAAGACTTCTCTTATGGAATTTAGTCCGCGCATCAGGGATTCTGATAAAATGCAAATAATCCTACCTAATGGTGTAAAAATACAGCACATGTCAAATTACTAGGATTTGAATTAGATCCAGTGTTTTCATGGAAAACACATATAGACACTGTGTGTAAAAAACTGGCAAAAGGTGTGTTTGTGCTTAAGCAGCTGAGACCATTAATATCAAATCATCATCTAAAAAAAGCTTATTATGCTTATTACATACACTCAATCCTATCTTACGGAATTATCTTATGGGGAAATTCGACTGATTTTGAACGTGTTTTAAAAATGCAAAAACGCGCCATTCGAATACTGGTCAATGCAAACTACCGTGATAGTTGTAGGAAACAGTGTTGCCAGATGACATTTATGAAAATCCGTAGGGTGAGACATAAAAGTCTGTAGAATTCCGTAGATTGTCGCTTGAAACTACGGATTTTTCAAGCGACAATCTACGGAATTCTACAGATTTTTTTTCAATGCTTTATTGGACCATATTAAAGCTTAAAATGTTATTAAAAGTTGGTAACTTTTGCAAAAACGTACGTGGAAAAACAAAAATCTAATATTTTTGAACACCATGTCCATAGTTTATTCATAGTTTTGAGTTGGTAAGAAAATTAAATTTTAAAAACGGATCACTGAGTGAAAGTGCATGATTAGTCCGCGAGTGTTTCAGCCAGAATTACAATTAATTCGCAGAAAAAGTACATGTTTTGGTGATAAATAAAAGTAGTCTGAAATTCCGTAGGTTCCCCAATAATTTCCGTAGGTCTGGGCACAAGGCCTAAATTCCGTAGATCTACGGATTTTTCCGTAGTTCTGGCAACGCTGGTAGGAAACATTTTGAAGAACTGCAGATATTAACATCAGTGTCAACATATATACTAGAAGTTATATTGTATGTCAAAAATAACCCAAGCGAATTTAAACGTATAGGTGACGATAGGACACGACCAACAAGATATGCTGAAGACCTAAAACCTAGTAGATGTAGGCTTAATATGGCCAAGAAATGTCCGAAAATCATGGGTCAAAAATTGTACAACCATTTGCCGAGGACAATTAAGGCCAGACTGAAATGAACACTTTCAGTCGCCAGGTAAAAAAACTACTACTCAGTAAAACCTTGTATAGTATAAAAGAATACATGAATAATAAATACTAATGACAATTTAAGTGTATAATAATAATAATAAATATGTACAGTTCCTAATGTCTCTAAAATATAAATATTGTTTTTGTTTATTAAGCTAATGATAAATAAATATTGAGCATATGTTAAGTCGGTAGATAATTGTTAAACTCAATAATTATATCAAGTAAGTACCTGACTGTTAATAATTTGTCTTTATTTAATATTGTTTAAAGTTTTTATAAGATGTGTAAAATCATGACGATCTCAATATGTTAGCATATTTTCTACTTTGTAAACTATGTAAAACTATTGAGAAATAAAGAAATCTGAATCTGAATCTGACGGATTATACCAATTTTAGTACATGGATAGGTGGACATCCAAAGGTGGTAATAGGATATTTTTACCCGACTATGGTAAATATAAAAAATACGCAGACGAAGATGCGGGCACATTCTAGTTCTCAATACAATCAATGGTATGCGCGTATCTTTCTTTGACATTGACACTATTACCTCCAAACTCTTTTGACAGCACTTAAAGATTTGAAGATAATACGAGTAGAAGAATAATTACAAGAACTAGACGAAAAGAGAAATTTACGTCACCCTAGGCCGTAACTGGGATTTTCTAGAAAAACTCACTTCCCGGCCAAGGCAAGACGTAAAGCTTTAGACAAACCACGGGCGGTAATTTGTAAACCCCCAGATCGCATATTTATGACACAAAGACCTGCGATCTGGGACGTTCACTAATTCACCGTCGGAAGTATGTTATGTACTAATATCCCCTAAATTTATAACAGGGCATGAAAAATATAATGGAAATCTCAACTGTTACACTGTAAGTAGCTTAGAAACTTAACTCAAACTGTTGACGAAACACCAATATTTGGAGCTTGGTTCAACAAATATTGATGCACTTACAGTACCAGACTTAGAGGGCAAAGTTGAACCCAGCTGTTGAGTGCACTAACGCCAACGAAATCAAGTTAGTACAGTCATCAACAGAAGTTGCTAAGCACATGTGCTCAAAATTATTTACTCTCTCTTCAATCGTTCCCTCACTGCAGAGGATTGTGACTCCTTCTGATTCCGTCAACTAGTTGCCTCCATCGGTTACGTTCCGTTGCTTGGTGGAGTGCAGCACTGACAGATATGTCCAGCTCTTCAGATATATGACCACCTTTTGAGACTTCTTGAAAAAAATATATACACACGGACTCTGTTATCAAGAAAATAGGGGTTGAATAGATCATTGTGAGCGTGTTATTCTGCTGCTGACTGTACTTTGTTTTTGTTTGTATATTCAGTTGCTAAATACTAAATAATGAAGCTGGGATAAGCAGTAAAGTTTTCCGAATTGTAATAACTGACTGGTAACCATCTAGTTCTCAATAATCAAGTTTGAACAAAATAAAACCAACTTCAGCGAGCAATTCAGCTATTTTGAGAACAAAGACATGAATAACGTCAAAAATCTATTAAGCGTGAAAAGGAAGAATAAAAACGATTCTCTTGAAACCATAATCATTAGCTAAGTAATTAGCTCTTAAAATCTCGTATCTTATCTGGCCCACTTGAAAAGCCTCGGCCTAAGTAAACACTGTAGACTGCTTTAAAAGCTCTGAGTAACGATTGCAAAATTAAATATATATATTGATCCAGGAATGGCAGCTCGTGGCTTTTGCCAATGTCAGTTTTTAATAATATCAACTTTATAAAGAATAATAAACCATGCTTGTATATATGTTCGTATTAAAAAACATACACCGTAGCAAAATACAATCTCAAACTCCTGCAAAATCAAATACCTCCAATTAAACTAAATAACCGAGGCATCTGAAGTCTGCCAGGAATACAGCCATTTTAGTTAAGTATATAAGTGAGATGTCTATCAAAGAAGTGCTGTACATAAAGGAAAATCTTTATTTGCCTTAACTGTAGATACTGTATAAAAACGAGTGCTGATTAAAAGTCAATTATTATATCCGATTATCGTCAATAAAAGGGGAAAATGATATTCATTCATACATTCCATTCGACTTTTGCGAACAAAGAGCTTTACCGAATATGCATATTTTAATTGTTCATTCAATCATTTCATTATAATGGTTGTGAAGTTTCATACCGGAATTAACAAGTACGCTGGGACATGCAAATTTGATGACGTCATAGTTACAAATGGCCGCCATCCAGTAATCGCTTTATATGTCAAACCATTTTATTGCTTGTGATTTTATGTTTTAATTGATTTGTATGTTTAGGGGTTTCAGCAATTATTAGGAAAATGTGGGGTTTTGATTGCAATCTCGTTCTAGAAGGATTAAAACACATAACCCTATTTTTAGCATCGGTTTAGTTGGGTAAAAAGTTAAAAAGCATCCTGCAAAATCTATCCAGCCATTGACGAGATGACTGATGATTGATGAACGATATTTCTGACGATAGTTGGTATTATGCTAGAAATAGCTCAATTCCACCCTTTCCAACCTTTCTAGGTAAACCTCTATTTATAAAGTAATGATGATTATATGTGTTGTTACAGGTAATGATTATGAAATCCGGAGAAATCGCCCGTCAACCTCAGGTATCACCGGCACATATAAATATACATATATAATCGAACATTGAACACTTAACCAAACATTGATTGACTTTTAACAAAAACAGATGGAAATCACTGATTTGCTAGTTTCATGACGTAGTGTGCCAGAAAGATAACCAGCACCAACACAACTGACCACACCCTTCTTCGTCTTTGGCGGTACACTCTTGCCAGAGTGGTCGTGGCCGTCACGTCGTTGATTTTGTGGCCTGCTTTACAATGCGACGCCATTCTTCTCGTACTGCTGCCCTCCTGGTACATTCGTGTAGAGGACCGTTGACGGCGGTTTTTACTTGATTCGTCCACCTCATCGAAGATCTTCCGCGTGGTCTGGTTTCCTCGACTTTGCCTTGTACCACCAGGCGCTCGATAGATTCGCATCCGCCCCGTGTCCAAAGAAAGTGAGGATTCGAGCTTGTACTATGCTTGATAGCCTACGTCTGCGTCTAGCTCTCGAAGAATGGACTTATTGGTTCCACACCCTTACTCTGAGATAACCTGACCGTACTCGCTAGCGACTGTACACCCTAGCGGTTACTTTGTAGAACTACAATTCTCCATACAAATCGTTTACGCATTAGCGAGGACTGTCACTGTAATGTAAACTCATGGTAAAGGTACCGGTGTGTAAAGTTAATCATGAGAGGATAGGCGTGGGGTAAAGCCGCCGCTAACCGGCCGTGAGATCGCATCAGTGTCGCATTAACTACTCTCGGGGCGCGGCATCGGTGCATATTAGTGGCTTGCAACTATAGGTAGCACTGTGTATGTAATCATGAGGTATAGATTGGTAGCTCCAGTTGACAGCACCTTTGTTGTAGAATAGAACGTTCAGGAACTATTAGGTAGCAGCAATATCAACGTCATTGTTAAGGTAAAAGAGTCGGATTGACGGCACCCTTTTCGTGCACGCTCCCTGAAACATCGCTCCATCGATCAAAAACCGGCCAAGTGCGAGTCGGACTCGCGTTCCGAGGGTTCCGTACAAACACTTTCCATCCCTAAGTGGTTAAGTTAAGTTTGCACCTGGTATGCGCCCCATATAAATTAGGTGCAAATTTAGGTATTAAAAAAAACTACTTACTAGATCTCGTTCAAAACAATTTTCGTTAGTAGTTTTTATAGTAATGTACTTCATATGTTTTTTTTTTATTTTTCATTTCACGCAAACTATTTGGTTAAGAAAAAAAATATTTTAGAAACCTCGATATCATTTTTGAAGACCTATCCATAGATACCCCACACGTACCATGTGTTTGATGAAAAAAAAAAATTTGAGTTTCAGTTCTAAGTATGGGGAGCCCCCAATATTTATTATTATTTTTTTATTTTTGCATCAAAATCTTAATGCGGTTCACAGAATACATCTACCTACCAAGTTTCAACAGTATAGCTCTTATAGTTTCGGAAAAAAATGGCTGTGACATACGGACGGACAGACGGACAGACAGACATGACGAATCTATAAGGGTTCCGTTTTTTGCCATTTGGCTACGGAACCCTAATAAAAACGTCGAACAAGCACCTCTCAAATAAAACACGTTTGTAACTCAGCGGCAATGTATTTTCACTACTTAAGAGTCCGCAGCAAGCTCGATTCTTCATACAAACGTAGTTACGTCCTTATTTTAATATAACATGTCACATTATCATGAAATTCTCTAAATATAATGAGATAAGATATATCTAGGGCTAAAACTAGTTTATGACTCTTGAAATGTTAATAGAAAGAAAATAGAGCGAGTACAAGTTTTGCATTTTTAGACCCCAGAAAGTTGTTCAGTTTGGCGGCATACTACGACCAAAATATAGTTTAGATTGAAGTCAAAACCTATTTCCGGTGTCGATTAAACTATGCAGTTTGATAAGAAAAAAGATTTATCAAAATTGATCTCGTAGTTTTAAAATGAGAGCGTAACTACGAAAACCTTAAAATAAATTACAAAAAATTGTTGCGAAACTGCAGCGAATTAATCTAGCGCGGGGAACGGTCCGGGGGGGCGGCGGTAAGCACCGCCCCCCGCTAGCGCGCTCTCGCTTTACTGCTAGCGCCCTGTCTTCCTCTAGGTGAAACAACAACATTTTAAAGCGTAAGCGCGCGATCTCAACGCGGAGTTGAGCGGACCTTGCTGCGGACTCATAAGTAGTACATAGTATAAAACAAAGTCGCTTCCTGCTGTCTGTCTGTCCCTATATGTATGCTTTGATCTTCAAAACTAAGCAATGGATTTTGATGCGGTTTTTTTAATACATAGATTCAAGAGGAAGGTTTATATGTATAATAGATGCATAATTTATCAGCATTGCACTCGTGCGCAGTTGGAGCGGGTCGCTAGTTGTATACAGGGTGTAACCGACAGCGTACCGAAAACGAAAACTGTAGTTTTAGACCATAATCACGAACTGAAAACGAGTGTTCATTTTCTCGGAAAACTCAAGGATAAGATTTTCTAAAATAAATTATAAAACTCGACGCGCAATGTATTGCGTCCAATTCTCTCGGGTGCAGACGCGCGGGGAGGGGAGCACGCGGCAAGCATCGACCGTTCAAGGCACTCCCCACTCCACTCACGCGTCGGCGCAAAACATACCGTTACGCCAATGCGCATCGAATGACATGAATGAATGCAACCACAAAAACAACGCAACCACAGATCACAACTAGTATGTAGTACCTAACACCAGTAACAACTGACCGATAAATTAAAACAGTCTAACAAGATTATTTTCATTCAAGCAAGTAAAGCAAATAAAATGTGCGGGTAGGTAAACATTAAACATGCGTCCGACCGTTACGGCCAACGGGCGCGCACTGGCGGATCAATGACCGGCCAGTACCGTTATCTGACCCACTCCACACGCTTACATAATACTGTTTGTGATACGTTGCGTGTTTTGCGGAAAATGCTATTTTCATGCGATTTTTCATGAAAAATTGTTACCGGTAGAGTTCGATTAACGGAAAAATAAAGAAAAAATGAAAACTCGCGAGGAAAATTTGTGAATTTTCTCAAAGAAATTTCCACGATTTTCCAGCCCAGAATAATGGTCTGAAGCCATGGTTTCAGTTTTCGGTACACCGTCGGTTACACCCGGTATATAGTTATTGGCACTTATTCTGAAGCGTCCTAACACAACCCGAAGCGTCTAAAAACAATCATAGATAGGCTCTGTTAATGGGAGATTTATTCATAAGTTGGGAGCGAACGGGGCTTAAGTATGGGCTCGTCCTTTACCCCAATGAATGAAGACTATTTCTGTATGGATACACGTTCTAACCCTCCTAACAATGGCTTTCTATGTGATAAAATAAGCTTATAAAGCTTATTTTTTCATAAATGAATTTGCGCTTATCCTTAGTTTCACCTAATAGAAAGCCAGAACAAATTCTGGTGATGCTTGCCCAGAAATGTGTTCTCCTTTTAGTTTTAAACACATCAATTCCCGTTATTATTGAAGGGCTTTTGACTTTTGGGACGTGAAAACGGAAGCCCGCACGCTTGTATACCACCATGACCTAAAACTACGGAACAAGTATAATAAATAGTAAAATAGTACTTAATGGTTATAAAAAAATGTGTACTTATTGTTTTTAATGCAAAATATGAGTGGTTTTATCGCATCGTGGTTAATATCTATATTTCGCGAAAAAACGTCTCTGATCATCATCCTCCTAGCCTTTGTCCCATTTTTTGAGAATGAATTCTCAATCGGGGTCGGCTACCTAAATCCCAAGATGTGGCGTAGGCACTATGTTGGAATTCTCAAAAACAAATCCGTCCTACTCTAACTTGTGTGCTATATGACTTTCTCTGTTACTCACATGGAGACTAGTCTACACTGTCAAGTGTTCGTTGTTTTTATAAGTACCTCTATCCTGAAGAGGTATGCATTGGTTTAGTTTATTATTGATCACGCTGTTTAGTTAGAAGTACACGTCTCTCCTAACAGTATATTAAAATAAATATTATTTTAATTGAATCTATTGTTTCTGTTAATATCCCATAACCAACAGGTTATGGGCCCAGTGCAGTTAAAGTAAATTAATAGTGGAGTGAATTTAAAATAAAATAAAATAACTTTTTAGTGCCTCATTTTAAAGACTTGTGACTAAGTGCGTTTTCTGAGTGATTTTGAATAATAATTCAAAATGGACACTGCAAAGTCAAAAAGGAACATTAAGCCATTTAATGGGGACAAATATAGTGTGTGGAAACTAAGAATAAGAAATTTATTAAATGAACTTGATGTTTTGGATGTGATTGACAGTGAAACTCCGGTGATACAGGACAATGAATGGGTTCAAAATGAACGTATTGCAAAGAATACTCTGATAGAATATTTGTCAGACTCTCTATTAGGACTTGTGGGTGAAGACGAGAGTGCAAAACAAATATTCGAAAAGTTAAACAATATTTATGAAAGAAAAAGTATTGCAACCCAGCTTGCTTTGCGTAAGCGATTACTAAACTTAAAACTGGAAGGTGATACAACCTTACGAAGACATTTTCAGTCATTTGATGAATTAATCGTCGAATTAATGGCTGCTGGAGCAAAACTTGAAGAGGCAGGGGTCACTTTGTACCCATCTTTTTATGACACTACCCAACGATTATGACGGTGTCGTAACAGCAATTGAAACATTGACCGAGGACAATTTAACACTCGCGTTTGTGAAAACTAGGCTGTTGGATCACGAAATAAAAGTAATTAATGGACGGCGAGACACGAGTATGAAAGTACTTCAAGCTGATACTATTCGTCAAGAATACATTAAACCTAGACATATGTACATAAATCGGAATGCTAACGCTAATAGACCGTATAAAAACTCCTACATAAAGAAAGACCATCAATATAAACACATTAAGTGTCATTGTTGTGGTAGAAAGGGCCATTTACAAAAGAACTGTTTTTACAACAAACAGAAGGGCAAAAACCATCAACAAAAAGGGAATAGAAACAATAGAACTGTTCAGACTGTTAATATCACAGATCAGGAAGGTGCTAAGACTTCGGGATTTGCTTTTATGACTGGAGAATACAGTAATAACCAAGAAAGCCAAAACTGCATCTCGTTTATTTTGGATTCTGGAGCCTCTGATCATTTAATTAATAGGCAAGATTTAGCGCAAGATTTTGAGTCATTGGAAACACCAATAAACATTTCAGTTGCAAAAACGGAACATATATTCAAGCGACAAAGAAAGGCAATCTGGCCGTAGTCAGCAATTTGGGCATAAAAGGTGATCTACAGGATGTACTCTACTGTCCCGAGATTCCGTATAACTTGCTTTCGGTCAAGAAAATGCAACAAGCCGGAATGACCGTTATTTTTGACAACAATTGTACGGTACAAGTCTTGAATAAGGGTAAGGTGGTAACAAAGGGTGAGTGTTTGAACAATTTAATTGGTATTAATTTTGTGCTTGACAAATGCGCTAACACATCGAATAGAGTCGTTAATAATAATTACGAATTATGGCATCAAAGACTTGGACATATCGGTAAATCCAAGTTTGCACAGATAAAAAGCAAGCGAATGTTTTCTGATATCGAGCAATTGAATAATATTACAGTAAGTGATAAATTATGTGAAGCTTGTATAAATGGGAAACAAGCATGTTTGCCATTTAATAAATCAAAACCTAAAGTCATAAAACGACCTCTATTCAACGTTCATACAGACTATGTGGTCCCATCACTCCTTCAACCGTAGACGGCAAAAACTATTTTGTTGTTTTTGTAGACGAATTTACGCACTACACTGTGTGCGACGTACTTAATAGCCCATAAATCAGACGTTTTTGCTGCGTTTCAAGATTTCGTCGCTAAGTCTGAAGTGCATTTTAATTTGAGAATAGTCAATTTGTATTCTGATAATGGCGGTGAGTATTTATCAAATGAAATGAAACAGTATTGTGTGCAAAAAGGTATTAGCTACCATTTAACAGTGCCGCATACGCCAGCATTAAACGGTGTTGCTGAGCGTATGATCCGTACAATAACAGAACGAAGTCGAGCTATGATCTCAGGTGCTAAGCTTGATAAAACGTTCTGGGGCGAATCAGTATTAACAGCCACTTATTTAATTAATATAAGCCCAACAAAAGCACTGAACACCGATAAAACACCTTTTGAAATGTGGCATGGTAAAATGCCTGTACTTAAATATTTGAAGGTATTCGGTTCAACTGTTTATTTTCTGAATAAAACAAGGAAAACCAAGTTTGATGAAAAGTCGCAAAAAGGTATATTAATTGGTTATGAACCGAATGGCTATAAGGTGTGGGATATGGTAGATCAAAAGTTTGTAAAAGTCAGAGATGTTATAGTTGATGAGATTGATTTCTTATCTAGTAGGCCGTTGTTGCCTGACCAAATTATTTCAGATAATTATGGTAAATCTGACAAGCACTCGTATAAGAGGTTGTGCATAAAATCTGATAAGACAAAATCAGATGAAATTAAACAAACTGGCAGTTCTTCTGCACCATTAGGTCAACAACCTAATAAATCTGTAAGTGAAACAGATGCGTACCCAACCTGTAGTTCATTTGATCATCGACCTACTAATAATAATAAATCTGTAAGTGAAACAGATGTATATCCAAGCCGTAGCACATTTGATAATGACTTGACAAAATCTCAAAATGAATCGGTAAATGAAAATAGTTTAAGAAGGAGTGAAAGGATTAAAAATCTACCTACTGTGTCGTATAATGAAAATGAAGACAGTACCTTTAATTATTTATTGTGTGCAAAGTCTTTGCTTTGTAAAATACCAACGTGTTATAAAGAAATTGCATTTAGAGATGATAGGTATTCATGGGAAAATGCAATTAAAGAGGAAATAAATTCTCTCACTGAAAATGAGACCTGGACACTTGTAGAAAAACCCGTAAATAGAAATATTGTCGATTGTAAATGGATATTTACGATAAAAAATGATGAGTTTGGAAAACCTTTGAAATATAAAGCACGTTTAGTGGCTCGCGGTTTTAGTCAAGAATATTTAGTTGACTATAGTGAAACATTTGCACCAGTCGCAAGAATTACAAGTTTCAGATTTATGTTAGCCTTTGCGAATCAATTTAATTTGCTTCTTCATCATATGGATGTTAAAACGGCATTTTTAAATGGGAAGTTACAGGAAGAAATATACATGAAAGTTCCTGAAGGAATCCCATGTGCAGATAATCAGGTCTGCAAATTAAATAAGTCGTTACATGGATTAAAACAATCCGCACGTTGTTGGTTTCAAATGTTCGAACAAGCTTTGATAAATAAGGGTTTTAGGTACTCATCAGCTGATAGATGCATTTACATTTTAGATGCGGGTGATATAATGAAAAACATTTACGTAGTACTATATGTCGATGATCTCGTTATCTTAACTGCAGATTTAAATACCATGAATAGTTTCAAAAGTTATTTATTGAACCAGTTTAAAATGGTAGACTTAAACGAAATTAAGTGTTTCTTGGGAATTCGAATCGAAAGAACCGATAATAAAATTACTTTAGATCAGGAACTGTACATAAAAACTATTTTAGAAAAGTTTAACATGAGTGACTGTAAACCTGTCAGCACACCCTTAGAAAGTAAAATTGATTACAACGAGTTAAATTCGTGTGAAATAACTGAAGCCCCATGTAAAAACCTTATCGGTTGTTTAATGTATCTAATGGTCTGCACTCGACCTGACTTAACTTTTTCTGTCAACTTATTGAGCAGATTTACGAACAAAAACAACCATAAACTATGGTCATACTTAAAAAGGTTATTACGGTACTTGAAAGGATCTATGGACCTGAAGTTAACATATGTCCGAAATAACAGTCAAAACTTTTTGTGTGGGTTTGTTGACTCTGACTGGGGTGGTAATGAATTGGATAGAAAAAGTACAACCGGTTATTTATTTCAATTATTTGAACAATGCACATTATGCTGGCAAACAAAAAGACAAAAAACAGTGGCAGCTTCTTCTACTGAAGCTGAATACATGGCTTTGTTCGAAGCTGTTAGGGAAGCTCTTTGGCTAAAGTCTTTTATGACTAGCATAAACATTAAAACAACTAGTCCCATACCGATCTATGAGGATAATAATGGTTGTATAAGCATTGCAAACAATCCAACGAGTCACAAAAGATCGAAACATATTGATATAAAATATCATTTTTCTAGAGAACAGGTGGAGAACAATGTTATTAAAGTGAATTATATTTCCACAGGTAATCAGCTGGCTGACATCCTTACAAAACCATTGCCCACAGTGCGTTTTTCTCTCATGAGAGAGAAACTTGGAATAATATAGATAGCTTATATTAAAGTTGGATGATGTAAATATATATAGTTAAATATATAAATGGTCTGGTTAGGTTTTACTGGGTTTTCCCTAATCCTATGCAACGAATGTTGGACCATGATAAAATTGTACCCCAGATAAAGGAGAGCGTGTGATCTATTATTGTAAATAGATTATAAGTATTAATTATTTTAGAGAAAGTAGATTTATTTTTGAAGGGGCGTGTTGGAATTCTCAAAAACAAATCCGTCCTACTCTAACTTGTGTGCTATATGACTTTCTCTGTTACTCACATGGAGACTAGTCTACACTGTCAAGTGTTCGTTGTTTTTATAAGTACCTCTATCCTGAAGAGGTATGCATTGGTTTAGTTTATTATTGATCACGCTGTTTAGTTAGAAGTACACGTCTCTCCTAACAGTATATTAAAATAAATATTATTTTAATTGAATCTATTGTTTCTGTTAATATCCCATAACCAACAGTTTTTACGAAAGCGACTGCCATCTGACCTTCCAACCCAGAGGGGAAACTAGGCCTTATTGGGCTTAGGTGGTTTCCTCACGATGTTTTCCTTCACCGAAAAGCGAGTGGTAAATATTAAATGACATTCCGTACATAAGTTCCGAAAAACTCATTGGTACGGGCCGGGTTCGAACCCGCGACCTCCGGATTGAAAGTCGCATGCCCTAACCACTAGGCTACCACCGCGGAAAAAACGTCTCTGATATGAAAATAAAATAACTGTGCCTGTGGCAATAAGTTGTGCTAATTTTTGTATATCTTCTTGCAGTATGCATCTCCACAAAAAGGTCATTAAATATCAGCCCGTCTAGCACAACTATGCTTCGCGCGGCATAACGTCACCTGTCACTCTCCCACAGTACTGCACAGAAAGAGATCGATATATATCTCGCGCCAGAAAAAGTCGCATACACAGTTGTGCTAGAGATGCAGGAGATGTTAGAGATGCTGACAGTCGTTACTGATAATTTCATCGAAACATGTTTATTTTTCATTTCACCTGTGATTTCACCGCGTAAGGCCATAATGTACATATAAAGGCCGTAATGTACATGTACATGTAAACGTAAAGCGCAAAGGAGAGAGAGAGAGAAGAGACCGGGAATCGAACCCGGTACCTCCAGGTTACCATTTCAATTTTTTTGTGTGCTTTGATCTTTGTATCAATGGTTTAATATAAAAATTGTTGTGTGTACCATGTTTTATGAATATACATGTACTTACATATGAATTATTTTTATTAAAGCAGTAACGTCTGCTAACGTAAACCAAATGTTTACAATGTAGTAGTGGTAGATGGCGCTACGACGCCACCATAAGGCATGCAGAAGCAACTGGTTGAAAAATTCAATGGCTCCCGCATCAGGTTCGGTGGTCCAATAGGTAGGACGCCCGTGTTGGCCCAGAAAGCCGTTGGAAACGCAGGTTCGAACCCTGCTTGAACCATTACATTTTTTTTTTTTGTTCGCTTTTTGTTAACATTTACCTGAATTTGTTTGTTTTTTACGTATTATTTACGAGCGGGGTAATAATTGTTAAGGTAGATCGCCTCATTGATTAGAGTTCCTACCCTACCTAGCATTTGCATAATAGAACGGCAGCTTTAAACTGTTATAGGGAACGTTATGCTGTTAAGGTAAACTAACTCCGATGAAACGTTTTCATATTATTGGCGGTGTTATATCAGTGTATTCTGATATATTATTAATATGGGATTTATTCGTGTATATACTCGCGGCTTTTACAGTCTGACCCAAAAAGAGTAGAAATTAAAAGTGGCGATACTGTAGTGTCGTCCCTTTCTAATCAATCTAAGAAAAAGGGGACGACATCAGTCAGACAGTACCCTGCGTCTGAGCGGCAAATTATAATAATAAAATACAAACGTCAATGACTTGTCAGGACGAATTAAATTCGATAGGATTGCTCCAAGGATTGTTCCCGACATTTTTTATATGACTTTAAACCATTTTTAGGGTTCCGTACCCAAAGGGTAAAAACGGGACCCTATTACTGAGACTTCGCTGTCCGTCCGTCCGTCCATCCGTCCGTCCGTCCGTCCGTCCGTCCGTCCGTCCGTCTGTCACCAGGCTGTATCTCAAGAACGGTGATAGCTAGACACTTGAAATTTTCACAGATGATGTATTTCTATTGCCGCTATAACAAAAAATACTAAAAATGAAATAAAATAAATATTTAAGGGGGGCTCCCATACAACAAACTTGTTATACCTATATATATATATATATATATATATATATATATATATATAGGTATAACAAGTTTGTTGTTACCTATATTGTATACCTATTTATATTATTGTTTGTTGTATACCTATATATATATAGGTATAACAAGTTTGTTGTATGGGAGCCCCCCTTAAATATTTATTTTGCGAGTCCCACTCGCGCATGAAGGGTTCCGTACCTATATATATATATAGGTACGGAACCCTTCATGCGCGAGTCGGACTCGCACTTGCCCAATTTTATTATAATTATTACAGATGTCTCACGAATCTCACGATAGTTTTAACAATATTATCGATAGGATTGCGTTACTTTTTTTTTATTTAATTGTGTTCTCCTTCAACTGCGGCACGCTACTCTTTGTCGCGCGAGAAAGATCGCCGGTCTCTTTCTTTACAATACCTTATGAGCGAGATGGGAGATGTCGAGCTGTGCGAGCAACAAAGTTGCAGCTATATGTGTTATTTTTACCACGACGAAAAAAGAGGCGTGTTATTAACCCCCGACGGAAAAAGAGGGGTGGTATAAGTTTAACATGTTTATCTGTGTGTCTGTCTGTGGCATCGTAGCTCCCAAACGGATGGACCGATTTGCATGCGGTTTTATTATCGAAAGCCTTTGTCTATCGTGATGGTTTCAGCTATGTTTTTGCTAAAATAACTGCAGCAATTTCCAAGCTTTGATTGCAACAAGCGACAGGATCTTAGTCAATATTGAAGCTAAGAATTCATAACTTTGTAGTTATGTTCTTGTTTAATAGCATTTTTATACCACTCATTAAATGAGGGTGTTTGCGCCAGACACAAATTGAATTTATCCCGGGCCCATGTAAGAACAAATTACCAAAGCAATCTTGCCTAGCGCGAAACAATGGAACGCGATACGCGTCCTATGTACTTAAACCTAACTTAATCTATGTTGCTAACCTGGAGTTCAGCCGAATATCTTCCCGGCTGCAAGGTTGTGTTTCTGTTTTGTGTAAAGTGTATGTATGTGTTACTTGCACCAATAAACGACGTCCCGGTCTGCGCCGCCGCCGCCCCGATCTCGTCAGCAAACACGCCAAACACAATTCACACTGTAGTAGTCCTTATATCACTCTAAATAACAATCCTTGGGGCGCCCGAAGCAGCCCACCGTACAAGGAATTGTGCCGTATTTCAACACTTTCCGTTAAAGCGTAAAACTTCCAAAATATCTCCCAAACCACGGAGGTTATAATGTTCAAGAGCCGTTACGATAGTACCAATATTACCAAAGGCGCCGGCTCGCGTCCGCTGGCGACAGCGCGCGCGCTCGCAGCGCCGTGAAAGAAAAATGAACTAACTGATTGTGTGGCCAGTGGGTAAAACCTATCAATTCTCAACAACCACCCGCCCCGGACCGACCCGTCGTCGGTCCGCTCAAACTCCCGGTAGTCGGGATAGCGTTGAAACCGCCCGTCTAAGGATCGAGTCCCTCACTTGTACATCAGCGATCCGTGGAGACCCATCCTTGCCCGCTATCAAGTTAACGATGCGCCCCCGTCGCCAACACAACGGTGATAGGTTAGCATCCTTAACCAGTACGAGGTCTCCAACGCACGGTGGGGTCGTCCTGTCCGTCCACTTAACGCGTTGCTGAAGAATGTGCAAATACTCAAGCGACCATCGCTTCCAAAAATTTTGAGTCATTTGCTGCAACATCTGATACCGTGACAACCTATACAACTTAACATCCGTATACGGATACTCCGGCAAGGCGTTAAGTGGTTGGCCAATCAAAAAATGACCTGGGGTAATGGCCTCCAGGTCATTCGGGTCAGCGCTCAACGGACACAAGGGGCGCGAATTTAAAACTGCCTCAATTTTGCAGAACACCGTTGACAATTCCTCAAAGGAGAGGATCGTTGAGCCGATGACCCGATACAAATGAGTCTTGGCAGACTTAACCACTGCCTCAAATATTCCACCCCAGTGGGGGCATCCAGGTGGACTGAAATACCACGAAATGCCCCGACTGGCGATGGCCGTGCCGATCTCTCGCTCATTTTGACTTAAAAATAATACAATTTCCTTTAGAAAACGATCGGCGCCCTTGAAGTTGGTACCACAATCCGACCGTATCAAGGCCGGTATCCCCCGCCGAGAAACGAATCGGTCCAGCGCTGCCAAAAAAGCCTCCGTAGAGAGATCAGCTACCATTTCCAAATGAACGGCCTTGGTCGCCAGACACACGAAGACGCACAAATATGCCTTAACCGACTTCGCGTTGCGAAGGCGTGATGTCTTGACCATGAAAGGCCCCGCGAAGTCTGTCCCCACACCAGCAAACGGCCGAGCTTCCGTAACTCGGTCGGGCGGGAGATCTCCCATTTGTGGCTGCATTGTGGCTGCCTTGAGCCGGTAACAAGGCAAGCAACGAAACACAACGCTCCGTATCACTCTCCGTGCCGACAAAATCCAGAACTCCCGCTGCAAAATGCCCAGCAGTGTGTTGCAGCCTGCATGTGAATTCCTGATGTGACGGTCCCAAACCAACAGCTCCACCAGAGCTCCCTTCTTGGGAAGAATTAAAGGATGCCGCGCTGAATACGGCAATTCGGCATTCCGTAGTCGGCCTCCCACCCGGAGCATTCCGTGCTCATCAATAAACGGGTTGAGGCGGACAAGGCTCTTCTTCATTCTGCCCACGCCAGTCCGCAAGATCCTAAGTTCATCCTGGAACTCATTCCCCTGAATGACCCCCACCCAACGTGAGAGAGCCCTTTGCTGCTCCTCAGGTCCCATTACAGGTGACAGGTTGCGCTGTGCCGCAGGGCTTCGACAATTATGGAAAAACCGCATTATCCATCCCGTGACTCGAAGTAGCTTCCCTAGTGAGCTATACCGTTCCAAAAGAGTGTGGTCCACTGCCACAGACTCCACTGTAGTCACATTGACTCTCAGACCCTGGTCAGGGGGTAGTGGCTGGCGTCCGCAGTCATTGAAAGGCCACTCCGTATGTGGCCGCTCCAGCCATTGAGGCCCCCACCAGAGAGAATGCTCAACCAGAGCAGGCGCCGGGCAGCCGCGACTCGAGCAGTCTGCCGGGTTAACTTCACCTGGAACATGTCTCCAGACCAGAGGAGTCTCCGAGTTATTTATCTGTGACACTCGGTTGGCCACAAATACCTCAAGCGTATGGACCGAAGTCTGCAGCCAGCACAACACGATCTGGCTGTCCGTCCATGCGTAAACCGTGTCATTCAGATCCACCGTGCCACGCAGGTTCTGCGCCACATGGTTTAGGAGGCGGGTCAGGAGCGCGGCACCCGCCAATTCCATCTTCGGAATCGTCCACCGGGTCCGAACAGGCGCAACCTTGCTCTTGGCCATGACCAAGCGTACAACGCCCTCGCCAGCAGTCTCACCTGTTCTCAGGTAGACCGCGGCCGCGTACCCTTTCTCAGAAGCATCGCAGAACCCATGCAGGGTCACCCTGGCTCCCGCCTGAGGGAGCAGTTTGCGCGGGATCTCAATTTCTTTAATATGCGGCAATGTGGTCACGAATGCCGTCCACTCGTGCAGCAGCTCGTCCGTGAGCTGCTCATCCCAGCCTAGTTGGGCCAACCAAAGCTTCTGCATGAAGAACTTTGCCATGAACGTGACAGGAGAGATCCAACCATTTGGGTCGAACGTTCGTGCGATAGTCGAAAGGACTGATCGCTTGGTCCAGGTCTTCGACAGCAATTCGGCCTCACAATTGTATGTGAAGACATCCTGAGTCGGTCGGTACTGGACCCCCAAAATTGCCAACGCATGAGGATTATCCGAGTCCTCAAACAAATGCGGGTCTTGTTGGTGCTCAGCTGGTAGTCCTGCCAGCACCTCTGGGCAGTTTGACAGCCACTTCCTGAGTTCATAGCCACCGGAGGCCATGAGCGCCACCAATTCATCCCTTAGGATGAGCGCTTGCTCAATGCTGTCCGTGCCCGTACAAATGTCATCCACGTAGACATCCCGGTCGATGACTGCAGCTGCGCGAGGGAAGCGCAGCCGTTCCTGGTCAGCCAGCTCTCGTAGCGTCCGCATCGCTACATACGGGCTGGGCTTTAATCCGTACGTGTTCGTGTTCAGCTCATACGTGATCATCGGTTCTTCTGGGCTCTCTCGCCACAATATCAGCTGGAACCGACGGTCATCCGCATGGATCTCCGTTTGGCGAAACATCATCCTCACATCCGTAACGAAGACAACTTGGTGTCTCCTGAAGTCCGTTAGAATGTCTGCAATGTCTCTGGTCAACTTAGGACCAGCGTGCAGGCATTGATTCAGAGACACCCCGTTAGATGTCGCCGCGCTCCCGTCGAACACGACCCTGATCTTGGAGTCAGGTGTCTTCAGGACTGCATGATGAGGCAATACGTAGTGCTCCTCACGACGCCAGTCTACCCTGGATACCGACATGTGACCCAAAGCCAAATATTCACGCATGAACTCAACATACTTTCGCCGAAAGTTGGAGTCCCGTTTCATGCGCCTTTCCATGGCCATCATCCGTTTCTCAGCCAGGCCCCTGGAGCTCCCCAGCGGAGGTCGCGTCGATAGAAACGGCAGCCGTGTCATAAATCTGCCCGAAGGGAGACGCACCGTGTTGCACTGATAAAATGTCTCGCACTCCTCGTCCAGTGGGCTTGTCCTGGGAGCTGTGGGTGGCTCTTCTGTTGCCCAGAACCTTTGCAGGACCTCCGATAACACGCTGCCGTAGTATATGTTGCTATAATCCGTTGCGTCCTGTGGTCCCCGTACTGGGCCCAATAATGCGTACCCCCCTGCGGTACACACGGCCACCAACCCGTTTGGTTGCAGCTCCCGCTTACCGCTCCGCAGCAGCTTCCCGAGGACGTCAGTCCCAAGTAAGACGTCCACCCGTCCGGGAATTGCGAAGTGAGGGTCGGCCAACTCCAATCCCTTGGTCAGCTTCGTTACCGCCAGCGGTAACCGTACCGAAGGAAGAACCCCGACCACTTCATCTAAAACAATAGCCGTGGCCTTCACCCGCGTGATCGATGCCGAGTCACCCATCTCAAACAGGAGGTCCGTCTGACCCCTGATGTGAGGCACCTGATTGCCACCTATACCTATTGCGCCATCCCGTGATGGCTCCAACCTGAGGCCCAGCCTGGCCACTAGGCGGCTGGACACGATACAACCTTGTGCCCCCGAATCCAGGAGTGACCTCACTGGCACTGGCCGTCCATCCGTACCCCTGACGGTAATCTTAGCCGTCGGTAATAATACCGTCACTGGTGGGGTGGGCACGACGGATGAACAGACTGCTAATTGCTAGCAGGGGGCACCTCCCTCCCCTTCTGCTGGAGGGGGAGAGGGCCCCTGGCCCAGGTATGGGTCCCACCCCGGGTAGTACAGCCCTCGACCCATCGGTGCCATGCGCGCCGGCTGGTAATAGCCCATCGGCATCCGTCCCATCTGCGGCGGACGCGCCATCAAGCGTGGGCGCTCTGCGAGGGGTGGGGAGAAGCGACTACTCGGGGGCGGCAACCTGCCCCCCAGCGCGGCCGAGTAAGTCGCGTAACCCGACTCCCCATGGGTCATCTCCGGGCACCCGCCCGAATCTCGGCGCCGATCCCCCCCCCGCGGAGGAGACTGCGGCATCCGGCGGTACTCCGGAGTCCTCGATGACCCCCCTCCCCGAGGAGGGGGCGACCGCTGGTCTCTGGGTGACCCCCCTCTCCGAGGAGGGGGCGACCGCTGGTCTCTGGGTGACCCCCCTCCCCGGTGGGGGGGCGACCGTCCACCCAAGGCTGGCTTAGGAGAGGGAGGATGGCCTCGCTCCCCACTCTCAGCCAGGCAGAGAAGTTCATGATGGGCTCCTCCACATACTCGGCAGTTGGTGGTCTTACTGCATTCACGCACATAGTGTGCGCCTAGGCAGCGGAAGCACAAGTTTCGCTGCTTGACCACCCCCCTGCGCCTCTGCACCCGCTGTGCTCCAAAATCCGCGCACGCGGTGATCGCGTGTCCCCCCTTCCGGCAGAAGGGGCACACTTCCGATTGGAGGGCGTTGTACCGCTGTCCTCCCCGACGGGGCTCCACCGGTTTTGGGCCAACCGTACGCCGGGGTGACGTGGGGGGTTGCGGCGTGGTTGCCCCTTGGCAATCCGCACGCCTGCACTCACCCTCCAGGAACGCCCTCAATTCGTCAAATGTTGGGAGGTGACTCGATGAATCACCCCCATGTGACTGCTCAAACCGCGCCACCACCTCGCTAGGTAACTTGCGCAAAACCCGGTTCACTATAATGTACTTGTTGTCCCCTAGTGACAACTTGAGTCGCTCCAGCGTATTCACCGCCACCGTGACGGGATTAAGGATTTTCGACCTTATTTCGTGTGCATTAGTGACCTTCGATATACTAAATATTTTTTCGATGAGCCCATCAATAATTAATCGCCGATTATCATATCGGTCAATTAATAGGCCCCATGCCGTCTCGTAACTGGAATCCGTAATCTCCAAATGAGTCAAAATATCGTGAGGCTCACCGCGTAATCTCCCCATCAACTGCGCCATTTTATACGCGGGGGTCAAATCCGTGCGCGAGTGCACCACGCTGTTAAAAATGTCGCGAAACCTCGGCCAGTCGGCATATTCACCACCAAATTCCGGGACATTCACTGGTGGCAACGGCGCCATTAGTGCCACACCACTGGGTGCACGCCTTACCCCAACATCCCCTTTTCGGGCGCGCTCGATATCCGCTGCCGCTTGGATGATACTCATCACCATATCACCGCACTGGTCTACATTGCGTTGCACCACTTCAACAGCCTGGGTCCGACTTTCCCCGGTCTCCTCTTCGTCAATACGGGCCAAATATTCGGCATGCAATTTCAATACCGCGTCATATCTTTCATCTACCTGTCGCGCGCGTGACAATAATGCGTCCTCGCGATCCGTACGACCAATTAACGTAACGACTAATGAAAACCATCTTAATTCCGATTCGACCCTTGACGCGACCGTTTTAACTACTGAGGGAGCCATGGTACCAACCTCGATAACGCGGATCAATAAAATCAATTTTTTAAAAATAAATTAATAAATTTGGGTGAATAATTTTGTCCGTGGAACCCCGATTTTAGACAATAACAATCCGTTTTTATTTTTCGTACCAAACGCGACAACTTCAAAGTTATTCACCCAACACCAATATTACGCAACGGAAAACAACACTAAATTTATTTTAAATTAAATGTATTTTGAGTGAATAATAGTTCAGCGGAACCCCAATTATGAATTACTTATTAATACGTTTCTCCGTATCGAAACGAAACTATATTTACTTTATTCACTCAACTAACATTTCAATTGAAAGTTATAACTAATATTCTTATAATTTAGTTAGTCTTAATTACGCAAATGCAACTTAACGTTAATAGATTGGAATGCGAACCAAGCGCAATCCACCCTCAAATTTCAATTATGACTTTGATGCTAACTAAATTACTTATCCGAACGTAAATGAAACAAATATCTTTTCTGTGGATATGAACCACGCTTTTGCTACCAAAATTTGTTTGCGCCAGACACAAATTGAATTTATCCCGGGCCCATGTAAGAACAAATTACCAAAGCAATCTTGCCTAGCGCGAAACAATGGAACGCGATACGCGTCCTATGTACTTAAACCTAACTTAATCTATGTTGCTAACCTGGAGTTCAGCCGAATATCTTCCCGGCTGCAAGGTTGTGTTTCTGTTTTGTGTAAAGTGTATGTATGTGTTACTTGCACCAATAAACGACGTCCCGGTCTGCGCCGCCGCCGCCCCGATCTCGTCAGCAAACACGCCAAACACAATTCACACTGTAGTAGTCCTTATATCACTCTAAATAACAATCCTTGGGGCGCCCGAAGCAGCCCACCGTACAAGGAATTGTGCCGTATTTCAACACTTTCCGTTAAAGCGTAAAACTTCCAAAATATCTCCCAAACCACGGAGGTTATAATGTTCAAGAGCCGTTACGATAGTAACAATATTACCAAAGGCGCCGGCTCGCGTCCGCTGGCGACAGCGCGCGCGCTCGCAGCGCCGTGAAAGAAAAATGAACTAACTGATTGTGTGGCCAGTGGGTAAAACCTATCAATTCTCAACAGAGGGCCTCATGATGACCTTGTGTGGGGAGTAATTAGGAATTTTGAATTTATGATCATGTCTCATCATTCCTTTGATGGTAAGTACTTTAAATTGAGAATAGACGCATTTCTATTTTACAAAATGGAGAAAAAAGCAGGCTGTTGTCTGTGAAGTCTTTTAAGGAAATCGTTATTTCCTCTATATCACGCGTATTCTCACATATTAGAAATGGCCTCACGATCCCAAAGTGATAGTACACCTCACAATTCCACCAACAAAAGGGCTCAACTCCCCACAAATCGCCAATGAGATACACCGTTTCCGTCAAACCCTGTCTTTAGCCCCTTTATCGAGATTCAGGTGGGTCGCCCTTCGCTTGCCCTTTCTTGAATATTATCGGAAATTTGTTAAGCTTCCGTTGATTGAGACCACTTCACTTTATGCATATTAAATTTGCTTTTAGGCGCGGTTTTTCGGTGTATGAAAGTGGTTATACAAGCATAAGTCCAAATATTAAGGTATGATGTAAGACGCTGAAATCTTTTAAGCGCTTTCCAAAGTTCCTGTGGTTATTTAACGGAGTATTTACGCGTGTTATGGATTTATTTTATTTAAAGCTATGACTACGGAGTCGAGGATGTAGCTCGCTGGTTCAGTAATAGCCTATTCACTCTTATCTTGGAGACCCAAATGATAAATTTCTGGAAATACACACGATGGGAGAGAGTTCAAGTGGTAAATGTTTACAAATGAAGCGAAAATTGAAAAATTTTATGATTCGGACAGGATTCGAACCTGCGTTTCCAACGGCTTTCCGGGCCAACACGGGCGTCCTCCCAATTGGACCACCGAATCAGATGTCAGAGCCATTGAATTTTTCAACCAGTTGTTTCGACATGCCTTAGGGTGGCATCGTAGCGCCACGTCAAGTGGTAAACTGACAACATAAGGGTGAAATCGCTTCCCTCGCTGGTTGTCCGATGGTGAAATGGGGATAGCGGAATTAAACCGTGCAATTTCTGCGCACACTCTCCAAAATACATCTGATAGAAAACGGTCAAGCTGGCAACTTTGCGTCGATGTTCAAGGTTCTGGAAGATGCTCCCAGCCCGCAAAGCATCACCAATGCGCCTTACATAGTGATTGAAATGAAATATAATCAAATGCGTCCATCTAAAGTCGGATTTTTAATAAGCCGAAGTGAACTGACAGTCGTTTGACCATATCACACTTACCTAATCAATAAAAGTCAATCTAAAGTGAGCGATGACGCTCTAGAAAGTGCAAAATGACAACGATTAAAATTCTGCATTAAATGTGTTAAGTGCGACACTGGTTTAGCTTTGTCAGACTTTAAACCTGTTAACAGCTCTATTGTGTGCAGTGTGCACTATGTGCATAGTCGGAAAGCGCGCTCGCGCAAACATTGGGGTAACGTCATAATCAAGGCGCCCTCATTAAGGCGGGTTTGACACGGGCTATGAAAAAATAAGCTAAATGAAAATAATAAATGTCATACCCGAGTATGCTCTCCATGAATCATGAAAGCGTCATTTAGGGAGTAGTATATGCTAATAAAACTGAACATTTCCCTCGTGCTGCCCCGCCATGTTGTGCTCTATGGGCGGCGGAGTGAGGATGCACAGATTTGATGAGGTCTGTACATCGCATTGGAGGTCCACGAGATATTTTGCCCTCGACTTACCCTTGCCCCACCAATCGTTCCATGGAGTCCTCGCTAAGGGTGATGTGCCCGAAGCACTTGAGGAATAGGCTGAAATGTTTGGAAGACCATTTTTAGTTTCAGTCCTTGCTGTAATAAAATTGGCTGAAGGGAATTTCGAAACACAAAAAAAAACCGATTGTCGGCACTTGTCAATTTCAAACCGTTGAAATTTTGACACACGTCAGTGTTAACCGTTTATTGGGTTTCAAAGTTCCCTTCAGCCATTTTTTTCTTGCGAACTGTCAAATTGTAAATGAAAAAAAAAATATAGGAAAAACCATGGTAAAGACAAATGAATGACCTGCAGTTTGTAGTTCCTTTAGGAAGGACTATCGTAAAAAATAATGGTCTCTCAAAATTGTACCAAGCCTGTTGTATTTGTTTGTACAGCCAACGCAACGATATCGAAACGTTGTTTCCGTGCGCAGTCCATGGGATTTTATGTATGTATGTATGTAAACACTTTATTGCACATAAAACAATATTGTCAAAAACTTAAAAACAATACACAACAATCACGTAAATAAAAGGCTCTTTAGCTTAAGGATCTAATACGGAACAATAAAAAACAAGATTTTAAAAATTAACAATTACAACTTTATTCAACTAACTATTTTCTTAAATAAATATTATTCTACTCACTATTTTCGACTTTATTAAAACTAAAAGCAAGGCAGGATTTAGATCTAATGATTAAGATAAGTTGAGTCCAATTAATTATATTATTTAGTTAAGTTAATTTAAGTTTAGTTTTAAGATTCTTATTAAGTAGTATTTAGTTAAGTTAATTTAAGTTTAATTTTAAGATTCTATAGAATTTAGTTTAAGTTTTAGTTTAGTATTTAACGTAGATAAATAGTCCAAACTATCTCAGGCAAATGAGTTCGGCCTAGCTGGAAGGTCAGTGTACAAGAATGTCGCCGAGCAGCTTCCGGAATACCCCACGTCCCTGGAGCGCGAATGTGGACGAAACGGCGAAGGCGCGTCCAGAAGGCGAAAAGCAGTTCGATCGTCAGATCTTCGACGCGACCGGTTCTATCGCCAGGTCGTTAGGCGGGATGTGTGGCTCTCCATCATAGGTGATGGGCCAGGTGAAGGGCGGCCTGCTGCGGCCACGCAGCTGGATAGGTAATCGATCCCGTAGGGTGTTCCTGGAACGCATCCAATCGTAACAATTAGGGCGGTGCAATTATTCTGCCCTCGACTGTCGAACATCATACACGTGCGCACTAAGGAGTGGGTATTTACAATGAAGCAGTCTAAAGTGTATGATGGGCAGTCCAGGTACATGAAAGGCAAAGCGGTGAGGCGAGAATCAATTGTTAAGCACAAATTTATATAAAAAGGGTACGAGCGAAAAGCATAAGCAATGCCAAGGGCGGAATGTATTATTTATTTTGCAATAACATGAGATTCTCACTTCATTACAATGAAAACAGCGTAGCGTAAAATCAGCAGTAAGCTTATAATTATTTACGGCGTTACGAATATTTAGTCATATCCTATAGATAAATATTACCAAAGCTACTTATTATATTCAGCATTTATATTTCTATTTAATTTAATTTATCGTTACAGTAGGTACTATTAAATTTTCCTATTTAATATAGTTATTAAGCATTAACACTTATTTTAAATAACCTATTAAATACAATTATATTGTAATATTTATCTATAAGAAAGATTTAATTGCAAGATTAAAACGGGCAAAATCATCTTCGAAGAACCATGGTTTGCAATAATGAGAGAAGAGAAGAATCACCTTTTTAATGGTATCTACAGAATATGAAAAGCGTGAATATCTACGCAAGATACAGATTGAAAGAAGATATTAAAGATTACAATTAGGTAATGTATGATCAGTAATAAGAAGCGCAGTTTAACCGAGAATGTTCGACGAGACAAAGCAAGGTTACGGCAAGGTGACCGCTAACGGTACCAAGTTAACTGTACATTCTTGGTTCTACTGATTAACTATTCTAAATGAACACTACAACTGCTTATTTTTAATAGATAATTGCAACACTTACCCAATTTGGGATAACAAACTCACAGAATTTAAAATCAGGAAAATAATTAAGTTTATATTCGCTCCGTAGCGAGCGTACGAGAACTGATTTTGAGGCAAGGTGACGCGGGCTCACAGGCAAGAGCCGGCGGCAGAGTGTATGACGCGTCGAGTGTAGTGTACCACCAGATACTCGGGCGCCGCGATCTAGCGGGGCGCGTTCGTATAACTTCGGCTGCGCTTCGTATCTCGCTGAGCTGTGAGTCAGCGCGCGCGCGGGTTAACTTATTCATATTGCGATTTATTTTGTTAAGAAGTATTTGTTATTAAAATTTGAGTTGATTTACGATACGAGTAAGATGTAATTAAAATATGTTTCTTTATTTAATTAGGTTAAGTTTATAATAAGTTAGTTATAGGTTGTATAGTTAAGGTAAGGCATCAATTAGCTTTAAATTAAAGATATACTCAAGTTATTAACGTTTTAATACGTTACAATATGTACAAGGGCAAACTTATTCCTGTAAGGGATTTCTTCCAGTTAACCTTTGAGCAAATGATACAGAAAACTAGACATTGAAGTGATAGACAAACGAACAAACTAAAACGTGCGAATATACTAAATGTAAATATAACCATAAGATAAATAAATATACATATCTTATCTTATAATAAATAAATAACGTATATATAAAAAACTTAAACAATCTACATAATATTCTAAATACTAAAACTAAAACTTAACATTCCTAAAAAATAAAAATACATATAACCTAATAACAAAAAAGAGAGCTAGGCTAAAAACCGTCCCGCGTTCCTCCTGAAGCAAAGGTGCCCATCACGCTCGCCGCGTTGCCACGTTGAATAGCGATGGACAACCTTTGCATCAAGAAGGACCCGGAACGAGGATCGAGACCTGCTTGTGCCATGCGCCGCCCCAGCTCCATTAAAAAGGTTTTCCCCTCCGAACACCAAACTCCGGAAGTCTCCACCGCAAGTGGAACGAACATGTAGTTTGAGAGTCCCGAGTATTTTTGGTGTTTGCGCAGCGCCGCCAGCTCAGCCGCTGCACCTGCTGCCCGCATGGTACGGGTAACGTGCGAAGCCGCGAAAGTACTAACGCATGTAGCGTCCCAGAGCAGGCAGCGACCTTGCTGCCAGGGCACTAAGGTCAGACCATCAGGCCTTTTACCATCTGATCTGCTAAGGCCTGGTGGTTCCAGAACACATGGAACCCTGGCAGAAACAAGTGCTCTCCTCGTGATGTCGTTAATGGCGTGATGTCGGGGAAACCTCCCTGCACACCGACAACAGCTCAATGCGTGGTGACCGTTTCTCTCTACCATGGTCCCGCAGATGCACACGTGACGTTCGCAAACATCGCAGCCCAGGCGGAGAGCAACGGCTATCCGCATCGAGTCATTGTCGAGTAGGGTACCTAAATGCGGGGAGGGGTATGCATGAAGCCACGCCCCGGTCTCCGGCCTCGACACGGCGGTCAGCCTAGCCTTGTCCACGCCTACAGAGCTCTCTAGTAATCCGTCAAAAACTCGCTTGACCCCTATGTCATCCCATTGACGCTGACGGAACAATTCTACGGGTATGGCTACGCCGGGATTAAGAGCCGTCCAGGCCGTCAAAGCATCGGAGGCGTAAGGAATGATAGCCTTGTCACCATCTAAAGATAAAATTTGAGTGACAAGGTCCACCACTCCACACGCCGAGGCTAAGAAGGCCGGGAGGCTCACATCTCGCGCGCGACGCACGCCCAAACCACCAGTTCGAATCGGCAGAGAAGCCTGGTCCCACTGACCTTGGTTAAGGGAGACGTTCAGCACCTTTTCCAAACTCTCCTTCAACACGAAGTCAAAGGAGTCTGTCTGGACAGGGTGCAGCCAGGCTGGCACGGTGCGCAAGAAATATGTCAGCTTAGGCACGGCAAAGCAAACTCGCAACATAACGAGGGCTACGTGAGCAGAAAGTTCATTCAACCTCTGCGCAGCCATCAGCAGAAGCAGCTTTCTCTCCTCGAAGGCTTCAGGAATGGCTTCTGGGAATATTGGGGACCCCAAGAGGTTGAAAGATCTCGCCGACAACACTTTCAGTCCGGGGAGCAGAGCACTGAATAAGGGGAAAGAATCGTGTGTTGGTACTGCAGGGAAAAAATTCGCATTTGCTGAAATTAATATCTAAACCCAGAGCTTTTAAACAGGGCAGGAGCATGAGCAAGTCTTGTTCCACTTCTTCAGGTTTACCACCTAGGGTACCGTCATCTAGGTACCAGATATTCAATGGGGATTTAACCTCTGAAATTACCTTTTGTATGGCCAGACAAAAAACTAAAGGGCCTAGCGGATCCCCCTGCTGTGCACCGACTTGGGAAAGAAAACCGGCGTCTCCCGCAGATGCAGACGTAAGCTCCTTAAGATGAACAGGGCGGATACCATCCAAACCGGCGGCCGAACTATTGTTGAAAGAGCTGAGTGCCTGCACCACTTCCTCCGGCTTAACAGTTAAGGCAGAAATAGATATGTCAGGTTCCGGTGGAAGTACCAGCGGCCGGGACGGGGCTGGATGTTTCGACTGCAGCGTAGCTAAAGTCTCAGGGCTCGACGGCGCCACGCCCTCATCCGACATAAGCACTCGCACTGCACCTGAGAGATCCCCTTCATGTACTTTACGCTCAATTGTCTTCAGTATGGAGTGTGATCTCAAATGCGTGGTCTCTGCACCGATGTTCCCACTGATATCAAAAGAAGCAGAGTTAATATTTCTCTTAACTTTCGTGGTTAAATTGCCCGTGGCCGACGCTTCAGGCGATTTGAGTGCGGAATAGGCAAAAGATAGTAAACCAAACCATTCGAGAGTGCCATTGGAGTCGATACACTTATCAAATGTTTATGCATGCGCCCTATATGCACTTTAAGTCCATGAGGGGAAAAAGTTCGAGTTGAGTTGGGACAATGGGGACAGCGCAAGGATGAAGAAGGATCACTCATATTTATAACTAACACTTACAAATAAAAGTAAAAAATACAAGCAATTATAATAAAAAAAGATACAATTTAAAAGCCAACATCAAAAACATAACAATTTCGATTTAAACTTCATAGCTTCTTGTCGGTCGGCAAGACTCCCGTCTAGAAAATGAATGGTTCGGTTGTGTTGGATCCTTGATTTATGTATGTATTTATCCTGGAAAGTTTCACGAAATCAAAACCATTCTGCGGCTGAATGCAGGAAAATGAGAGCAGTGGTGATGGAAAAGTATTCAAGCCTTCTCTATTTCTAAGCTTAAAGCTGAGTCACAATTAAAGCGGTCTCTCTCTCTACAGCAAGACGACTTCTTCGATCTTAGCACCATACAAGCACGGCTTAAACACCAAGAAAACACGGTCTTTGCATTGCACGGTATAAAAGTTGCAATCTTGGATATCACAAAAATTCGTTAGGTTTGTTTGGGAGCTGAAACGAACACGTATCTTTTAGCCGATTGTGTGACGGGCGCTATTGTTTCAAAAGCAGCACATTTTACCCGTTAAGCGTAGATTTTATTTAATTTAATTTAATTTATAAAATTTTGTAGACACTCGACATGAAGTTGATATATATACGTATATATTGTATTAAACATAAACTAATAAATATAAATAATATAATAATAATAATAAATATTCAGTCTTATTAGCTTTGAACTATAAGTAATATTGATAGACGAGATCAAGGATTGAAAAGCCATAACTTTCTAAAATTTTCCTTAAATGTTGCCACGGATTGTGATTGCTTCACTGACACCGGATTTTAAATAGTACCTATTGATATTATATCGTATAAATTTCAGTTGTCTACCTCTTCTTACTAATGGGCATTGATTTCCTACGCAATGTAGGTAATTAGGTATGTACAGTGCGTAGCGTATGTACGCATTAGAGTGGTTATCTTTTATTACTCAAATTCGTGATTATTGCGCCCCACTTTTAATACGAAACCTCTATCGTAGTCGAGTAAATACCTACTATATGAGCTCGAATAGCCCGTATAATTTTAGGCTCTAATAATACCCATAGTAAATAGTTTTAGGCACAGGGCGAAATTAGTCCCTCGCAGACTCGTTTGTTGAACAAACACCGCTAGTGAAGCCATAACCACTGTTCTCATTACCGCGCAATGTGGGTTCCGTGCCAACACGGAACTCCACAGAAGTGTGTGTAGTGTGTATCGGGATGAGCATTTTATGTACGCATTATTATATACACTAAATTCTGAAACACTTTTAAAGCGTACGAAGATCTCAAAGTTCGTTAACTTTTTCTTCTCTCCAGATACCTATTCAATCAAAAAACAAACAATTAATAGTACCTACATTACTGCAGACGCCGGGAAATAAGGGCTTGCCGGGTGAGTAGGTATAGACATAGGCTGGATAGTGATACGAAGCCAGCAAGCCTTTTTCACGGCTAGGCATGTATACTTGTATAGCGCTTTACTCAAACATATGCAATGAAATAAAAATAAAATAAACTATTCAAAAAAAAAATATTTAGCTGTTTAGGATGTCCATAAACACAGACTACAAAAAATTACTTCCCGGCTTAGGCCTTCAATTTTGTATGAAATTCCTTTACAGTTCTCTCGAGTTGTTCCGCCCGAAACTTGATACGTCGACGCCTTTTCTCATTTAATTTGTGACTGAGCAAGAGACTTTTACCTATCCAAAAACTCATCTACACTGCACACCAACAAGCCATCGTTAATAATACTGATTTTAATTTGCTGACAAACATTTTATCACTCGAGGATCTGTAAATCCTCACTCAGTAAACAGACTGTAGTCCTGAGCTCCCTATAACTTCTACTACCTCAGTCGCAATCAATAGACACTATACGACAGCGAAGTTCATAAACGTAGATACGTTTTCATTCGTGATTGATGAAGATCCACCCGAACGAAGCTTTTGCCAAAAGAATTCAGCGCAGACGAATAACGTCTGAGCGACAAATTTATATTCAGGTTCCGTTGCGGAGCGATGTTTATTTTATGCTAGAATAATATAGGTCGCATTAATACACCACAAATCCATATGGGATCGCAACTTATGCCACGACTTACTTAATTTTACAACTACCATAATCTAAACCATTAATACAAAGATCAAAGCTTAAAGATTAATTCAAAATGAGTTACCTGGTGGAGGAGACCGGGAATCGAACCCAGTACCTCAGGATTGCCGGTCCAGCGCGTTAACCATTTCGCCACCCTAACTCCAAGCAACCTATCGAAATTTTCCTTATGCTTTGTGCGTCGATCTTTAAATTGTTTATTTTGAAAGGCTTTACACCTTAGCTTAGGTAACACATTTTCAATTTCTCTTTAAGCTTTGATCTTTGCATCAATGGTTAAATATAAAAATTGTGGTGTGTACCCACAGGAAAAAAAAGAGACTTTACATGTTTCATAAATGTATACCATAGTCTAGTTTATTGAAATGTGTGACAGTCGCGGTAACCGAAAAAAATATCAACGCAATATACTTGCATACTTAATATAGAAGTTGTATTTGAATAACTTATTCGCAAGATCTAGTCTGTATTTATACTATTTATCAATTTCACTATACATACGCTGTCTGGAAGAGATTTGAGCTCTTTAGCGATAAGACCGTCTACATATTTTTGGTTTAAAATAAAGCCTATTCGTATTGTATCTTATATAGCTGCAGTTTTTGCATTTCACCAAGTTTTCCACTTCATATGTGTTGGCTCTTTCATCATCATCATCATCATCATCTCATCAGCCTATTTTTGTCCACTGCTGGACATAGGCCTCTCCAACTGCACGCCATTGTAAGCGATCCTCGGCTACTCTCATCCAGCTTTTGCCAGCCACTCTGCACAGATCATCGCTCCACCTAGTCTGAGGGCGTCCCACACTACGCTTGCCGATCCGCGGTCTCCACTCAAGAACACGTTTACCCCACCGGTTATCGGTTCTTCGGATAATATGGCCAGCCCACTGCCACTTCAAATTGCTAATACGGTGAGCTATGTCGGTAACTTTGGTTGGCTCTTTGCGTCGCAATAATTCAAAAGCGAAATAAACGCTCCCGAATCTCAATACATGGCGTTGCTCTGCTTTGCCGTACCGAAAACATGTCGCTGACATTTTCTTTGTTTTTTCTCGTATTGTTTTCGATTTAAAAAAATGCTCGCTGACCTGATTGTCCGCCCATCCGCTAACACGAGTCCTTTTGAGTTTTTAGCTGGAATTTTGTGCAGCTTTGTGCTTTAGAAGGCTTTTTAGGTTAGTAAAACAAGGAATTCGTCTACTTTAGTTTTTAAACTGAATTTTAGAGGCTTGCTTTGGACGGCTGCTGTTTTTTTAATTGAGGACGACGAATTTTGATTTATGCATATTCAGGGACGTATTTACCCTGGGGCCATCCGGGCCATGGACGGGCGGCGTAGGCGCCCCTGGCCGATTGCATTTTGTTTTGGTTTTAGCGCCATTCAACCAACTATTACTTCTCACCTTTTTTTTGTCAATCCACAATTTAAAATCAACATAAAAAATAACAAGAACTAGTAGGTCTATTTCGAAAACACGCTTGTAAGTAAGTTCGTCAATATCTCCGGGGCGCGTCTGTAAGTAAGTAGGTACAATAAGAACATACTCCCAATATAGGGCGCGCGCGGGGCGCGGGCATTGCATGAGCGTTGCCAGATCGGATTCTTTCTATTTCGGTCAATTTGTTCGCGTTTTCATCTGATTATGAAACTACGCACCACCGCGCAGAAAAATTTCGCGCTTGCTACGCTCGCGTTTTCATCTCACTGTGTTTCAACGCGCCCCGTCGCCGAAAAATTTGGCGCTCACTGTGCACGCGCTTTCATCTGATTGTGTTAAATGGCCAATAATGTTTTTTTTTGTTCTATGACCCAACCCTTATACTTGCTATATCGCTAAGTGCTTGATAGATCCAACTACCATTATAGGAACATTATACAAAAAAAAAGTTAAATATTTTCTGGACTTCTATGGCGGCGAAACTTATTGGCCCGGGGCGCCAAATTTCAAATTACGCCTCTGAGCATATTTCGTTAATTCAATTAGGTTTCCCTTTAACGCCTTTTAGATTACTCGCATCTATCATCGGTGTTAAGTTTTTCGTTCGTTTAACCCTATTAGGGTTTGTACAATTTATGGAAGACTATTAAATCATATATTATTTAGATAGTCCTTGCTGTGAGGATCTACCATCTACAGCGCTTTCATTTTTCTTTGCCATGGCTTTTTTACGGTCAAAATGGTAACTTAGATATTTTTCCATACACATATTGGTACCTTACGAGGGTGATGACGTCACATCCCGCTAGCCGTAGGTATTTGTATGGAACTTTTTAGCGCTCGTAGGAATACAATACAGTACAATACGAGTACTCTTTATTGCACACCTCATAAAACATACAACACAAGAAATATAATTAGAGGTAAACAGCAGGCGGTCTTATCGCTAAAGAGTGACCTCTTCCAGGCAACCTTTGGGTAGTGGAATTACGATCTTTAACAGTTCATTCCGACTTTTAGGTTGCCTGTCCACAGAAGCAGAGCAGAGTTCCGCAGGATCGACAGACATCTTGAAAAAAACATGACAAAAAAAAAAAAAACATGTTTACACGCCGATTACACGGTTACCTATTTATGTTTTACTTTTGCGAAATATCCTCAAACGATACGAGCTACTCGTATCCCCATACGAGTGGGTGAGACACCGAGCTCGGACCTTTCGCTCCCAACTATAGCAACCGCGCACCGCTGCCGCTTGCCGCTGAGGCGGGCCGTTAGCGTTCATTAAAATTTTAGAATTACCCCCGAACCGCGAGCCGGAATCGCGATTCTCGTATGCAAATTGCGTGGGAATTTTAAAATGAACACGTTAACGCGTCGTTAATACAAATTGCTGTCGTTTGGGACACGCAGGAGTCGCGGGTTCTGTAATATTAGAGAATTTCATAAATGTTACATTACTATTCTCCAATGTATCCTGACTGTCATTTATTTATAGCACCTTGCTTCTGTTACGTGGAGCGATGAGACACAAAGAAACCTAAATTATTCTTCTTCTTAGTCGAACACGATTCAGATGTGCAAATCAGGAACGGCCCGACATGTTTCGAATTCGTATGGAGCTCTTCATCAGGGACTGCTATACGTACGATCTCGCGGAAAGTTTGCCAGTGACAAACCTTGCCGTTCCTGACAATTTCACATCAGTGTAAATTGCTAAATACATTCTTCTTCTTTGTCGTTTCACTCTTGGCAGAGTGGTCGGGGCTGTCATTCCTTGTGTGGCAAGCCTAACCACACGGCGCCATTCTTCTCTCACAGCCGCGAGTCTAGTGCTCTCGTGCTGTTTGTGACCGGATTGTGATTGGATTTGGTTAGTCCACCTCATGGAAGACCTACCGCGTGGTCTTTGTACCGTTAATACCTTATTTGGTTAAAAATATCTCACGAAATTTTTTGTAAGATTAATTTATTGCTCATTTCAACTTAATAATACTACACAAGTATAAGAGTTAATGGCGGTATATACGTAATTATATGTAATGAAAATATTATTTTCGAACGAAATGCGCAATGACGTCAAACCGTAGATAATTATGTCATAAAACGTTTTGAATACGTTGTGGGGACGGGAATTTTCACATTACCGTCACAAACGTCCCGGCGCCGCGTGAACAAACGTCGTAAATAAACATTTGCGAATGTGCGCAGAGAGAACAGCCTATTGGAAGTTCGTAATTACGAGCGGTTGCAAAGATTCCTAAACAAAAGATAGCTCAAAACATATTTTCTGTTAAAATAGTTTGTAAATTGTCGCTATCCGACCTTCTTATGTATCAGTTCTCATGTTAGTCTTTGACATATAAAAATAATCACATCAGGTGACACCGCCGTTCAGTTTGATGTCGTTTATTTTCATCTCAATAAATAATTAGTTTTTCTATCTAAAATTGTGTATGTTGTGACGTAGTGTTTAGCCCCGCTAGGTGGATTAGGACGTAACGGGCCTAGACACTAGTACATATCCCTCGATCCAGACGGGATCTTGAGGGTTTTCCGAGCTAGCTTCGTTCGGGAGGCAAGGAGCGGGGAATAAATCAAACTAGGATATCATATACTAACAAACTGAGGGCTTTTATGCCTGTTTATTTATAGTCAACCTTAATCCTACCCTATAACCTAGACTACGTATCCTAACGTCCCTAAATTCCCTAGGGGACCCGGTGTCCCGGCCACGCGTCAGGTTAGCGTCCCGTCGGAGGAACAGTTAGTGGTTAGTACGCGTGGGCAAGGGAGCCTGGTCGGTATCCTTCGTGGAAAGTTACCCCTAATCGCAGGTGCGGCCAGAAACACACCGCGCTTAAGGATAGATTTCCCGGCCGCTTGGACGACTAGATGCGTGGTAAACACACCGCGCCGGCAGCCTGGTCCAGGAGCGTAAGCACTAGGTCCCCGTGTCAGCGACAACGAGCGTGGTAAACACTCTGCGCTGGGAACAGCCCCCGGTTGTAGCGACAACGAGCGTGGTAAACACTCTGCGCTAGGGACGGCTCTAGGACTTAGCTTAGGACACCTGGATATCGACCTAACACCATTACCTAGATTGACGGAGAACCTACGGCGTCGCAAGGAGCGTGGCAAACACTCTGCGCTGCGGGGAGCGATGGTTTACAATGCCTCACAGTTGGAGCCGCTCACACGACCTTACTGCTCGAGAGATGGTAACACACCGCTGCCCGTACTGGGCGCGCATCGGCTTATATAGCGGCCTAACGGTACACGGCGCGGCGCGTCGCTCTCCCCGCCGCCCGCGCTCCGGTGCCGCGCGCTGTGACGTCATGGCTCTGGTGGCGTGGTCTGCCCGCTGCTCGTTATACTGCCCTCCTTCTTCTGGAGATTTTTACCTGTAAAAATCCCCGATCAGTGGTGTTCTACTAAATAGGTAGGGGCAGGTACGGGGTGGTGCTACCGGACTGGTCAACGCGTACGCGTTTTTATAACGAGCAGGTTATAACGAAAGTTTTTTTAACGAACGAAATTTATAATGAACTGGTTTACTACCTTTGTTTACTTATATTTTTATTAATTGTAAGTGTTAAGGACAACTCCTTTAACTTTGCGTACTTTAATTATTTAATTAGAAGAGAAGGAAAAAAAAAACAAAAATACACTAGATTAATATGAAGGAAAAAAAACAACTAACAACCCTGTTGTCTCTTAAAATTTTAAAGGTTTCTGGATGACCTAGTTTTTTCATAGACGTAGACCACGTCTCGGAAAGCAAATACTGTACTAATGTACTGGTTTATTACCTTTGTAAGTGTGTTACGGATATGCTCTTTATGCCCATGAATTTTAATTATTGTCGATTTACCCCGGGATGCATAAAATAAACAAAATCTATGTCTATATGTATCTATTTTTCCAACGTACACAATAAAAGAGCAAAATAACATAACACTACCCAAAATAGGTTTGACAATCCTGTTGTCGTATAAGAAAGGAAGAGAAAAAAAAAAATATTAATGGTACTATTCTGTACACAAAAAAAAACAACAAAAAAAAATTATAATCAGAGACGGAACGACACTTGTTCTGATTTTAAGGTCCCTAGGCCTCCCGTTTTTTGTGTGGGAGTCGTATGAGGCCCTTCTTTTGCCCTCCGTTTTTGTTACGGCCCCCGCGTCGGCCCCTCTTCTTCCTCGTCGGCTCCCTGCTGTCCATTTTTGGAGGTGGGCTCTCCGCGTTTTCCACGAACGCGGCGTACTCCCTCTCGTCCGCGAGAAGAGCCAGGACCTCGTCGTATACCGCTGGCAATTCCAGCTCCAGGTCTTGGTCATCCTGGTGTGGGGGTTCGGTGACCATCTGCGATGCCCCCGAGTCCCTGGTACCTGTGGCGGGAGTGGCTTGCTCCTCCCCCGTGGAGACGGTTATGGGGACTGTCGACTCCACCTCTCCGTTGGCCCGAATTTTTATTTCAGAGGCGCGCCCGCGTATGGCGAGGCGTGGTCGCGTTGGCCTGCGTATGCACGGGTCCATGATCGCTTGCACTTGTATGAGCGAGGTTACGCTTGACCTCTATATATGGCCATTTTTTTTTCCACTCGAGGGTAGAACTAAAGAATATTTTGGTTTTCTACCCTTTTGTTCCTGCGCGTTCGTTTTTCCGCCTCTTTCCAAATGTCTCGCTCTCTTCCAAAACGGAGACCCTGTTTCGGAGCATACTTATTTCGTATCCTAGTCGATGTATTACTGTTAGCCAGATGCGGGAGATAGGTACCAAATCCATGGGTTATGGAACAGTTCATGTATCTTCACGGGAAAAGAAATAATAATTTTCGCCAAGTTAAATAATCCCCGGTTGGTGATAGCAACAAAAAAAAACGTGATATCCAAATCATTATAATACGTGATTTCGATCACCGCGTACTATTTAAGTTTTAATCTGTTTCTCGACGCCTCGTCGTGTATTTTCATCCTTATGCGTTTATCCTTATGGTGTAATTTCCGGTTGTTTTCATTACGCTGGACTTGTATTACGGGTGATATATCTTCGTTTCTTTTTAGTATAATTCGCTTCTAGAACGTGAAGAGACCCCTTATTCCGTGATTTATATATTGTATGAAGCTTTTCAACTATTAGTACATACTCGACGTTATTTTGTTGAACACGGCGGAGTAACATTTCGTATTGTTTCCTTTGTTTACGATACTGGAAATGTTATTCGTATTTATGGCATACTTCTTACACCGAGTATTCTGTATATCCGGTCCCGTTTATATATGGTTTATATATTTCCCTGTATTTGATCGGTATTATGGACGTACTTAGGTGTATTTATGTCGGCAAAGTGTAATGGTGGCTTGCTGGTATGTTATTTCCCTACATTGGTATACTACATCGGATATTCCTTATTTAGTTCGCATAAGGTTTTAAATCCTTTATGTGCGCCGTGACATTTTGCTTACCGTTTTTTTCATTACGTAAGATATATATTACAGGAGATTTCTTCTCCGTTATTCTGAACGGGCCTGTATATTTAGGTGCCAATTTCGCGCAAAAACCCTTATTAGCGTCGGACAGGACGTGATTTTTTTTCCATACTAAACCGCCTATTTCTGCCTTTTTTTGTCGTAGTAGCCTTTTTGTATTTCGGATGCTCTTCCTTGATTTTCTTTGACGATTTTGTAAATATCATTCAATTTCTGGATTTCTTTAAGTTGCGGTGTCGGGAACCGGTTTTTGTCACCTGGCGGGCGTAATTCCTTCCCATATAACAAGAAAGCCGGCGTATACTTTGTTGTTTCGTTTACGGATGTATTGAGGGCGAAATTGAATTCGGGTAAATATTGGTCCCATTTCCTATGGTTTTCAGATATGAACGTTGCAATCATTGTTTCCAATGTCCTGTTCACCCTTTCCGTTGGATTGCATTGTGGTGAATAGGGTGCGGTTAGTTTGTGCTCTGTACCGTACCTTTTAAGGGTGTCCGTGAAAATTTTCCCCACATACTGCCTGCCGTTGTCGCTTAGCAATGTTTGTGGAGCTCCATGCCGCAATGCCACGCATTCTTCAAATGCCCTTGAAATTGCATTTGCGGTCGCGGTACGTAACGGCCTTATTTCTGTCCATTTGGTAAATTTATCATGAAAGACTATGATCCATATGTGTCCTTTTGAGGATCTCGGGAGTGGCCCAATCAGGTCTGTATTCACTACTTCCCATGGTACTGTTGCGTTCCTGATATGCATTAACCCTGGGGGTTTTGTCTGTGACGGTTTGTGTGATTGGCACGATTCGCACTTCTGGACGTATTTTGCCACTGTTTGGTACATGCCCGGCCAATAGTACCTTTGTGCGATGCGCCGAAGCGTCTTATTCGTACCTAAATGGCCTGCACTCGGTGTGTTATGATTTTGTTGCAATATTTGGTGTCTTTCTTCCTCTGGTACGCATAACTTCCAATCCGATCCGGAATTCACCTGTTTGTTATATGCCGGGTTTGTTATCTTCTTGTATAACTTGTCTTCTTTTATACAGTAGTCGTCAGGGGGTGCTCTGTCGGTTTTTACCTCCTGTAATTTCCGCTCGTACCACCCCTGATCTCGCGTTGTGCACACCGGGTTCCGGGATAACTCGTCGGCTATCTGGTTATGTTTTCCGCTTCGGTAAACGATGTCAAACGAATACTGCTGTAGTTCCAATGCCCACCGAGCGACTCTCCCCGACGGGTTCTTCATCGTGTTCAGCCACCGTAATGCTTGGTGATCCGTAATTATCGTGAAATGATAACCCTCCAAGAAGGCTCTCATCTTCCGGATTCCCCACACTATTGCCAAACATTCCTTTTCCGTCGTTGAGTACCTGGATTCGGCTGGGGATAAAGTTCTGCTCGCGTACATTATTACCTTGGGTATCTGCTCTTCCTCCTGTATCAGTACGGCCCCGAGGCCTACGTCACTCGCGTCTGTCTGCAGAGTAAAGCTCTTTGAAAAATCCGCTCGGGTCAATATCGGGTCTTTTATGAGAATTTGTTTTATTTCTTGGAACGCTTTTTCTTGATCTGGGCCCCAATCCAATTTCTGATTCTTCTTTAATAATTTCACTAATGGTGCGGTGATTGTTGCGTAGTTCGGGATAAACTTCCTGTACCATGACGTCATGCCGATGAAGGTCCTGACCTCCTTTACACTTCCTGGTGTCTTGAGATCACGGATTGCTCTTATCTTTGCCTCATTCATCTTTAATCCTTCTTTTGTCACAGTGTGCCCTAAATATTCTACTTCTGGTTTAGCGAACTCACACTTCTTTCTATTTATCTGAAGTCCCGCCTCTCGAATTCTTCGGAATATCTCTTTTAAGTGTTCTATATGTTCGTCGAAGCTTGAACTACATACTATTATGTCGTCTAGATAGACATATGCGTGTGGCTCGAGTTCAGGACTTATAACCCTGTCCAAAAGCCTCTGGAATGTGGCGCCACTGGAGTGTAGGCCAAATGGCATGACCTTAAATTGGTACAGGCCCCTTCCTGGGACGGTAAATGCTGTCACTGGTCGGCTTTCTTCTTCTAGGCTCACATTCCAGTATCCGTTTTTCAAGTCGAATTTTGAAAAGAACTGTGACTTCCTAAGCTTCTCTAGTGTGTCATCTATTTGGGGCAATGGGTATGCATCCTTTTCCGAGATCTCATTTATCTTTCTAAAGTCTATACAAAACCTATAGTCTCCATTCTCCTTCCTTACGAGCACTATTGGGGAGCTGTATGGGCTGTTGGATTTTTCTATAACGCCTTGTTGTAACATGTCTTTGACGTGTTCGTCTATGATTTGTTGTTGTTTTGGGTTCCTCGGATAGTACCTTTGTTTCACTGGTTCTCGATGTTTGAGTTTTATTTTATGTTGCACCCATCTGTTCCCCTTAGGGCTTTTCTCAGAGAGTTCGAACTCTCGTTCAATCAACTCGGTTAGGCGTTCTGCCTGCTGCTTGTCTAGGCCTGAATTCGCCTGCGCTTCTTCAGGAGTGTTTATGACGGTGTCCCGGATTTCTAACTCTGGTCCTGGTCCTGCTTCGACTCGACTGGTGTCCTGTTCTGTTCCGTTTTCCTGTTGTACGCTTCCCGGGTCTTCCTGTTGTACGCTTCCCGGGTCTTCCTGTTGTACGCTTCCCGGGTCGTCCTGTGGCCATGCCACTTGCATGCCGACCTTGCGCAAGATATCCATGCCCAATATGGTGCACGTTGCCGTCGGTAGGACTCTTACCCAATGCTGTAGCTTCTTGCCTTTTATGAGTAAGTCGACCAGTATACTCTTATTTATCTGAGCTGTAGTTCCGTTCGCCAGAACAATGCCCCTTGGTTCATCTAACGTTGCAGCCGCTTTCGTGATGCAATTCCGGTACACTTCATAATTCACGTATGTGTTCGTTGATCCCGTGTCTACCAAACACCGATATTTTCTTCCCATTATCTCTACCTCCAGGTGTATGCGGTTATCCTCCCGTGATCGTTCCTTGGCTGTCTCCAGATACTCCTTTTTCCCCCACTTCTTCTTTTTACAACAATCTTTACTCATGGTACCCATCTTCCCGCATTGACTACAGAAAATCTTCTGTTTGCCTTTACATTCCTTCAGGTTATGTCCCGGTTTTCCGCATGACCAACAGCACGTGTTTGGATTGTAGTTAGGGTGAATCTTCGCGGTGCCATTTTCGCTTCTCCTGGTTTCTCTCCCTTTTTCCCGCAGCTCGTTACTAGGTCCTGCCCGCGTCTCCCCGTATTTTCTCCATCTGTCTGGTGCTTCGGTCTCTTCCTGGTCTGTCTTTCGCTGGTATCCCTCTCCATACGCCGAAGGGTAAATGTTCTCGTACTCAGCGGCCAAGTTTAATAGTCCGGGTAGGTTCGTATAGTCTTGTCTCTTTATATATAACTTATACTCCTTAAGCATGTTTTCGTGGATCCGATGCAGTTGCTGTTCTCCTGTCAGGCTTCCATATCGCCTCATCAGCGTCTGCAGGTCCGTGACATAGTTAGTGAACTTTTCTCTGAACCTTTGTTTCCGTGCCACTATCCTTGCTATGAGGTCCTCCTCATAGTTGCTTGGGAAATAATACAATTTGAAAAGCTCAATAAATTCGTCCCATGACTTCCATGACCGGGCGTTGTTCCTATGCCATTGTAATGCCTTTCCCTGCAAAATCCTCGGAAGTGCCTGCAATATATCGTTCTGCTCGACGTTGCTTGCCTCCATCAATTCTTCTAGCCTCTCCAGGAATTCGACGGCATTGTCTGTTATCTTGAACGATAGATTCCACTCCTTTATCTGCTTTGACAGCCCTCTCCTGTCCTCATCCTTAGGACGATCGTTTTCAGACATGCCTGGTTGTTCTTGTTTTCCTGGTGTTCCGAATTCCTCGGCCTCCTTGATGATTTCTACGAGGTCCTTTCGTATTTGTTCTACGGTTAATCCGTCTACCTGTAAGCCTCTCTCTTCGGCTTCTCTCATTAGTTCTGGTTTCTTTAGTCGGTATATCCAGGCTGTGGGCATCGCCTAGGTATCCTAAACTGTAACCTACCTTTCTCTGTAAGGCCTATAATTATAACAATTTATCTCTGGCGCGGGTATGGACAATATTCTGTATACGGACGGTTTGTAAATGGACGGATTAAACGGACGGACGGTAAGAGATTAAGATAGATCTAGATTAAGGATAGTCCTTGCCTGTCATGAGCTATAAAACTCCTGTATGAGCTATTTCATTGGGCGCCAAATGTGACGTAGTGTTTAACCCCGCTAGGTGGATTAGGACCTAACGGGCCTAGACACTAGTACATATCCCTCGATCCAGACGGGATCTTGAGGGTTTTCCGAGCTAGCTTCGTTCGGGAGGCAAGGAGCGGGGAATAAATCAAACTAGGATATCATATACTAACAAACTGAGGGCTTTTATGCCTGTTTATTTATAGTCAACCTTAATCCTACCCTATAACCTAGACTACGTATCCTAACGTCCCTAAATTCCCTAGGGGACCCGGTGTCCCGGCCACGCGTCAGGTTAGCGTCCCGTCGGAGGAACAGTTAGTGGTTAGTACGCGTGGGCAAGGGAGCCTGGTCGGTATCCTTCGTGGAAAGTTACCCCTAATCGCAGGTGCGGCCAGAAACACACCGCGCTTAAGGATAGATTTCCCGGCCGCTTGGACGACTAGATGCGTGGTAAACACACCGCGCCGGCAGCCTGGTCCAGGAGCGTAAGCACTAGGTCCCCGTGTCAGCGACAACGAGCGTGGTAAACACTCTGCGCTGGGAACAGCCCCCGGTTGTAGCGACAACGAGCGTGGTAAACACTCTGCGCTAGGGACGGCTCTAGGACTTAGCTTAGGACACCTGGATATCGACCTAACACCATTACCTAGATTGACGGAGAACCTACGGCGTCGCAAGGAGCGTGGCAAACACTCTGCGCTGCGGGGAGCGATGGTTTACAATGCCTCACAGTTGGAGCCGCTCACACGACCTTACTGCTCGAGAGATGGTAACGTACCGCTGCCCGTACTGGGCGCGCATCGGCTTATATAGCGGCCTAACGGTACACGGCGCGGCGCGTCGCTCTCCCCGCCGCCCGCGCTCCGGTGCCGCGCGCTGTGACGTCATGGCTCTGGTGGCGTGGTCTGCCCGCTGCTCGTTATAATGTTATTTTTTTCATACTTCTTTCGATTCAATCTTAGTATTGTTTTGATCGGTTGGTGCAGAATAATCTCCCCTGGCCGATACAACCACGCTATGCTGAAATACGACAAAAGTCGTGGGGCGGTGATTATTGTAATCCTATGAAAAACATTTCCAACAATTTCCTATATTCGGTTAAAATCCTGATATGAACAGAAAAAGTAATTGTGATGACATGATTTAAATATCATTGATCAGCAATTGTCTCATACCTAATATAATATTAATTCTCTCTGAAATGTATCCTTAGTGAAGGTGACAAAGTGAAGTATTTATACATATTAATAAGTACCAAAAATAATAGGTACAGTCGCCATCAGATACATCGCAGCATATAAGGCGTTCATAAATATGTGAGCATGTACTGTAACGCCCAGTCAATAAGAGTCGTGTTCAGATATTTATGAATACCTTACATGCTACGATATATCTGATGGCGACTGTACAGGAGCCAGACGACAGAGCTAAAGTATCACTGTAAACAAAATATACATACATAGAAACATAGACCACTCAAATAATATCCTATCCCTTTGGCTTTGACTTAGTCGCGTAAAAACGAGCGTCGCATTTGCAAATGAAAAGGCTGAACTCTTCAACACTTAACATGAGCGATCTCCGTTAACTGCTTCATTTAAAGGGTTTAACTGTTAAAAGCAGATAAGTGCTTTTGCCTTCCCTTATTAAGGCACGTGCACACTGGTTTGTTTAGGGCTTTTTGTCGCCAAAACCAAAAAGGTTGTAAGTACTTTTAAGCCTGAGTACATTAAAGTCTTTTTAGTTCGGCAAATCTGTCGCCCATTTATTTTTATGGCCGCGGTTTTTGATTCTGCTCGTGGTTGTGTGAGATGGGGAGAATAATTGAGGTGTTGCGTAAATTAAAAGTAGGGTCGCTGTCTCGACGTGTTTGCCGAAACGAAACGTATTAATGAAAAAGAACATATAATATGTAAAGAAAGAAAGAAAGAAAGAAAAACTTTTTTTCGGGAACAAACATAATTACATCCATACTATCCATACTTACTATTATAAATGCGAAAGTGTGTCTGTCTGTCTGTCTGTCTGTCTGTCTGTCTGTTACCTCTTCACGCTTAAACCGCTGAACCGATTTAGATGAAATTTGGAATATAGATAGTTTCAGTCCCGGCCAAGGACATAGGATACTTTTCATCCCGAATAAATTTAGTGTTCCCGTGGGATGAGCGGTTAACACCGCGGGGCACAGCTAGTAAATTATATATACGTTTGTCTACAAATTTGGAGGAGTATTTTGGATTCGAACTCAGGACCGTCAGCTTTGTATAGGCAGTCATTCGCGACACTACTCTACACTACTCGCGAGGTTGACCGAACTTGGGCGAATAGTGTGGAACCGCTATTATAAGGTGATCCCTTCCCCAAAGTTCTCCACAACTATCGGTCGTAAACTCGTCCACTCGCATCCGGCCGTCTAGCACAACTGAGGAGTGTCTTTTTTGTATGTTTCATAGAGAAATAAACCCTTTTGAAAACACACCTCAACTATGTCGTACGACATAGCGCTACCCGTCACTCTCTCACATTACTGCACATAAAGAGACAGGTAAATATCTCGCGCGAGAAAATACTTAGTCGCGTGTGACAGTTGTGCTAGAGGTGCAAGTCGGTTCACCTTGTTAGGCCTTCCGCGCTGCGGCTGCCGGTGCGCGGTTGTCACTCAAGAAACTTTCTGCTTCTACGAGCAATGTGCCCCACCCATAGCCACTTAAGATTAAAGATAACAAAGATAAAAGCTGTAAGACACTGCCATGTTTATTAATTATTATAAGGCTATTTAGGGCATAGTAGCGCCATCTACCGATCGTCTTGGCGAGTAGTCGAGGTTCGTTTTGTCGAACTAAGACTGGGGGTAGGAAGCTACCAAGAAAAAATAGTGTGACCCGACGAACAGATAGGAAAAAACAGATGACAAAGAAAACGAGTCAGATGTGAGATCGTTGTCACCGAAATTGAATTGTATATTACGGACATATTCGCAAAAATCTCGAAATAATGGTAATTAGTGCGTGAGGTGAAGTGACGTGCCACGGGGTAAGTGTTGCGACTATTTATATTGGTCTGGTCTAGTTTTACACGGTCTGAGGACGTTTCCAAATATTAAAGATGTGTGTATTTATCGTGTGACGTTTGTCCACAGCCATTTGGAAACGCCCTTTTCCGTACATTGCGACTTGGGACATGGTTTTGGCGCCGCATTCAGTACATAAAAGCGGCAGCAAATTCAACGGAGCTATCTTGTGTGATACGTTGCGCAAATTCGCCACAGTTGATATCGGCTCGGTGGCCGAACGGTATAACCGTCCGCTTTGGAAGCAGAAGGAGCCGGGTTCGCGTCCCGGTTTGGCCACATAAATTTCTCTTTTTGTTTTTTTTTGTTTTACTTTGCATTGTTTGTTTCCCTTTTAGTTAAATAATTTGATTTATTTTATTTCATTTTAGTTATTTTCCGCGTTTTAAATATTTTTTCTTTGTTTTCTTTTACTTTGTTTATTTCCCTTCCTTTTAGTGTAAGAGGTTTTGTTTTTTTTATATACTGTTCTATTTGCCATTTTCTGCCTTCGGACGCTTGTGTTCGTATATGTGTTTTAATTTGTGATTTTTAGTTTGAGGCAATTTACACTTTCTGCTCAATTGTTCTAGTTTAAGATTAGTTAAGTTCTTTATTAAATCATTACTGACGTAGCAACCTTGTTTGTGTCTCCATCCACACGATATACGAACCCCATTCATTACATTGGCGCCTAACGGGTATGTGGATTGGATTCACTTTGACAAACATTGGTACAGATTGAGGTTTAAGACTTTGGGAATATCGACGGAGTAGACATATATATATTTGTTTTTGATTAAATTTTTTAATTAATATTGTTAGAGGATATACTATTACATAACAATGGACGTTAACGCACTTCATAGGGATGAATTAGAGTTTGAGTTGGCATGCAGAGGCGTTACAGAATGTAAAACTGTGGCGACTATGCGTAAGTTTTTACGAGAAATTATGCGAAGAGAGGTGTCAGGGGAATCCTCGATTACTTTTAAAGTCCCGGTTGCCTGTACGGAAGATCCGAGTAGAGAGTTAGTTCTGTGCAGGAATAAGCTCTCTACTCTGCTTACACTTATCGCGGAAGTGTCGCAATGTCCAGACCATCGTTTAATCGGTCGCATACAGTCGCGACTAGGTCACTTGCTAAATCGTACGAAACTCATTATTCCGATAGACACTGCGGCTACGGAAAATCATTTAGTACTATTGAAAGAGATTGGAGAAGCAATATCCTCATTAAATAGATTGGAGCAAGAAGACAGTGATGAGGAGTATGTTATGTCAGAACACGATAAAGACATCTTACATAAGTCATTAGGAGAGGAGGCCTTGAAAATTCTCGGAAACTTAAATATTGGTCAAGGCTCATCAAGGAATGTAGCCAAGGAGGAAGTGATCTCGGAACCTCATAGTGATCGGGTGCTTGGGAGGAATAACTTAGACGACTTACCTCGGTCGGCAGAAGCACCTCGGGGGCGATCGGACGAGGATCACAAGGACGCGCGATGTTACACAAAGGGCCCACAGACGTCAAAGCGCGTTCAAAGCTGGTTCAGGTCATCCACAGTAGATCAAGATGTCCATAGGCGGAAATTAGTTCCTATTAAGGACTGGGGAGTTAAGTTTAGTGGAAGAGGTTCTTTGAGCATAAATGCGTTTCTCGAGAGGATCGATGAAATTAAAGACGCACGTAACGCTGACGATGAAGATTTATTTCGGCAAGCCATAGATTTATTTGAGGATGATGCTCTCATATGGTTTAGGGCAAACAAAAATACAGCGTCGTGTTGGGCAGAGTTAGTGGAACTCTTGATAGACACATTCCAAGCGCCGAATTATCAAGATGAACTTCTAGAGGAGATTAAACAAAGGACACAAAGCAGGGATGAAAGCGTCATTATTTATGTGTCAGTTATGAGCAATATGTTCAATCGGCTGCCTGTGCCACTCTCAGAGGCTCAGAAATTAGTGATATTAAGAAAGAATCTCCAGCCATATTTTCAAAAGGAAATATGTCGGGATACTTTCAACTCGGTTGCAGACTTGACCTCCGTACTGAGAGTGATCGAACGCACTAAATTAAGTTGTGAGAGCTTCAGGGAACCGGCACTGAGCAACCATTCTATGGAGCAGGACCTAGCATACCAAGGCATTAGGAGGTTGAACAGGCAGGAGAACAATAGCGTGGCAGCCATCGGAAGGAACATAGACATGGAGTCAAAATGCTGGAATTGCAGAAGTCCAGGGCACCGATTTCGGGAATGTAATCTACCAAGACAAAGACTGTTTTGCTACAGATGTGGTAAGTTTGGAATCACCGCTCAGAGGTGTGTATGCGGCAATACCAATGAGGGAAACGAACGGCCGGGGTCGATACCTGCCGATCAGTCCCCGAGAAACTAAGGCACACTATCACAGATGATTGGCAGCAATGGCTCTTCACAGTGTCCCGGTACTTTGATACGGGAGAAATTTGTAACATTCACAGAAATAAGGGAGACAAACGGTTTTATGCTGATATCAAAATTTTAGATCGACCTTTCAGTGGACTACTTGATTCCGGAGCCACAATCTCGGTGATATCACGAAATTTTAGACATAAAATATTGAGCCTTGGATTGGCAGAACACAAAGTAGACCAACAAAATATATCCACGGCTGATGGTACATACCATTCTATCGACACCGTAGTACATCTGCCAATAGAGTTTAAAGACAGTTACAAAATACTGCCATTTTACATAATGGATCGGCTGCAACACGACATCATATTAGGCATGACCTTTTTTGAATCTTTTGATTTAACTGTAGGGGAAGATAACTTAGCAAAGGACATTTTACAGATGAACATCGCGAATCCGGTTATTTCCCGCGATGAACTAACTGTTTGTCAGAAGGAACGTTTAGACAAACTCTTAGAAACTATGGGCGAAGAAATAAGTAAGGGGTTAGGACGAACTTCCTTAATTGAACATAGGATTGACACAGGGGATAGCTTACCAACCAGCCAGAGACAATATCCTTTTGCACCACCTATAATGAGAGAGCTAGAAAAAGAAATTCAGGAGATGCTTGAAAATGACATTATCGAGCCATCATTCAGTGCATGGCGGTCTCCGGTTTTACTGGTAAAAAAAGCTTCTGGTAAGAATCGCCTATGTTTGGACAGCCGACAGTTGAATAAAGTAACTGTGAAAGATTCATATCCTTTACCAAGAGTAACTTCTATTCTTGACAGTTTGAAGAATGCGCGATTTCTATCGACAATAGACTTACGTTCAGCTTTTTGGCAAATTCCTCTAGAAGAGTCAAGTAAGGAGAAAACTGCCTTTGGTCACAGAATAGATAATAGTACAAGTACAGAAGGCACACTACTTTGATCTTTACAAAAGCCGCTTTTTTTAGCCAAAAAAATATGATTTATGGCCCTTCTAAAGTCGTCGTCCCCAGCGCAAGCCAAACGGAACGTTAAAGCTGCGTGCCAACGGTGAAAATGAATTGGCTCGCTTGCCGCGTCGCCGAGAGCGAGGGCTGTCAACGACTAAAAATAAAAATGTATTTCCTATTTATTTCTTGCATTCAATATAGAGAGCAATATATTTATATTCTTCATACATTATATTAATTATTTCATTATTCAACTACATATAAAGTAATCAATCTCAGAATTTGGACGAATTGAATCCACCACCAGGCTGCAAAACATTTTAGCTTTATTTTTAAACATTTTAATACGTATAATATAATAAAATAATGCAACGAATGCGTTACCTTAACATGCAATTAAATTCTTGAGCTTCATTTTGTTTTTGCTTAGTTGTCCGATATTTATTTATTTATTCATATATATATTCATCACTACACACCTAGTATAAAACAAAGTCGTTTCCTCGTCTGTCTGTCTGCCCCTATGTATGCTTCGATCTTTAAAAATACGCACGGACGCACCGTGCCGTGCCGTGCGAAGCCGGGCGGGTCGCTAGTAACAAATAAAACATGTACAAAGGCGAACTTATCCCTATTAGGGATCACTTCCAATACATTTCTTTTAACTCATTATTTATATATTTTATATACTTACTTATCAAACTATCACTCAATCGTTTATTCATTACTAGTAATTTTACAAACTTCATATCAAATATTATTATAAAAACCTCTATGATTGTTGATTTAGTAGTAGACATACTTATTTTACTAGAATTTAAATTGACAAATATCAGTAAATAATCAATTCAAAATTACATAAGTACTTAACAATTAAAATTGATCTGAGTAACCAGTGTTAAATATGGAAGTAGATACACCTGCAATAATAATATAACTACTTATTATATATTTGTATAGAATCTTTTTATCGATTCATATTTTTTTATGTGGTAATACCACATTTTTTATTTTTATAAATAATGACACAAAGGTAAATTAAGAAAGAAAAATTGAATGCGATCTACTACAATCGAAGCGGGATCATTGTTCCTACAACCCGCTGCGATACAATATCTTTTCGCTGTCTTTTTACTCATTCAAACACTTTATATTATAATATAACACTGGTATCAACAGATGAATGAGGAACGTTCACTTGCGACGTACATAAATCGGAAGAGCGTGCGCGCGAATTTCGTGTACGTGCGTTCCGAGACACAGCGTGGCAGCCACTGAATAGTCCCCATGCATGAGGCCACCGGCATGTACTTGTAGCGGGAAAAGTTTATCGCGGAGTGCGCCCCGCCTGCTTTGGTCTTGCAGGAAAAGGTCTCTACCAGTTCAAGGTCATGCCATTTGGGCTTAGCAATGCCTCTCAGACACAGCAGCGCTTGATGGACCGATTATTTCCTCCGGAATATGAAGGTAAAATTTTTACGTACCTAGATGACATTGTGATATGTAATGACAACTTCGAAGACCATTTGTTGTCATTAACCTTCGTAAAGAACCAGCTTAAGGAAGCGGGGTTAACAATAAACTTGGACAAATGTGTGTTCGCAAGACCGTCCTTGAAATATCTAGGATACATTGTGGATAAGGAGGGACTCAGAACAGATCCAGACAAGGTTAAAGCCATCCTTGATTACCCTCGGCCCACCACATATTCGGAATTGAAGCGTTTCATAGGCCTGGCTAGCTGGTACCGTCGGTTTGTCCCAAATTTTGCCATCGTCGCAGCTCCACTCCACGATCTAACAAAGGGAGGCAAAAAGGGCAAACGAATTTTGTGGAACGCAGATGCACAGCAGGCTTTCATGGATTTGAAGACAAGTCTTACCTCCACACCAGTGTTGAGAGTTCCGGACTTCAGCAAACCGTTCTCAGTTCAATGTGACGCGTCTAACCGGGGTACAGGAGGTGTTTTGATCCAAGAAGTGGAGGGCATGGAAACGCCAATTGCTTTCACTAGCAAGAAACTTACGGAAAGGGAATGCAAATACTCGGCTTCAGAACGAGAGTTGTTAAGTGTTCTTCATGCGATCGAACAATTCCGGCCATACATAGAGGGAAGTCATTTTAAAGTAATTACGGACCATAGCGCCCTTCAGTGGCTGCACCGAAATAAAGATCCGCACGGGCGCTTAGCACGATGGGCAATGCGCTTACAACAGTTTGATTATGAAATAGTCCACCGCAAAGGGAAATACAACACTGTTCCAGACGCCTTATCAAGAGCCATTGGCAATGAAGTAAATGTGCTGGAAATAACACCAGAAGATAAGGATGACTGGTACAGAGCTGAAGAAGACAAAGTAATCAAAGGAAATGGTGAGCCAGGTTGGGAAATTAGCCAAGGACAATTGTGGAAATACCTTAGATTGAAACAATTCCCAAACGATAACGATAGCTGGAAGCTAGTTATACCAGAGAAGCTACGTGAGCAAGTGCTGAAAGAATGTCACGATGACCCAACAGCTGGTCATTTCGGGGTTAAGAAGTCAGTCAATCGCGTTAGACAGTACTACTTTTGGCCAACATTAATTAAGGATGTCAAAAACTACGTACGGAAATGTGAAGTGTGTGCAAAACACAAACACTCTCAGACAAGACCATCTGGATTGATGGGAAAACAGCGGGAGGTGTCAGAGCCATTTCAAATAATATCCATGGATCTCATGGGTCCATTCCCTAAATCCAAACTGGGTAACACGATGTTACTCGTCATTTCATGCTGGTTTAGCAAATTTTGCTTTCTCTTTCCCTTAAGAAACGGAAAATCCTCAGTCATTTCACGCATTCTGGAGGAACAAATTTTCCTTATGTACGGAAACCCAGATGTAATAGTATGCGATAACGGAAAACAATTTGTCTCGAATCAATTCAAGGAGCTGGTGGCTAGTTATGGAACGAAATTATGGTATACCCCATATTACCACCCTCAAGCCAATCCTACTGAGCGTGTGAATAAAGTTGTAGGTGCTGCAATTGCTTCATATGTGAAAGATGACCACAAGGAATGGGATAAGTACGTTCCTCACATTGCACATGCTATTAGAACTTCAGTACATGAAGTCACGGGGAAGACTCCGTCCTTCTTATTTTTCGGCCGGGAAACTGGAATCCGGGGCAAGAGGGCTTATAGCTTTGAAGCCAGCGATCCGCTAGCATTCAATAGAGAGAAATTTGAGGAAAACATTGCCCTTCGTCAGGGTATTTATGAAGAAGTTTGCGAAAGAATGAAGCAATCCCATGATACAAACAGCAAAAGATATAATCTTCGGCGCCGAGAATGTGACTACAAAGAAGGGGACCTTGTATGGAAGCGCACCAAGCACATGTCCAGTTCTGGCAAAAAATTCATGGCCAAGTTAGCTCCTAAATTTGAGAAAGCTGTAGTTATAAAAAAAATATCAGACGATGTGTACAAGCTACAAAGTCTCAGAGGGAAAGATTTGGGAACTTGGCATTCTAGTGACTTGAAACGCATGGTTTGAACTAAGGAATAATGTGAATCCGGTTGGATTCTTTGGAGGAGAGGGGATATGCCATGTTTATTAATTATTATAAGGCTATTTAGGGCATAGTAGCGCCATCTACCGATCGTCTTGGCGAGTAGTCGAGGTTCGTTTTGTCGAACTAAGACTGGGGGTAGGAAGCTACCAAGAAAAAATAGTGTGACCCGACGAACAGATAGGAAAAAACAGATGACAAAGAAAACGAGTCAGATGTGAGATCGTTGTCACCGAAATTGAATTGTATATTACGGACATATTCGCAAAAATCTCGAAATAATGGTAATTAGTGCGTGAGGTGAAGTGACGTGCCACGGGGTAAGTGTTGCGACTATTTATATTGGTCTGGTCTAGTTTTACACGGTCTGAGGACGTTTCCAAATATTAAAGATGTGTGTATTTATCGTGTGACGTTTGTCCACAGCCATTTGGAAACGCCCTTTTCCGTACATTGCGACTTGGGACATGGTTTTGGCGCCGCATTCAGTACATAAAAGCGGCAGCAAATTCAACGGAGCTATCTTGTGTGATACGTTGCGCAAATTCGCCACAGTTGATATCGGCTCGGTGGCCGAACGGTATAACCGTCCGCTTTGGAAGCAGAAGGAGCCGGGTTCGCGTCCCGGTTTGGCCACATAAATTTCTCTTTTTGTTTTTTTTTTGTTTTACTTTGCATTGTTTGTTTCCCTTTTAGTTAAATAATTTGATTTATTTTATTTCATTTTAGTTATTTTCCGCGTTTTAAATATTTTTTCTTTGTTTTCTTTTACTTTGTTTATTTCCCTTCCTTTTAGTGTAAGAGGTTTTGTTTTTTTTTATATACTGTTCTATTTGCCATTTTCTGCCTTCGGACGCTTGTGTTCGTATATGTGTTTTAATTTGTGATTTTTAGTTTGAGGCAATTTACACTTTCTGCTCAATTGTTCTAGTTTAAGATTAGTTAAGTTCTTTATTAAATCATTACTGACTTAGCAACCTTGTTTGTGTCTCCATCCACACGATATACGAACCCCATTCATTACAACACTCCGTTTTGCCAACAACTCAACGACACATTTTCACCACTTTAATAAAAATACTTGCTTTGCGGCCCCATGCTGAAAATATACTTTTTATTTATTCAACCCTCCCCCAGGCTTCGAGTCGAGTCCTCATTACCACCCCTTATCTCTAATGTTGTTACCAACAAACAAGTCCCAACAAGATATGCTAGGCCTTAAATTATAAAGTAGGGTTTTTGATTTGTGGCACGAATGGTTACAGAATTATAATAAGACCGGCCAAGTGCTAGTCTGACTTGTGCACCGAGGGCTTCGTACAAAGAACTATCCCATTTTTACTCACTGGCCGGGTTAAGTTAAGTTTGCATCTGCTGGGTATGGCGACGGAGACATGAAGTGCAAGTTAACGCAACCGATCACGTTTGTTGTATGGGAGCCCCCTTCAATATTTATTATACAATAGAGTGTACAATCACCTCCCGTCAGACATAAAAGCTCTGGAAGGAAACAGGTTTAAAAGGAATCTTAAAAATTGGCTCATTGATAAGGCATTTTATAGTTTAAAAGAATTCTTCGATTGTAGCTGTATTAATTTATAAATAACTATGTATTGCATGCCTGAAACAGGTAACTGTTGGAACAAATGTATATTTTTTTGTCGACCTAACTATGTACACAGTTTTGCAATAAATCATTCTTATTCTTATTCTTATTCTATGTTTTTTACCTAAATATGGGTGAATTGCAGAAAATATGTACCTTTGGAATTTCGTAACTAAACTGAGAGTAACGAAACTGATAATGGCTGTAACGAAACTGATAACATAAAGCGTCGGACTCATGAAATAAAACTAGTGATGTTTTATGGTTTCGTTCGCAGAATTATTTAATAAAACGTTTTAATTTCAATTAGCAATATTGATTAATGAGTTTTGGTTTACATAATCACAGTGTGAATAATAATAACAAATATGATCTAAATAATTAATTAATGTCTACAGTAGCCGGTCTTAATTCTTTCTTAACCTTTTGACCGCCACAGTCGGCTGTGGCCGTCAACAAAAAATCGTGCCCCTGACGCCACGTCGGCCACAGCCGTCCAAATGTCAATGATCAAAAACTTTGTAATTCTAACCGCTACAAGTATTTTTCAATCCCTTTTGATTTTGGGGCACATCTTTTTTTTTTACTCTGGCGTCAGTGGCACGGTAAATTGCTAGACCGCTTGGCGGTTAATAGGTTAAGTATTATTTCTGGATCCGGACTCTGCTGCCTATTAGATTTATTTTCTTTTTGGTATAATAACGTGCGGAATATCGTCTCCAATTATCGCTAGTTATTTCTTTTTGTTCCTTATTTTGACTTTTTACTCCACGTTTTCTTGATTTCTTTACTCTGTCTAAATGTTTCACTCTTAACACTTCATATTTTGTAGGATTTTGCTTTAAACGTTATCTTTATTTCCTTTGCCTTTCAGCATTTGTCTACTGTAAAAAAGTATTTTTATTTTTGTACTGAAATACTTGGTAAAAAATATTTTTACGTAGTAAATTTATTTCTAAAAATATGCTGAAAATGCTAAAATACATCAATTAGGGAATTGAAACAGAGACAATAAATATTACAGTCCATATTCAGATAGGTATTTCGACCTTTAAAAAAGGTTTTATAGTATGAACTAACCCTTACATTTTATCAGTTTCGTTACATAACGAAACATAACGAAACTGAGACAAGATATATGAGAAATCGCAACCTAAAACAATATTTTTCTTCAAACGTGTAATGCATTCATCTGGAACTATGTAAATTTGTAAGATTCAGAGTAAAACCAATCGGCAATGAATAAACTGGAGTACGAAAATAAAGATTTTATATGAGAAAAGCGCCGTTACTCAACCTGAGATTTTTTAGCTCATTTACTCAAGACTATCGATCGACGCACCATTTTGTTGAAAATAAAGTGGCTGTCGCCGTGTTTATCATTTTGGAACATGTCAAAGTGCTGCCGGTATAAGAAAAAATAATTCTACTAAGAACTGAGACATTTCTTTGGGATTAAATGCTCCGTAACTAAGCCTGAGTAACGAAACTCCAGTAAGTTGGGACAAGTTTATCATTATAAAAATTTCACAACTATTTATAATAAACGTAAATATATTTATACAGAATTTAAAGATGATCTAATAAGGACTGGATAATTTACAGTTAAACTTTAAAATAAATAATATCAATCGTAACAAATTTCCGAGATAAAAGTACACTCAGAATTGGGACATGAGAATAATATATGAAGTAACTGCGTACCTCTAAGGAAAAAAATACTTAAAAAATAAAATAAAAAAAGGAATTGAAATAAAAATATCTTATCTGAATTGAAAAAATTCTTATTATCAAAGTAACATAGTTACATTGGGGTTTATTCTCATGATATATGTTTAAATTCATTCTGTTTTCATGGGACACTCATAAGCATAAAGGGTGCATATTTTCTGCAATTCACCCATATTTGTTGTTATAGCGGCAACCGAAATACATTATCTGTGTAAATTTCAACTGTAGAACTATCACGGTTCATGAGATACAACCTGGTGACAGACGGACAGACAGACAGACGGACGGACTGCGGTACCCGTAAGATAATTAATTCCAACCATAGACAACAAACATTATGAAAAAAAAACTATAACTTTTTTTTGTTGGAGATTGGAGATCCCAACAAGCAAGGATTACAAGGTTTTTTCGAAATAAACAAGCTAAAATCCTCACACAAATACCCGGTTACATCCAATAAATTTCCGCAGCTCATTCGGATGTCATTCAATATTTCATGAATTTACAAATTCAACAATAAGTGGAACGTAAAATCCAGCCAAATCTCCATATGGCTTTATGAGAGAAAAGAGGCACATACTCGTAAACCAACATAAACGGAATATGAAATATGTCTTTATACGTCCTCTTTTCACGTGTACTGACATACCTACTTCCTTATTCTTGTTAACGTCTGTCGTATATTCCCATGTGAGGTTGTTTTAGCCTGAGCCTGAAGTGTAGGTTTCTAACGTAACAGAACGTTTCGTTCTCATTTGTTTTCCCTACAAGTAAAATTGTCAGGCGTTAAGAGATGTTATTTGCGTCTAATACAAACCTTCACTACAGCCTTATGAAGCAGAACTTTCCTATTAAGAAAGAATATGAACGACAATGGATTTAATTTGATGTGTTTGGCTTGTGTTGCAGTCTTCTCGTGTTTTTTTTTACAACTTAGCATTAAATATAAGTTCAGTCGGGAAAAGCGCGCGACACGGGGAAAGCGCGCCATACGGGATAGGCGCATCTACCATATAGATATCGTGAGGTATCAGATGTTATCTAACGCCATCATACAACCATGCAAGAAACATCTGTACTTTTCGATATCTTTATCACTTGAAGCATCTATCTAGCTATCACGGTTTATGATTATACATACAGATAGACGGACAGTGGAACCCTAACAATAATCTACGCTACATAGAGGTATACGAAAGTACCCACCCCGTATGTATCATACATGAGTTCTCAATATAGCTTTCTGTAAGTATACGATTTCCTCTTGGGAAATGTGGAAAATTGTGGAAAATGCTTCGGAAGAAAATTGCTTAGTTCCTTTTTTAAGGTTCCTTACCCAAAGTGCTACTCGATTACTAAGCCCCACTGTCTGTCCGTCTGTCCTTGGACTGTACTTTTCCAACCGTAACAGGTAGACTTGAAATTTTCGCATAATGTGTATTAATAAATAGGTGCCATAACAACAAATACGGAAAAACAAATAAAGGGGCTTCCCATACAATGGACGCGTCTTTTTAGGGGTACGTTTTTATCCTAACGGTTTAATGGTAGTAAGTACTTAAATAAAACATTGTAACATTGTTTTAATTCGTATTTTTATTTTGTTACAGGTGTAACGCAGAAGGAATGTTGAAAAAAGGTACGTAAGTAGTCGAAGTCCTTACTTTAGGTAAATCAGCACGAAAAGGGTCATAATTCGATATCAGGGAGATATCAAACATCGCCAACCCGGTGGCGTTAAGTTTGCATGCGATGCCATAATAGTTCAATAAAATTAGGTGAAAATTTGGCAAAATTAATGGAGAACTTTTATCTAAAAGGACCGTCATTTCTCATTTATTGTTTTAGAAATAATTTCTGAATAACGAAAATATAACTTACGACATCTGTCAAATAACTTTGGCTTATTAAAAATTCAACTTTAGGTATTATACAAACAAAAGGAAGTACCTTTCCAAAAGCGGGCTTCACTCAAACTTAGGTCATTCAGATTCTGATCTCGTAAAAGTGGTAAAAAGAAAAAGCTGATGTTACTCTAAAATATGTCTGCTTTATATCTGGAGTAAAAGCCCCACTTAGTTTTTACGACCCGTTCAATCCAACTTGCCGTAATAAACGGGAAAAAATAATAAAATAACCAATGCCAAAGTTTATTATTCAACTTTGGCGCTATCGGCCAGAAGTATTGAAGATCAGACGTTACGGAAGTGAATGTGTTTTTACCCCAAAGTAAAAAAATGCATTGGCGTTACTATAGGGGCTAAGTCGAATCTAATTTGGACATTTCTGATATATAAATTGAAAAAAAAAAAAATGCATTTTTCAAATAGTGTTAAGTTTAAACTAATTTCATTCATTACTTTATTATCATAGAACCCAACACTATTATTTTCATTTGTTTTGAAATATTAAAAAAATTGGGCAAGTGCGAGTCCGACTCGCGCATAAAGGGTTCCGTACCACAATCTATAACAAGTTTGTTGTATGGGAGCCCCCCTTAAATATTTATTTTATTTTATTTTTGTATTTGTTGTTATAGCGGCAATCGAAATAAATCATCTGTGAAAATTTCAACTGTCTAGCTATCACCGTTCTTGAGATACAGCCTGGTGACAGACGGATGGACGGACGGACGGACGAACGGACGGACAGTGAAGTCTGTAATAGGGTCCCGTTTTTAATCTTTGGGTACGGAACCCTAAAAATAAATGTTGTCAATTGTACGCTTAATTTATTATGCAAAAAATAGGTATACTGCGAAGGGTGTAACTGTAAGGTAGTTTCTAATTCGTATCCTTAGACTATCAGTTGTCTTAGATACCTTTATGTAAATTTTACGTAAAATTTTCATGATTTCATAAGCTACTATATACAGTTCCTACAATATCTCGCCTACGCCCCAAACTTAGCCACGTAATGTGTGAACGTATTAATTAGTACAAATATGTATTATGCAAACATTATACGTTTGCCAAACTCGGGGTAATTAAACAACTCCTGAATTCGTTTCTATGATAAACATTGTTTTATGTAGAAACCTTGTGTACTTACAAATGTTTTGGACTTTCTTAAGGCTTTATCATTTGTTTAAAATTATCCGGGAACTGAACTCAACTTTTCAAAACACACTAGAACTCGAAGAACATACACACAAGACTTGTAGTTTGAAGTGGGAGGAAGGTCTCGTCTGCCTCAGCTGAACTAATTACGTTACGGAGTGGGTACCGGCTGGACATCGGAAAATAAGTTTTTTTTTTTGTGAAATATCAATTTTTTTAAGAGTAGCTTAAAAAAATAGAAAGTTGAATATGTTTTTCCCCGCCATGTATCGTACAGTAACCTAGCCAGCACTTCTACCATACTGTGACAAGCGATTCTTTCTGGCGCGAGATATATTACTTATCTCTTTCTGTACAGTACAGTGAGAGAGTGACGGGTGACGGTAATTCGCGAGACAAGAGTCGCGAAGCATAGTGCTAGACGGGCACGGCGATAATTTGTTTCGATTTGGCAGGGTTGCGTCGTTGTGCCGTCCCGCTCACCAAAATATACTTTGACAGGAGATTGCGAGGGACAGCACTACGAATGTCGAATTTCGAACATCGGAGTAGCCCTTCTGTGTCCTCATCTAAGCGTTAACGGTTAATCCACAGTATAGATTGGTAATAAATGATATTCAAATATGTATGCAGAAAAGTACAATTGTTTTTATATGGCAAAAGAAATATATGCAATCAAGACTTCAAAATATTCTACAAAAATATCTACTATTATTTTCAATTAAAAAAAAAGAATCTCATTTTTTTCAGTAAACAAGTAATTTTTTCATTTTCAATTCATTAAAAGGGTTTGTTTTCCGTGACCCCAAGTCCTTGTGAACTAACCCTGTTTGAGAATTGCCCACGTGACCTTTCCACTTCTAACCTTTAAAAGTGAACTTTTGTGGGGCTTGGCAATTAGCTGGGGTGGTGTGCAAACATTAGGTAACGTAGTTTATGCTTTGGCGTTGGCACTTGATAAAAAATCTGGTAATTTATGCCCAATTGTAAAGGTTTCTATGTAAAATTGCTTAGCTGATTTATACATTTGTAAGTTACCGTTAGTAAGTGACAAAGCATAATGAAATAAACCGTCAATTAGATATTCTTGCGACTGAAACTGTAAAATAGATCTTTATTCGTTTATTTCTTTATTCGGCAATGGAACCCTATTACTAAATTCTTGTCCGCTATCTTCTGTCAACATTTTGATGTTTTTTTTTAATCCAAAAGAAAATTTGAAATTGTTTTCAGAATTAATAATTGTATGACGATCATGAACTTAAACGCACTTAATCTTATTAAAACTTTCGTGAGACATATTTAATTATATGTGACAAGGTTGCCGCGGCGGTGTACGGGCAGCCGTTCCTGACAATTTCACGTTTGTGTTAACCGCTTAATACAATAATTAAACGCACTTTTTCATGGTGAAAATAATATATCAAATGACTTATTGTCTCCATACAAATATTGTTACCCAACCTACAAATGTCGTCACAATTCATTTTTATGGAGCGTTTTAGCGCTCTGCAGGAATGTAGAACTTTGACGGTCATGTCTGACTTTTACACCAGCCTAAGTGTAGTTAGTTTTATTCTAATCAAAAATTGAATCGATAGACATCCTCAAAACAAATTGCCGGATACCCCTATGGAAAGTATCGCAAAGCTCCGTCGAATTAGCCCAGGGCGTTCAAAACTATTGTAACATTTTCACACAACCCTGAATTCCGCGGTACGACGCAGCCGTAAACACCAAACATCTCAAGTATCGTAGGATCTAATAGGTACTTACGTCATTATGCTGCCGAGCGTGAAGCTTGAATAGGGTTGATGAGCAGGCGCCGCCGGAACGAGGGCTAATGACGCGACGAGTCTCAGTGCAAAGAGTATTATAATAAAAATGGTCAAGTGTGAGCCGGGTCTGGCTTTAGTGTCGCACGGAATTGAAATACCTAACTCTAATTCATATAGGCCTGCACAGCATCAAAACGTTGTCACTAATTTTTAACTTGTTTTTTTTTAACAGAAAAATGTTGACCCGGGAGAGTGAAGCGAGCGAATCGTTTCCGCTTCGCCTTGGCCAAAAATTCTTTCGTATGTCCGAATCCCTGATGTTCAGATTTCCGGCTCTTTTTGCTACAGGTCGCATTTACCAACCAATTCTCGGAAAATTTTAGCAGCAGGTTCGATACCTAATTATACTGATTTTTTTGTCGAATTAGTTTTTCGTTTTTTTCTAAAGGGCTTGATTTAAACTTATATACGATTTTAACACATTATTATAACAAAACGGGATTTAATTGCGTTCGCGTCCCGTTTTATATCAATATCAGTCCTCTGTCCTCTACGCTGTCGCGCTAGACGGCTCGCTTCTCATTACCCATTCCAGTGCCTGATTCAGATGTGTTCGCGCCGGCTGGTGATGATTCATTTGGTCATTACCGTGTGTTACCCTAATTTCCTAATGACTCGTGTCTGACATGTCGACACTAGGTCTACCATAGCAATGTGCTCTATTAGAAGTAATTATTTTGATATTTTCTTTCTCCTTCAAGAGTAGAGCGAGTTATGTCCTGGCGTCGCGAGAGTCCATAGGCGGTAACAATCGGTAACATGCTTGTTTGTCACCGTCGTAGTATAAAAAAACGAGCGACCATTAAGCCACATCTTTTAAATCTCAACTTATCACTTAATGCAGCTCTAATATAATTTGTGAGCAGACGGTTGGCCCGGTTGGCGTTTACCGTCGCCTATATTAGACACCTACAACACCAAAGGAGTTCCAAGTAAAAAAAAAAAGCAAGGAGTTACAACTGCGTCTCTGGCGTCTCTGGGAGTTCGGTCTCTTCTTGAAGGTCGTATCCGCTCGTAAATACCACGAGTCACAGTTTTTTCCACAGTTTAGCTGTGCAAGCCATGAAACAATGACAAAATCTATCCAACCAGTTTGGTGTGAGGCCATAATGATATTTCGTTGTTAATTCCCAGACTGGCGAGAGATTGCGCAGGATCGGGTAAGGTGGCGAGCTCTTGTGTCGGAAGCCAAGACTCATTTTGGGTCGCTGAGCCAGCGCAGTTAGTTTAGTTAGTTAATTCCCATACATTTAATGTAATTTGTTCATCGATCCACAAAGTCTTCCGGTCGTGCGGCGAACTCATCCAACTGCTTCCCGTGATCCTAAGCAGATCGTTGGGCCACCTTACCGGGGACCTTTACACGCTTGTACGCGGTTGCTACTCAAAAACATGTTTGCCCCATCGAACTGATATTCTACGACTAATGTGTCCCCTCACTGCCACTTCGTCGGTCGTAACATTGGAGTTTTACCACGACGTGAGTTTTAATTCCTTTGTGTTGAGAGTTCCGACGCAACTAGCGACCTTTACAAAGGAAGAGTATTGGCCGAAGGGTGTCATGTTCCGGCGTTTCCGTGGACGGCTACCTGACACCTCGAACACGCGTAGCACGTCGCTGTTGAAAAATGTGACCTAGTTTAGTAAGTTATGTTTTTATTTTTTTGTATATGATATGTATGTTAGTTTTAAGGTTTCAGAAAAAAAAATGCTTTCGATGAAATGAAAATTCGATGAAACGTTTGTCGACATTTCAAGGGTAAACCGTATCTATCTATGGGCCCCAGTTGCCTGAAATAAATGTTTACATTCATTTTTTCATTAAGCTGCCGTGCTACGGCAAAAGTTCGTATTTTTATATTAATTTCATACTGATATAAGTACCTACGTCTTTCTAACGCAGCAAGGCAGAAGTATCCTGCCACGCAACTCCCTAAACTATGTCGACGACTTTAGTTCTCGTTCAGATCGTCTCATTTCTGATTCGATCACGCAAGGAAACTCCAGCAAATATGTCGAATCTCATTAACACTTCCGTCGTCTGCTCGTCAGTGCCATTCAAACTCGTTAACGTCATTACCGTGGGTTCGCGTTAAGATCAGATGTGGAACTTTTCCGTCCTTAAATACTTTGTAGTTTTCGTGTTTCTAACGGGATACTTGAACTATATCCGATTATTTTTTAAACGTGCTTACAGATTTAGAACTCTATTAAAGGGTAGAATATAGTTTCAACATTTCGTGGTTAAAGTATTGTAATGAAAACTAGTACGAAATGCCACTGTTCTTCCGAGGTGCGAGCAGATAAGAAGGACAGCTTCTCTGGGGCGCATCATGTCAAATTGCCAAGTGAATTTTTTTCTTATTCTATATACGGTCGTTTGTAACTTGAGCAAAATTTACATTATTTCGTCGTAGCGCTTCGGATTGACCATAACTGAATAACAATTTCTTAATTAACCCTTTATTGACGACGTACCCTATATCAGTTTATTTTAAGTATATATAAATAAAAAGGATAAATAATAAGCTAAAATTCAAAATATTTTTTATTTTAAGTATTTTTTAATTTATAGACATTTAAATAAACTACGCTTTTTACCCCCCTCGCTCAATTGTGAGCCGAATCTTACCCTGTTTAATCAAACAGTCGACGTCACTGGTTAATTTCATTATCACCTCCTTTCATATTGAAAGCAATCAGAACGGACACTTAAGTTGTACGCAATAGGATCTAATTTCAATTAATGCGTGCTAATTGGCGCGCAGAGGCGTCAAGCCTTTGCTTCGTCAATTATAAGCACTGGAATAGGGTTGTCGCTCGAGTGTAGTAGAAACTTTAGTAGTAGTAGACTTGAATATTGATTGCGACGACATTAAGTGCTGTTCCAATTTTGGTCTCCCTACGCTCTGAAAATGCAGCTCAGAACGCGTTGTCGCTTTTCTTGTACCGGAGTACGCAAAACCGGTTTTTATCCCTCATTGATGCGTCGATAACACAACGGACCGATTGTGAATTATTCCCTCGTTCACAAAGTTCTCACAACTACCTTATGGCTCCAATCTAACATAATCAGCTCCATGTTAATAATATTACTAACTACGCCCCGCGGTATTACCATGCCACGGGAACACTACATTTTTTCGGCATAAAAAGTAGCCTGTGTGTTAATCCAGGGTGTCAGCTACCTTCATACCAAAATTTTACAAAATTGGTATATCGTCTGAGCGTGAAGAAGTAGCAAACATAAACATAAACACAGAAACTTTCGCCTTTATAATATTAGCGTGATTGCATTGTCGCCCGAGGTCCATATGTATCCAAAATTTCAGTTCAATCGGAAACCTGGAAGTAGGTTATATTTAACTTGCGATATTTGATTACAGAGCTTATAAAGAGATAGGTGCAGATATTTACAGTGAGACCATACATTTTGACATAACTTACCGTGAGAAATTATTGTTATGTTTTTGCCTTTGAGCTACTAATTAAAAAAAAAAATGTGTAATATGTGTATAAAGAACCACAAGACTAGTACCATTCATTTATATCTCATGCGACGTTTAACACTAACATGCTTTTCAATTAACTAAATAGGTATACAGCTAATTTAAATAAGTACCTTTTGTTTTGGTCAGTTATTATAATTAAGACATTTCAGCCTTTTGACAACCTTGAGCTCTTCAGTTATTTAACGTATTTCGAAAGAATAGTCGACAGCTCTCGCAGTAATTATGACGCCATTTACAGAATAGACCCCTTCGCTCACTAAATGGAAAATTACATTATTTTCAACAGAAATAAAAAGCGCAACGGGATTTTTTCCTTTTTAATTAAATATTAAGGCCCTGTAGAAATGTTTGGCCAGTAATAAATTATGTTAAAAGGCTGCCCTATGAAAAGAACGTTAATTTATTTGGTTACGTTTGAAAATGGAATTTGGAAGCGCTTAATGTGATGCGGCTCTTTGTTAAGTTGTAGGATTTGTTTAACCATTTTAGTTTAACTGTCTATTACTGATTTTCTTGGTTATTTCTTGGTTTGTCTTTAAATCTTTGTCTAGAATTTTGCTCTGAAGTAATATCGAAAAACATGTAGGTTAGTTAGACAAAACTACAATCTCATCCTTCGTGAAACGAAAGTTATTCATGAACTCATGACAAACATATGGCTTTAATTATATTATAGCCCTCAAATTTACTAAGTATAGTCAACCAATTTGATTCCTAGGCCATTTCGTACCTTGTCACAGTGAACGTCAATATGAAAGCCGCTTGAAAACTCCTATCATTGTCATTGTGACAAGGTTCTATAGTGGCCTAGAAATCAAATTGGTTGACTGTACATGTTTTTACGGGTTTACCCGTGCGGAAATGGTGTCTTTCCTTAAGGAACCATGAATTATTCCGGGATAAAAAAAAACAATATAAGATTTCAGCACAATTTCCTGTTTACATGTTCATGTCATGTGGATGAAAGATATTTGAAGGGCTAAGCGGAAGAGCTAAGGATATTTGCTAAATTTTACATTACAGAATATTGAAGTTGCCAAATCCTTGTTCTCAAAGACTAAAAATTATTGTTTTTAATTTAGAAAATGACTGTTTAGCCTTATAAAACAACGGTTCCCGTGTAACAAATATATATATATATATATATATATATATCTCCCTGTATTTTAGTGATAAGTAACTATTCAATAACAAAAATATTCATTTGGGTAGGTACCTTATTGTTAAAAATATTAATTACACATAACATGAAAAACAATACCAGCGCCATCTATTATAATTGTGTTTCATTTTTATTGCATCTGTGGTGTTGGTTTTTATCATTTACTAGCGATCCGCCCCGTCTTCACACAGTTGCAACGCTGTATTATGCATGTATTATACAATACATATAAACCTTCCTCCTGAATAACTCTATCTATAAAAAAAAACCGCATCAAAATCCGTTGTGTAGTTTTAAAGATTTAAGCATACATAGGTACAGACAGCAGGAAGCGACTTTGTTTTATACTATGTAGTGATTCTACTGCACTAAAAGAAAATAAATCATAACTACACCGGATTTACCAAGAATATATTTGACGGCACACCACTGGAGTGTGTGCATAGATTAAACATAAATCGTATGTGTTTATTTTTTCTTATTATATCATTTCAAGTGGAACGTTTCTTTGATATCTTTGCGATAAAATTGCCCCGAATACGTCGTGCATTAGGAAAACTGCCGCGTGCCAGCCTTAGTGGCGGGGCCGCTAAACATGCGATTTCTGTTTTTATAAGACGTACTAAAGACGACAATTATAGTACGACACAAAAGAGTAGATATTAAAAAGTGGCAATACTGTAGTGTCGTCCCTTTTTTCTTAGATTGGGTAGAAAGGGGCGACACTATAGTATCGCCACTTTAGTGTCGTACTGTACTTGCTTACTTCGCTATAAAAAGCTATCGAAATCGGTACCTACATTTATTTCAGTACTGGTTGGAAGGGACATGGATGTGTTTTTTTTCCCGTACACTTTTCGACCAGCAGTGGCAGTATCTACCGCGTATTTCAACAGCACTGGCGTGTGCAGCTTGCTATAACAAAGGAAATATTAGCTTGCTAGCTAAGTATACCTTACACTTTACAGTTCTCGTGGCTGACAGCGGTGGTATCGACCGCGTATTTTGGCAACGGCAGCGTGCACGTGAACCGGCACGATTCAGCGTTTTGTGAGATTCTGATGAATTATCGAACAGGCCGTTTTAGGTAGTTTTCTACTTCAAGTAGGTGGGCAGCTTTCTATAAGTCACAGTGTCCGGTTTTCGTGCCCCGACAGCGACGCTATCGACCGCGTACTTTGGCATCGGTGGCACGTCACGGGCCGGAACCGACTCGACTCAGCGTTTTGTGAGAAGCTTGGTGACCTATAGTACTTTAAGTAGGTGGACAGCCTGCTATAAGCTACAGTGTCCGGTTTTCGTGGCCCGACAGCGGAGTTATCGACCGCATACTTTGGCAGCGGCGGCGTGCACGTCACGGGCCGGAACCGACTCGACAGCGTTTTGTGAGAAGCTTGGTGACCTATAGTACTTTAAGTAGGTGGGCAGCCTACTATAAGTTACAGTGTCCGGTTTTCGTGGCCCGACAGCGGAGTTATCGACCGCGTACTTTGGCAGCGGCGGCGTGCACGTCACGGTCCGGAACCGACTCGACTCAGCGATTTGTGAGAAGCTTGGTGACCTGTTAGTTCTATCAAACAGGTCATTTAGAACCACAAGTAGGCGGTAGTAGGGGGTGTAGATGGGCAGCTTGCTATAAGTCACAGTGTCCGCTTTTGGTGGCTCAACAGCAGCGTTATCGACCGCGTACTTTGGCAGCGGCGGCGTGCACGTCACGGGCCGGAACCGACTCGACTCAGCGTTTTCTGGGAAGCTTGGTGACCTGTTAGTTCTATCAAACAGGTCATTTTAGAACCACAAGTAGGTGGTGGTAGGGGGTGTAGATGGGCAGCTTGCTTTAAGTCACAGTGTCCGGTTTTCGTGGCCCGACAGCGGCGGTATCGACCGCGTACTTTGGCAGCGGCGGCGTGCATGTCACGGGCCGGGACCGACTCGACTCAGCGTTTTGTGGGAAGCTTGGTGACCTATAGTACTTTAAGTAGGTGGGCAGCCTACTATAAGTTACAGTGTCCGGTTTTCGTGGCCCGACAGCGGCGGTATCGACCGCGTACTTTGGCAGCGGCGGCGTGCACGTCACGGGCCGGAACCGACTCGACTCAGCGTTTTGTGAGAAGCTTGGTGACCTGTTAGTTCTATCAAACAGGTCATTTCTGATACTGCAAGTAACGCCTACTTCCTTCGAGGAGAGGAAAAACGCATCTCTTTGCTAAAGCGTAGCGTACGGCTGCGTTTCCACCAGAGATAGGTAGGATGCGTAGTGGGTAGGATGTGTAAATTTGTTAACCAATAAATAGAATCAGCTTTGCTGAGCGAGAATATGTAAATTAAGTGATTCCATTGGTTCTTGGCGAACATATCTCTCGCTAATCGCTAAAAAGTATTAAAATATGCTAGTTTTACCGCAATTTTTAGGTATACTATCTCTGTATCAAACATTTACCAACCTATCCGGTCGCTTTGGCCGCTATTCCAACCGATAAATGGCGCGATGGTCCGCAATCAATCCCCAGTTTTCCCATCCCCATACATTTTTATATACGGTATTAAGATTTTCTGGCCGCTTAATATATTTACTTGCGTTCAAAGTGGCCGTAGGTGACAATCTCGTTGACTGCCTTACGCATCTACATAAGTTCGCTGACGCCATCTCTGTAGGTTTGCGTCATAGTTTAAGTATAGGCCTTAAAGAGTACAACATAGTGCCTTTGCACAAGACGATTATTAAACGAACTGCCAACGCGCGCTTGTGATACGCCTGCCAAAAAACTTCGTATGCAAAAGTCGTAATAAGTTTCCCTCTTGACTGATCATAGAAATAAAATTTGGTCCTATTGTTGCAGTGCCAACGCGGGTGCAGGCGTGACCGTGGCGGCGTCATGAGCGCGGCGCTGCGCGCAGACGGCGCGGGCGACTCCACGGCCGGCTCTGACGTCGGCGAGAGGATCACCAGGCTGTTCCCCAAGTGCCGGCCCAGGATGCACCAGCACGACAGGTACGCACAGACTCCACGGCCGGCTCTGACATCCGAGAGAGGATCACCAGGCTGTTCCCCAAGCGCCGGCCCAAAATTTCTCATCGTAAATCTTTCGTAATAGACATTGGCAAGTCTTTGTGTGACACGATCTATACCACATGTACTTAAGGGAACAGGCATCAGCGACGGGTCGGTACAATTTGCTCTATACAAGTTACATCACTTTCTTACATACTCGCCTTATTATGGCATGCTCTAACCTAACTAACTAACTATCACCCTAACGTATAGGTCATGAATCTACTAACCGACTAATAACTAACCAACTAACATTCCAGGTTGAACTCCGGTCTGGACGGCCGCGAGCACAGCATCAACAACGTCTCCTCTGATGAGGAGAGAGAGAGCCAGCTCGTCATCTTGAACTCCAAGGGCAGCGCCTACAAACTTAGAGACTCTAGGTATGGTCCAGGGTTTTCTAGAAAACCTCTCTTATTAATAAAATTACCTGCCAGTATTCTCATGCAACCAAGATGTAACAAAACCAAAACCGGGTAGACGTCAAGAGAAGTAGAAGTAGTCTGTAGTTAAAGCTCATTTCTAGAAGCAACGAGGGAGAAAAGTGATAACTAGCCCGTCATCCTCAAAACCAACCACTAACCATAGAAACTCTAGGCAACAGCTCCCAAAGGATTTGTCAAGAAAACAGTAACAAATTGTTCTAGAAGGGTCCTTAGAATGGAAAACAGAACACTCGTGCGTTGTATCTGGTGTTACGAGTATAAGTTTCTTTGTCATCAACGCAATATGAAAATAAAGCCAATTAAGAGTCGAAGTGTTCGCCATTGCCGAAATCGATCAGAGACTGACAGACCGCACTAAGGAGGAGACAATAGTAGATTGTTAACCAAGGGTAGAAAGTGACCCATTGCACCCGAGATATTTCTGGCGCTCGAACGAAGTGAGAGCGCCAATAGTTCGAGGGTGAAATGGGTAATTTCACCCGAGTTAAACACTCTACTTTTCATTTCGACTGCGAGGAAAATAAAATACTACACGCGCATATGTCATGAGTGAGTTATATTAATGTCCATGTCATTTTTAACAAATAATCAATTAAAGACACGGTATTTATATTTAATCTCGTGTTCCCGCTTTTTCTAGTGCAAACTTTCATTCTTCTTATTTTTAATAGATAAAAAAAGTTAAGATATACGTAACGACAGCATTTAAAAAGTAAAAAAAAAAACAATCCAATTCAATAAAACAAAAAAACAAATAAATTTTATTTTTTAAATACATGTACGATCTATCATCAAATGTGGGACGGAATTATATGTATGTAATATGAATATAGGGCAAAATTATATTTAATAATTAGATATAAATAAATTAAGCTTGCCTATATCTAACCTTTGGAGACCTTTTTTCAATGGTCACTTACCACGGCCGACTAGACTGTACCTTTAATTTAGTTAGTCACGACGTGCTTCTAGAAGGCAATTATCTATGACTCCGTGGCAATTTAAAAAAAAATTACTTTCCACCCTAGGGATGGAAAAGCTATTTTCCACCCGGCTATCTACTCATGAAAATAACACTTTCCGAATAGGAGAGATGAAAATAGTATTTTATTTATTCCATCTCTTATCTTATCAGACATTTTAAACACATCTGAATCTCCAGTGATAATCTGAGTAATAAGAAATAATCGCTCCAAAAATGGCTCAAGCGAATCGAACATTTTACAAAGGAAGGTATCGTTACCTGCTATTGCTGCACTATGGCATCTTGCCCAGAAAGCTGGCGGCCTCGACACGTATGACCGAAATTGCACATTATGAATTGCAATTCAACTGAACTTAAACTTAAGCGTCGCTATGTGCAGTCTGTAAACGTTGTGTAATTCATATTGATCTTACTTCCTGGCCAAGGGAAGACGTAAAACTTTACACACGGGCGGTAATTCATAAGGCTATCTAGTTTTTTCTACCAGCTATCCTGCAAACCTAATATTATCATTCTCTTTAGTATCTAATTCATTTATTTGATTACTATGTGGACGTTATGTGATGTTATATTATAGAAATGTTTTTGGCAAAATGGTTTTAACGTAGATAGACGTTTTAAATCATCTTCAAGGACCTTTTCTGTAGGCTAGACTTTTTATACAGCTGCAATATCAATTCATTGAATATTTTACATGATTTACTCTTTCGGGGGACAATTCTCCGAAACCTTCATGTAAAATGTACGACGCTTTCACAGAAACTAGTCGTTATAAATGTCTAGAAGCTGTATAAGGGCTGTTTCTAGGTTACAATTAATGATACAACATTGCCTATGTATTGTATTGATTGTTATTTTTTGTGTTGTATTGAGGCTAGTCATTCGATAAACATTAATATGCCGACTCGATGGACATGTCTGTAACGTATGAATTCTAACCCGCTCATGATACTAGTATACTAAATAATGTGAATATAACCGACTTGAAAATGATAAGCCTATCAGATATTTGTTTGAGATATTTTCATTAACGGATTTCGATACTCTATAAACGTTTTCGACATTCTATATCAACGGATTATGAAAATTATTTATCTGTTAGATTGCACAACACACGATGGGAGTGAATTTATCTAATCCTGTAGGAAGAACTTCATCCCTCCAAGGACACTTATTAGAACCTGTACACTGTACAGGGACACTTAGGGTGTGAAATTAGTGTCTTGCTTTTTTTGTCATGAACGCTGTTGTTTACATCCGATAACTTTTTTATTTACGTTAAATGCGTATTTATTTATAACTATGTTGTGTTTCTTACCAGGATAATAGAAATAGCAGGAGGCCGAGAGCTGTACTCACAAAGCCGAACTAAAGCCGTTCGGAAACTTAGACACAGCAACACTCACAAACACAACCTTCGGAACAAGGTGCGCTCGCTTGGCAAGGACTCTCTCGACTACTCAGACAATCTTAGTAATGAGGTAAATATGTACTTCGTTTATAAAACTAAAACGTTGAGCTATCCTACCAGACTGCGCCAGTAACCAAGTCTTGTTTTATGCTTAATATTGTCTGCTGAGAAATTGACCACAATCGTTTTATTAATTAATGATTAATGTGTGTGGTAGTTCTCAGTAGGCGTTATTTGTAACAATAATATCGGTCTGATTTTACTTTATTTCTTATTAGATTCCCTGATTATTGTAATAACAATGACGCATATACTACTATTGAAACTGTAACGAATGCATTCTGAAGTTTCCTTAAAAACTGTCACTGATCAATTGCAAAGGGAAACTGAAAAGAAATAATTTTAGAGAATGTTTAAATAGTACTTCCCCAGCATTTTGCGTAGACTTGTATTCATCATCATCAGCCCATTTTGCACGTTGCCTGTCCTGAACTTCTTCTTATTCAAGGGTGAATCTAGGACGCAAGACTACAGAAATATTTAAGAGTTCACCAAAGCTTTATTCTCGGTTAGTTCCTGGATTCTCTCATGGTCTTGTATCGTTACTAATATTTTTACCATTGGGCTGATGGTCTGCTGTTTCTTATGTTCTACGAGATAAGCTTGACGCTAGTTTAAATTTGAATGCTAGAAATATCTAGAAACGTAAGTTGTTTCACAGTAAACAACAGGTAACACATAAACAATTCGTTTAACGACAAAAACATGTCTGTTATTGAAATAAATGGAAACACTGAACTATTACATACTGCTCCAACTTTGTCATGCAGTAAAGTGCAATTAAGTTATTAAATTTAGTTGACAGTTGACACGTATTGAATAGTCAAAAAGTACAAACATGTCACACTTACCCACGTACTTCCTAATATGAAAAAAACACGCTAGGGTCAAGCTTACAATAGCCTTAAAACTAGAATTCTTTGCAGATATCCTTGCACAGGCTAAACAATGAGCCCAAAAAAATGATATCTCGACACACATCACCGACATACACGAATGGGGACCGCGAGCCGATCATTGAAGAGACCATGGGCATACCCAAAAACAGCTCCCCCATACTGGACCCCCATAAAACGAATGACGTGAGCACTAAAAGTAGTCCCATAGCGGTCGTTGCGGACGGGGAAGTGGTCGTATTTGACGACAATGAGGATTGGAAAGGTGATTATAGAACATTCTTTGAATTCTTGAGTTGCTTTGAGAATGCGGGTTTAAGTTTCAATGTTAAAGAAGTCAATGTTGCGATGGGACAGAGTACGTACGTGAATTCGTGCGTTCAGAAGAATGGCTAATCGTTTTAAACATAATAATACGGAGGGCGCTTTAATAAAAAAGCGGAATAAGTACTTAGGCATTCTTTCACTCTATCCGCATGGCGGACCTATAGCTCAGCGGTGATAGCAATGCTCCGGCAGCAGAGGTCGTGGGTTCGACCCACGACCTAAATTACCTACTACCTTATTTATCATTTGATAAAGTCAATGTTGTCAAAATAACGAACTTAGCTCTATTGGCTTTAATTATATTGTTTGTTTAGTTTCTCAAATAATGCAGACAACACCTTTTAATTAACGTTTACGTTATTTATGTTACTAATTAGCGATAATGCCGTCTTGTTATTAAGACGGCTTGTAAGTATTTACAAAAAACATTTTGATTAAGAGCTTTAGTTTGTGCTAATCATTAAATTCACTCTAAATGAGTTATTTACTTTTAAATATTTTTATATTGCTTCGCTGTTTACAACTTCGGAATATTTATAAACGTGCATTCTCAAAGCAATTCGTGTTGTTAGCTTTGGGATCCCTCTTGGCGACTGTTTTCTGTATTAGTGCTCGTTTCTGATACCTAGTAATTTAAAATGGCTAAAAGGTTTAGATTCAATCCATCTTATCGTTCATCGTCCGTATCTTTAGTAGATGCACTAATGTTTGTGACTACTAGATTCTAGTTTTCTTTGTTTTAGTCTTCAATTAACAAACTAACATTGACTTTCTTCCTTCCTTTCTTCAATATTAACCCAAATCCAAAATGATTCACGATTTTTTTCTCTCTCATTTATTTTCAGTGATATTGAATTCTGTGTCCTTAGGTCTTCGGATGGACCCAGACGCAAGTGATAACGAGATTGATTTGAGTGTAAAGAGGACTTTAGACAATATGAAAAACGGTGACAGTGATGTTATGAACAATAAAAGTGAGTTGAGTGAGAGTGAGTCGAGTCCTGGGGAAGAGAGGAGCGATGCGAGTCCCTCCGGGGTGTGGATGTCCGGGGATGAAGATAAAGGAAGAGTGACTAGAGTCATTGGGGAGCTGCCCATCGCTGAGTATGAAGGATCGCCACGGAGGTACGGCATTGGCAGTCAGAAGGCGCAGACCATCAGGTCACCAAGACCTGGTTTCCCGCAGGTTAGTTGACAGTTTTTACTGACAGTGCCGTAACTAGAACGCTGGCCTGGACATGGGCAGATCCGAGGGAGCAGGAATAATCAGTCCCGCGGGCCTATTTGATGGTTCCTTTTAACAGGCCATAGATAAGTGACAAAGCATCCGTCACGTTTTGGCAAGATGCAAGTGTAAGTGACAGATGCTTTGTCACTTATTCATGTGATAAACGCAACCATGATAGGCTCGCAGTGGGCCTAAGATTGTTTTTGTATCTCGCCCGAACGATATCATTTAATTGTCGAACTAGAAACGCGATAATCATAGGCCCTAGTTTTAAGTGGGTCAAATATGTTAAAAGAAACTGGGCGTATAACAGACTTAGTCACGGCACTGGTACATCGCTATCATAAACTACATTATTAATCGGTTAAAATCTAAGAAATTTTAATTTTATGCATATTGCATACGGCACAGCATTTTGAGCACGGGATGGAGCACTGAATTAATTAAGTAAACGATTGGTATGGTTATGTGTAAGTTTTATAATTAAGTTAGCATTATGACTATGAATACCGATATCGAAGAACACTTACTTATCCCATAGCTGTTTGTAGTCAGACACAAGATTTGGTCACCATTTTCTACGTACATATATATTATTGTAGAGCAACCCTGATTGTGAAATCCCACTTGACTACCACGTAAACCAATACCTAAGGGAAGCTTCTATTGACAACCCTAATTAACTACTGTCCCCTCCTTCCAGCGAAGCTTTCTTTGAGAACCATTGTCAGAGCAAATAAAAGTGATGCATCAACCCTAACCATGACTCTGTCTCTATCCTTCCAGCGCATAGTGACAGAGAGCAGAGACGTGACGCCGCCCTCCGGTTCGGCGGCGTTCGACTACCTCTACGAGTTCTCGGAAACGAGGAAGGTTCTCGAAGAGTTCTTCAGGTGTCCCGCCGTCGCTGGTCACACGCAGTTGAACAGCAACGATGAGATCGTTAACTTTCAGGTGAGGATTTACATTGCGTACTGAGAATCCTACAGAAACCAGGAAGGTTCCCGAAGAGTTCTTCAGGTGTGGTGTCCCGTTGTCACCGGTCATATTCAGCTGAATTAGCAATTATTGCTATAGTTTTGTGCAAGTTTGATGACGTCACTTTGACGAGGTATCGTCGTACCTTTACGGCGTATAGTAGGTACCTATACTACCATATTTACACTACATATTTTGTATGGCACGTAGACACTAGCCCCCTCTAAAAAGCTTTCCTACATATATTAATGACGATTGTATTTTAAACAAGCTCCAAGTGCCAGTAAACGAAACACTATCAGGTGCCATACTGAAATACCGTATGACGTCACAGCAATTTACAGATATTTTTAACGTTCGCTGATAGAACACTGCTGGCTGAAACACTTTATTAAAAATTTCAGAAAACCTTAACATGACTATAGTTTTAACAAGATTTTTCGTTACATGTAAAACATGGTCCTATGTAATTTGTACAGTGACATGCCCGCTCAAATATCCTCGTCGCTTGAAATACATTACGATACATATCAGAAAATCATATTGTTTTCAATTCCAGGAGCTAGACTACGAGCTCCGTCGTCAAACGCAAGACTGTCCCTCGGAGAATGGTGTGGAAGGCAGCGACGCTGAGTGGCCGCACACGGACACATTAGATTCTCCACACACGGCACACAACCACACCAACTTCCTTGGACTACAGGTAGCTATACTTTTACAAGACTTTCCCTCGGATAACAGTGTGGAAGGCAGCGACGCGGAGTGGCCGCACACGGACACATTTGATTCTCCACACACGGCACACAACCACACCAACTTCCTTGGACTACAGGTAGCTATACGACTGTATTATAAGACTGTCCCTCGGAGAACGATGTGGAAGGCAGCGACACGGAGTGGCCGCACACGGACACATTAGATTCTCCACACACGGCACACAACCACACCAACTTCCTTGGACTACAGGTAGCTATACGACTGTATTACCTATAAGACTGTCCCTCGGAGAACGATGAGGAAGGCAGCGACGCGGAGTGGCCGCACACGGACACATCAGATTCTCCACACACGGCACACAACCACACCAACTTCCTTGGACTACAGGTAGCTATACGGCTGTATTATAAGACTGTCCCTCGGAGAACGGTGTGGAAGGCAGCGACGCTGAGTGGCCGCACACGGACACATTAGATTCTCCACACACGGCACACAACCACACCAACTTCCTTGGACTACAGGTACACAATGATTACTACTAGCATGTAGAAGACAGCAAAGTAGTCTATACACACACATGCTAGTCTTTCCAAGTAAACTTCAACAGTCCATTAAATTCCGTCAATTATAACTGGGGGAAAATTTAATGGTTCAGGCGGGGTTTGAACCCGCGTTTCTAACGGCTTTCCATGACGACGTTTCCATTTCCAACATAGCCGTCCTACCTATTGGACCACAGAATGAATTATTCAACCAGTTCCTTCTTGTATCTCCGAAATTTGTTGAAACACAACTAAGGGTAGTTAAGTAGAGGTCGTAACAACTCTAAGTAACACATATATATCCCTTAAAAATGCTGATTGTTTTAGAAATGTTTTCTATGATCAAACACATTTCTTAACATTATATCAGTGTTACTACCTAGAACAGGGCCATTGCGATTTATTGGTATATATATGTACAACCTTCAGTTTGAATTTTTCATTGATAATTTTTGTTAAAAAACTACTCGAAATTGACAAAATACACGCAGAAAACTGTTTTTTTTTTTCAACTAATTTTTGAGTGCACGCAATAAAAGCATGAAATAACTATCTTACTTCCTAGAACTCAGGGAAAACTATTATTCACAAAAAAAAAGTTGGTTGAAATCATCAATATATTTGTCAAAAAATGTAAAAGGAATAAGGCCTCATAAGCTATATATTGGCACATATATTGCCTTTTGCCGCTCTAACGTGATGAATGTTTCTGATTCACAATTAAAGCACAAAACAGATAGGTACAGAAATCAATCTACGTACAAGCGCGTTCGAGTAAACGCATACATAGACATTGCTCACGGACACGATATCTCGGACCAGTTCAGACCAGTGCGAGCGCGAGTGCCATCCGCTTGACGTGTCCGTGCGTTTGCTCGAGCGCGCTTGTATGTAGATTGATTTCTGTACCTATCTGTTTTGTGATTAAAGTGATTTTCATTGAAATGTTCAGCAACAACGCGAGTGCTACGGCGAGCCTAACGTGGCGGCGCTGCGCGTGGGCGCGGCGTGGAGCGGCTCCGCGTCCCCCGCCGCGCCGCCGCCGCGCCGCGACCGCGCCCCGCTCGCGCTCTCCCCCGACACCAGCGACGAGGGCAGCGACCTCTCGCTCATCATCATGGAGAACGAGCTCAGCGAGATGAAAGGTGAGATACGACACCGACGATTACAAGTCTACGAGTAGTTGTATATTCAGTGCCGTATTTGGGTGGATCAACTGTTTTCTTGTTATTATTCTGTCCAGTCACTTAGGAGACAATGGTGATTAAACGTCTAAGAAAAGTGTTGATAATTTGTAATATTGATATTTTCAAGAGATAGTTTAAATAAGAATGGGCTTATAACTGCTGCAATTACAAAAAAATGTTGAATATTGCCGCCGAAAATCGTAGTTTTAAAGAGTAACGCAGGAGACAGTTATCACCATGGCAACAAGCAACAGAAAAAAGTTGATTGACCCATTTACCCCTAGGCCCACAAGGCCCGGGCCTGGGGCCCAGCCAGTCTAGGGGCCCCAGTTTCAGAAGTAGAACTTGTACCATACTTATGTTCTCCCTATTTATCACCTAAAATACTACTACCCACTATTTAATTTGCTGAAAAGCATTTTCCCCCAAATGCTATGTGCCTAGGGGCCCTGGCCGTCTTAAGTCCAGGCCTGTGCATGTTATCCGATAACCGACAATAATGAGACCCTGTTCCTACTATCTAAGCAGTTACGAAACCAGTTTATTGGCTTCATTTGGCATCTAATCTGTTCGTATATGGCGAAGAAATTAATTGCTATATAGGCCAAATTAATTGCCATATAACGACTATGTAATGACTAGTCGACGCATCAAAAGATGATAGTCAAATTTATAGTGTTGCCACAAAGATCTAGATATAAAAAAATTAGACGCGGGCTACTTGGTGGGCACACACGGGGCACAGCACGTGTTCACATATAGGTCGCTAAGGTGTAAGCCTTTCAAATAAACAGCAGCGACACACAAAGCATAAGGAAAAAATCGAAAGGTATTCTGGCATTAGGGTGGTAGAGAGGTTAACACGTTGAACCGGTAAGCCCAGCCTTCCGCCAGGGTTACGTATTTAAATTTTTCTTCGTGCAATTTTCCGTCTATTGTTCGTGCGTTTTCGTTATAGGTTCAGTCAAATTGTTGTTCAAATTAAAGCATATTTTATTGTTTCCAGTTCAAATGGACGCGAGTCGCGTCGTAGTGACGCACCTACCGATTGTGGAGGACGGACTGTCTTCAGGCCACGCCTCCGACAATGACAATAATAATCAACTACCAACGCTACAGGTATGAAGTTTATTGTTAAATACATGGGACAATCTTACACAAATTAGATCCAAACTAAGTAATATATACATAAATAGATACCATCCATGATCCAGGAACCTAGAATTCATCACACAAATATTTGGCCTTGCCGGGATTCGAACCCAGGACCGTCGCCTCAGGAACTACCACTGCGCCAACCGAGTCCCATGGGAACACTACATTTTGGGATAAAAAATAGTGTTAATCCAGGGTGTCAACTACCATCAAACCAATTCAATTTATCAAAATTAGTCCAGCCGTTTGAGCGTGAAGAAGTAACAAACATACACGTAAACACACTCACAAACTTTCGCCTTTATAATATTAGTGTGATATACTTGCGACCCAAAGAAGAATTGAGTCAAGTCTGCTATATGTTCTAATGGGGCGACGTTTTTCGGTCATTTAAGGCGACGGGTAATGCGAAACTAGCGCAACATTCGATTTTTTTCTTATACCTTCATAATCTGAAATTGTTTTAGAAATAGCTGAAGTCTAGGAGCTAGCAAAACACCTTTAATATTTATTAAATCACTATATACAATTTGTTCACTGTAGTTTACCTTACAAAACTTGTTCACGTCAAAAGCGGCCACTTAGTTTTGGGCAAGTTTTTAGAGACAACTAAAGAACAAGAAATTGTGTATAATGATTTAATAAACACTAAAGGTGTTTTTCTAGCTCCTAATATCTTGCAATTACTGAAAATTTATCTGGTTTGGAAGATATAATAAAAATTCGTAAGTGGCGCTTAGTTTCGCATTACCCGTCCCCTTAATTAATGTGCACTTTCCGTAAGACACGTTGTTTGAATTTACAATGAAAAAATCTTAAGTCATAGGAAATTACAAATCGTATTTTGTGTTATCCTCAAATTCATTTCTTATTCTTCTGCTCTATTCCGTCCTGTTCCCTCTTGTTTCATATGTTTAATATGACCTTTGCTTGGCAGACGCACTCTTCGGTGATAATCGAGGAGATAGTGGAGAACGGCACCAGCACAGAGCCTCATATGCTGTCGGACGCTGACCTGCACTCCTTAGACCCTTTAGGTAACGTATTTTCTACGGAACACCAAAAAATTCCGAAAATTAATCTATCCGACACCATAGTTCAACCGGAAGCAAAAGTGCTATGCCAAAAGATCATATCTGCTGTGGATTATATTACACAATTAAATTAGGTTAGATGAGGGTGATATCCCAAAAAGAGGTATAGGCAAAACTTCAAAATGCACAGTTATCGTGATTTGGGTATATTTTTTTGTAACTCGAACATTTGTTTTCGGAAAACATCATTTCGCTTCGTTCGTTGACCGCGGTACAGTCTGGGGAACTTAGTGTAGTCTGAAATCGGGGACGACACTACAGTATTGCCACTTTTTAATTTCTACTCTTTATGGTCACCCTGTAATATTTTTTTAAAAAGTGATTATTTGAGTGCACAAGTTGGAAGTGATTACGACTTTTATGAAGCATCCCCGAGGTTGTCTGATATTTATTATTTAAAATTTTGCGCCTCTGAAAATGCCACCGGGGCAGGCTTGGATATTCTGACCACAATAAAGAGACCAAATCCTTGTGACAACATTCACTGATAAGACTACAGAGCACCATAATCGGTATTTGATGACAGCTCAAATCAGCTACTCTTTATGAAATGTCAAAAACGATCTTAGTAAAACATAGTATTGTAACCTAAAGTATGATTGACATGTAACCATGGTGCTATCAATAAATGATTATAAATATAATTGTATTGTAGTATGAAGTTTCTATAAAGATACTGGCTTGTGACGTCATAAAGTACGAGTAGAGTAGAAGTACGAAACACGACTGCTTTTAAATTTTTGTTCATTTTAAAATAGTATATCCAAAATATAGTGGTTGTTCATTTGATTCCGGGTATCTTTTAAAGTGTGTTTAGTGGTTTCAATGATACATATTTTCACTAGAGTTAAATACTGTATTCAGACTGTTTTTGTCTTGCAGCGTGCAGCGAGGTGTCGCCGCCGCCGCCGGCGCCCGCGCCGCACCGGCCGCCGGACGAGGCGGCGCCCGAGCGCGCGCCGCCCCCCGCGCACGCGCCGCACGCCACGCACACGGCGCACGTCACGCACGCTGCGCATTCGCCACATGTGGCGCACGACGACTACCCTAACAGGTAAAGGGCTTCTATACTTTTATAAAATTGACAACATTTCATATTTTTAAGACTACATTTTTATTACTTTATCGAATTTCGCTGAGAAATACAGAGGATGCATGAAATCACTCCTTTTAAAATATAGTCATTCCATGACACAATGGAAAGGTTACTTAAGGTAGGACCGTACTGGCCGTAACTACGCGACGCGACACGAGGCAACCAAATATTTTTGTATAGAATTGGATGTCGCGCCGCGTAGTCCGCTGACGCGTAGTGCGTTCTATCTCATACAATTTCATACAAATAATATTTAACCGCGTCTCGTAGCGTCGCTCCGCTGCCGCGTAGTTACGCCCAGTGCGGTTCTACCTTTAGTCGGGTGTCCATTTAAAACAAACGAATGACGTTTTAGTGCACACTGTTGATAAGCTGTCAATCTAAAGTGATAGCTCAGTAATGGCAAACACAACTAACCAACAACAACTATTCATCCACCAGATGGCTTCACCTCGACTGATCTCATACAATAGTCGTCAATACTATTTATAATAAGTATATCAATAAATATTACGACCTAGTCCCAAACTAAGCAAAGCTTGTAGGTACTAATAGGTACTCGACGACGATATACATAATATTTACTTAAATACATATATAAAATAATAAACATGCACACCGTTAAAATTAATTCAACTAATCTTGAATCTAAAAATACATCGCATACCGTGACCGTGATATTAGTAAATAAGTATGCAAATTTTGTTTATTTGTGTACATAATATACATATAACGTATAAAACAAGCCCATTAATAAATAACAAATCGTTTGTCATTAGGAAAAGGCCATCGTCGGCTCAAAGTGCAGACTCCGTGGAGATCAAACCTGCCAGTGGAGAAGAAGGTAAAGTAATTTATATTAATTATTCTACATAGTACATAACATGGTACTTACATAGTAACGTGGGTCATTTGTCATCTCAGAACTTTATAACCGACTTTAAAAAAAGGAGAAGGTTCTATGTTTCACTATATGCATTTTTAGGGTTCCGTACCCAAAGGGTAAAAACGGGACCCTGTTACTGAGACTTCGCTGTCCGTCCGTCCGTCCGTCCGTCCGTCTGTCACCAGGCTGTATCTCAAGAACGGTGATAGCTAGACAGTTGAAATTTTCACAGATTATGTTGTATTTCTATTGCCGCTATAACAACAAATACTAAAAATAAAATAAAATAAATATTTAAGGGGTGCTCCCATACAACAAACTTGTTATAGATTATGGTACGGAACCCTTCATGCGCGAGTCGGACTCGCACTTGCCCAATTTCTATGTATGTTCACCGATAACTCCGCAATTTTGGATCGATTTTCACATTTTTTATGGCTTTTAGTTTATTTTTTTTACCGAATTCAGTAGTAGGCTGTGTTCACAACATAAATAAGAGTAATATAGTGTACAGTGTTTTTTGATTAGGTGGCTTGACAAGATGAACCTTCTGAACTCTAAAAACGTTTTGAGCATAACAACAATACCGGACGGAATTCATTGTCTCGAAGGTACTGCAACACAACAACATGAACGTAACATCACGCTCGAAACGTCGAGGAAATTAAATAAACACTTTGAACGCGATTAAGTCCCGTTTTGTTATACTGTGTGAAAATCGTATAACTTTAAATAAATATAAAATAAGAATGACATAAAAGAAATGTTTACTTGTTTAGCTGCAGCAAGATGCTGTAGCTTGCGTAGGTGATACAACTAAATTAAGTAATTGTTACAGACGAAGCTGATACAGATTTGGAGACTGACAGATTACTAGGCCAGCAAAGGACAGATGACCAAGGCTTTTTCGACGATAAAGTGAGTAACAAAATTATCCACTCACTTAAATCGAATTTGAATTTGGAGTTGAATCCAATTTTTTTTTTATATCATATAAAACTAGTCTCTGTAAGCGGTCCATAATTTTTCAAAATGGCTGAAACTGTCTTTTTTATGTTTTCGACCCAGATCGATCGATCTTCCCAATTTTTGAAAAATCGAAAAACAAAATGTAAATTTTTGAACCTGCTTATAAAATTTTACGAGATTGAGAAATGCGGCCTGTGGGCGAAAACAGCCGAATATCCGGACAAAGGGACATCCGGAAATGAGAAATATTTTGACATACTTACCCGTAGTTAAATTAACGGGGGAACCCAACCAACTGTTGACTGTAAAAACTTTAGGTATAAACAATCTAAGTGTTTATTAAGGTGATGCATATTAAAAAACAATGCCTAAGAATAACAGATCCTTTCATCAACAAAAGAAGACGCAAACATGTCTGCAAACAGACAGTAAACTGTCGCTAAAACTATAATGAAGTCTTAAAACTCAACACAGATTTTGGCGAGAAGTAAAACGAATTAAATTTTGTTAGGGTTCCGTACCTCAAAAGGAAAACGGAACCCTTATAGGATCCCATGTTATGACGCCTAGAGACCATATACATCTCTAAGAAATTTAGGTTAAATAATTATTTTCTATTTTAAATTATTTACGTTGACGCCTAGAGACCTTATACATCTCTGTGGAATTAAATTAATTAAGTAATTATATTTTATTGCATGTTGTGACACCCAGAGACTTTATACATCTCTGGGTATATTTAATATTATAAATTTATCGTTAAATTTTTTATTTTAATGTTCCTACTTAACATTGATTTGGAGTATCTATACCTACATCTCCTTTACGTGTACTAGTGTAATTAGTTATAACACAAATGTTATCATTGTAATTGTTTTAAGTATTATTTACGAAAAATGACTTACTGTTGAGTTTCTTTCGGCTTTCTTCTCAACAGCGGTCTCCTCTTGCGAAATGCCGGTAGATTCACAATCTGACTTGTAAAAGTGCCCCTGTGGCCTACTTACTGGATAAATTATTTCATTTCATTTCATTTCGATCACTTCGTTCTCCGTCTGTCTGTCTGTCAAGACCCTTTTTCTCAGGAACGCGTGGAGGTAAGAAGCTGAAATTCGTATCAAATACCTACTCAGGTCTACTGTCCCTTGGAGCTGTGAAAAAACCAAACTTCTAAACCAACGCAATCAAAAGATACAGCCGTTTATGCTGCAAATTTTCGACACTCGCAATGGAATCAAAACCTACAGGATACTTCCCGTGAACTCAAAATCTTGAAATTTGGTACGAAGCCACGTCTTATAACACAAATAAAGGAAAAATTGCGAAAAGCATAATTTTTACTTTTACTTATATACCTACAGGTTTGTTCCCCTCGCGCGCGAAGATAGGTGCGCGTTTCGGACTCGCACTTAGCCGGTTTTTACCTTTCCTTGAACTTGAAACCACTTGCAATTTAGAAAAAAGCTCCACTAGGCCATCTACTCATAGCGTAACAGTATTTGAATAAATTTGCATAATATCATCTGGTACCTTTCCAAAAAAGGGCATTTCTAATAAGGAAATTCAAGTCGGTTACTACCTTACGTAAATTAAGAAATAGTGGTCTTAATTATGCTACTGCGCGCAGTGAGGTCATGCGCGCGAGCATGATTTAGATCAAGCGACCTTGCTATACTATTGTGGTGCGCGGAGAGTATAATGTGCGTGGGAGTGGAATTTTATACCTATTATGCTTGTTACTCAGTGAGGATGGTGTGAGATAGATTTAATGTTTATTTAAATTATAATATGAATGAATGTGTTTTTGCCATTAAAATAGCATGAAAAGCTGTTTGTTTGTATACATTAAAGAGATAAATTTGCGACAAAGAATTAGGTGCCGGTATCTAAACTTCTTTTAACAGCGTAACTGTTCATTATTATGATGTCTTGATAAAATATTTATGATTCATTAAGAACCTATTGGCTTGAAACTGTTTTAAGTTGTATGTATGTATATACCGTGCATGTCTAGATTTTTTACTGTGTTACTGCATGTAATTATTGTAAAAATAAATAAAAGATGTGCATACACATTTGACCATTTTTGACGGAACATCATAGTTATAAAAGTTTGTCTTTCTCGCACAAGTGTTTACATATCATTACAACGCCAGTGCCGGCACACATGTGTAAGCTTTCAATAATAAGATACACAGGTCTCGTGACGCGTCTGTGTCACTAATCTTTGCGCACCCATGTGTTTACACATCATAACACCGCCAGTGCCAGCGCACCATGTGAACCGCTCACATGTGTCTGTCTTCGATGTGTGCGTGTTTACTTTTCGATACCGTATCTACTGACCGCCTGATAACAACTTATTGATGCATTCCTCCTTCGAAACTTAATCAATAAAGAACCCTTTTCGACCATGAGTGCGGAGGAAAAGGAACCTTGTTTAGTGCCAAAAGAAATCCAGCTGGACTGTAAAGAGGTTTACAGCGAGACTAATAACAATGTTCAAAGTGTCCCCGATAAAGAACCTTGTTTGGTTTCAAAGGATATTGAGCAGTCTGACGCGGAATGCGAAGAAAATTGTAAGGTTGTTTATAGTGTCGAAAATAGTGAGACGCACAATAATGAAATTGACAAACAAATTAGTGAAAATGTAGATAATGGCAGAACTGGCCAGTTAGAAAATGAATGTGATAAGGAAGTGGAAACATGTTGTGTGAATGAAGAAATAAGTGACTCAAATGGTGATGAAATTGGTTCGAAGAATGATAGTGAGTCGAACAATGAGGATAAAATACAGGATACAACGAATTGTAACACAAAGGTTAGTTTATTCTGTTGGGGCACAGTTTTTTTTCTTTCATGAAATTTCCTACATTCTAAATACTTAAGTGTCTTCTTAATTTTATGCTAGTAGGTACTTGGAGACGTATTTATTGTAAGGTCATAAAGTGAACTCGAATATTTGATCCTGGGTCATGGATGTTATCTATGTATACATACATATATCGTCGCCTAGTACCCATTGTGCTTTGGTTAGTTTGGGACTAGTTCGATTGATAGTGACTTATTTCTTTATCGTGTGAGAGCCGCTAAATTTTGAGTGTGAGGGCCTTTGACATAGTTTTTTTATCGCTTGTTGCAAATCATGCAAATGTAAAATAATCTTACATTATTTAACCGACACTACGCAATGATTCGTGCCATATCTTCCGTACTAAATATAACCACTGCAACGAATTTTTATAGCTGATAAGGCTGCTAAAATCCACGTTTATTTCCCTCTCTTTCGTCTAGTAAGTGTAACCAATAATTTTAGCAAGTTTTGTGAAAACATTTAATCGGTGCTAACTTAAATAGCATAACTGAGTACCTACTATAACTAATTTCGTACCTATTACTGTCAAGCTTGTTCAAGTATGTTTAGGTATAGTGATTATGGGTACCTAAAAGATTCCATCGCCAATAAAACCTATGCTATATTGTTAATTGGATTGACCTCTGTGACCTTCAACTGCTTTCGACCTGTGTATTAAATCCCTGCTGGGCATAGGCGACCAGCCGATCTGGAGAGCCTTAAACAGATTGCGTTCCCAGGTTTACCTCTGTAAAGAGATCATGCTAAAATCGCCCTATAGTGTTTGTTAAGTGCGTATTGCTAACACCAACACTGGCTCGACTGACTGGCTCTTCACCACACTCAGTTTCGCCTCCGCCATTCGTAGGTATATTCGAGGGTAAAAATGGGACCCTTTACTGAGACTTCGCTGTCCGTCCGTCCGTCCGTCTGTCACCAGGCTGTATCTCAAGAACGGTGATAGCTAGACAGTTGAAATTTTCACAGATGATGTATTTCTATTGACGCTATAACAACAAATACTAAAAATAAAATAAAATAAATGTTTAAGAGGGGCTCCCAAACAACAAACTTGTTAGTCGGAGTCGGACTCGCACTTGCCCAATTTTTCTTTGGCTTTTGCCTTCAATACGTGACATATGAGACAGCGTATGTAAATATGCTATTTGAGCTACTCACACGCATACACTACACGCCCTAAGTGGCTTAGACGCTCAATGTGCATGTGGCACCACCCCCCACACGATGGCGGACATGTTGTCTTCCCCAGCAAGCCCTTACACGTGTTCCGAGCAGGACCTACGATCTGTCGTAGCCCGATTCTCTTTCCCCTCTCCTCCCGCCCTAAGGCAGCCTGACCCGTTTCAATCTATTCACGACGCAGTTCATGCGCACAGTGCGCCCGCGTCAAGCCCACCCCACCCCTTCTGCCAAGGGTCTGACACGCTTTGATAGAGAAAGATAGCCTTATTCAGATTTAATACGGTGAATAGAGACTAAAGTACTATGTGTGACCTTACAAACGGTCCGGTAGTTTTGAATTTTTGATATGTTGTCTAGGATGGTTAGTCAGTGTTTAAAATGCAAAATGCACAATTCCCCCCCCTCCGCGCCCGCCGCCATATTGAAAAAACCGGCACTTTCTTCATATTTTTGCTCATATCTTCCTTTAGGAGCATTTTAGCTAGAAGAAAGCTTCGACAATGTTATAGAGAGTTAAATTTACTACATTTTCCATTTTATATTGTTTTTCTAGGACAGATACTTACGGAGATATCTACATTTAAAAAAACGTAAAAAATCCCAATTTCCTACTGAAAAACAAACTTCTGGATTATATCTTCGTTTAGAAGCATTTTAGCTACAACAAAGCTTGGGCAATGTTGTAGAGAATTAAATTTACTATAATTTACACTTCAAATTTTGTTTCAAGGACGGTTAGTTACGGAGATATGCACATTTAAAAAACAGGAAAAGTCGAATTTTCCGAAAATTTCTGAAAATTCTTGGTTTAGAACGCTGTCATTCAGTTAGGGACTTGTCTAGGACAAATTAAAACATGTAGGAAATATAATTGCTTATAAAACTCATGTCCATTTTTACATACATTTTCGGAAAATGTAACTTTATTTTTGACATATCTCCGTAATTATCTGTCCTAGAAACAAAATTTGAAATGTAAATTATAGTAAATTTAATTCTCTACAAAATTGCCCAAGCACTGTTCTAGCTAAAATGCTCCTAAACGAAGATATAATCCAGAAGTTTGTTTTTGAGTTGAAAATTGCAATTTCTTAAGTTTTTTTAAATGTGCATATCTTCGTAACTATCTGTCCTAGAAACAAAATATAAAATGGAAAATGTAGTAAATTTAACTCTCTATAACATTGTCGAAGCTTTCTTCTAGCTAAAATGCTCCTAAAGGAAGATATGAGCAAAAATATGAAGAAAGTGCCGGTTTTTTTCAATATGGCGGCGGGCGCGGAGGGGGGGGGAATTGTGCATTTTGCATTTTAAACACTGACTAACCATCCTAGACAACATATCAAAAATTCAAAACTACCGGACCGTTTGTAAGGTCAAAATCCTTTATTCACTGAATTAATTCCTAAAAGAAGAAATAGAAAAGTGTGCCATGTTTTGTCTTTATCAGCGACCGAGCATTTTTTCATGGTCGGGTTATTGGCACAATTCAAATTCGAAGCAAAACAATCAGCTAGTGTCAAAACTACTAATGAAATAAACGGTTTTCTGTATTAAATTATTATAATTACCACATAATTTACATACTAACGGATGTGGAGTGTTTACGCGTAGCATCAAAAATGGTGGGATGTTCAGTGCTTGGCTGTAAAAGCAACAGCTTACGAAAAGAAGCGAATGTTACATTTCATGCGTAAGTACAAGTTTTTTAGTGTTTTGATCACCTATTTCTTTCTCAAATGTCACAAGAATCAAGTTACAAAGTTAAATCATTAGTTATATCATGAAAAAACTTGATAAAATAGGAAAAATCTCTAAATTATTTTCAAAATAACTCGGAGCATTTTGACATGTAAATATTGCAAATCGGTCAAATTGCGTAGCATAAATCTACGATAGAAGCCAGCTAACATAGACGTCTAAATAAATCAGTCGGTTTATAATCCAATTTGGGGATGCCTAGATATAAAATAAAAATTACCCCCATATTTGGGGAATCTATAGCAAATTGATATTTTCAGTTCTCCGATTCCGACAGAGAAAGAACCGTGTAAAAAATTAATAGCAAGGCCTGAGAAAAATTATATTTTCGCAACTAGTATTGGTGATATCCTATCTAGGTACTTATGTCATTTACAATTTTACTATTTAATTTTGCTTTGTTACAGAATGTCCCAATAAGGCGGTGCGTCCATGAACGTGGACTGTCACGATGGATTTAAAGTATCCTGAGTAGAATAGAAGAAAAAGAAGAAAGAAGAAGTTTCATCCTATTTTTTTAGTACTGGCCAGAAAAATTCTACAGTATTCAAGAGCAAATCAAAAATTTTGCTTAGAAACAATTGTTGTAAATACATATTATTTAAAGTTTAAACTAATTTCATTATTTTTATTATCAGAGAACCCAAGTATATTATTTTTATTTGATTATACGGACTAGTTTTGAAAATACTAAAGATAAAGGTGAAAGCAGCGTCGTCTAAGACTCAAATCAATCAGCACTCAAATGACGACACCTTGTGGAAAATTGACAGTCGTAGCCTATAAAAGAACAGCACTACAATTTTCATACTAAACCCGCCTTAGTGATAGTCCGACTTTACTGCTCTGTGACCAATTATTTACCTATCGCCTATGGTCTTTAAAAATGAGGAACAAATAGATTTTTAATCGTTAATTGGAATATTTTCAAAAATATAAAAAGGGAGTACATCATTTTTTTATCCTTTAATCTTTATTTGATGTTATCGGAAAATGAGTAAAAAATAAATAAATGTGAATTCGAGTACTTGGAACGTTTCTCTCTAACCACTTTTTATGGGGTTTTTTTTTGCGACCATGGCAACCCCACATTTTGACGTCATTATATGTCTTTCTCTTACGCCTGGTCGCTCTGTGGCAAATCTATAACTACTATACTATATCTATGCCTTCTGCAGTGGCGCGGAGATAATCCCATTAGCGAGTACTCCCACACAAAGTCCGACTCACTGGTAGTGAGGGTACAGAATACTTAATAGTACTACAGAGTGAGGGCTAAACACTAAACAGCGCTAATACAGTTCAAGTTATGTTTAAAAAAAACAGGACCTACGAAACGCGAAACATAGGGCGCTGGCCTGCTCTAATGGTCCCGCACTATATGAAGCCATCGACACAAGGATTTTGTGAGATGCTGGGTCCCAGCAACGAGGAGATCACGTGGTCACCCTATACCTCTTACAGGCCCGGAACTTGGACTGTCCGAGTCCGAGGGCTAGCTTTGCATGCGTGTCTACAATCTTGTATGGTGACAATTTGAACTGCTTTCAGGGCTGGCGCAAACCGAAGTCGCGTACGGTGATGCCAGCGGGCAGCGTGACGGGGTCAGCGCGCTCGCCACCTCACGACGACGCGAGAGAAGATGACGTGCATCATAATGGAAAGGTATGCCTTCTCTAATCATTATAAAAAACGGTTTACACTCACGTAATCATTGTCAGGAACGGTCTGACATATTTCGAACTCATATGGAGCTGTTCATCAGGGGCAGATAGCTGCTACGCGACTCGCGGCTCACATATAGTAGATAGTTTTAATAATAGTATCGTATGTTTCTCGTCATAACTGGTCGACATGAAGTCAAGGTTTCGTTCGATATCAGGACGGATCCTAATGCGGTGATCCATGTGGTGATGTGGTCTCTTCAGTACCACAATGACGGAGCTGCGCTATATACGCCAATTGATATGACACAATAACGGCGATACCACGACCTTGCGCGACCAGCGGCGCGGTGAGCGGTTAAGCAAGAGCTCCGAGCGAGGCCGCTATATGAGTGAGCGAGACCGCGCGCCGCGCTGCTCAACGCTAAGGCCCAATTCATGGCATCTCCCTGCTGCTAGTACAGTCGCCAACAGATATATTGAAGCAAATAATGTTTTTATAAATATATACCTGAATATATACTTAAACGACTTTTTCTTTTTTCTCAGGATAAAGATGGGAAAAAGAAAAGCAAAAACAAAGAAGGTGAGCATTTTGATTTTATCTTTTAAACAATATATTTATTAATAATCAGGCTTCGGTACTTATTGTATAGGGTATGAATTACGTTATTAAAGTTGGCTCCATTGCTCTCTAACATCCTTCAGCCTACAGTGCTACGAAAACTCCGAATCCTGATTATAAAATTCATAAACAATATAACTAATCACAACGCAATTTTCTGCCGCTTTTGGACCTTTGTCGGTGAGTTTACGTTTTAACATATTTGCATAAAAAATCATAGGTTTGACAATTTGATTTAAAATATAATAAATTCGGGTATTGATGTAAGACCTTAAACTTACTTGTAAATATTTCTGTGACAATCTTGAAATCTGCCTCTTGATTTCGCAGAAAGCCACACTTAAAATAATTTGTCCTTAAAATGATGAATTGCTAAACAAATCATAGTTTACTGTCACTTATCTAAAGGAACCACTGAGTTTCAATATTTTTATTGCGATGTTCATTGAATCTTAGTTCCTTTTTCTCTAGAATGGTAATGTTTTTAACAAAATTACGTGATAATTGAATTTAAAGTTTGGTGATATACATAAACATATTAATCAACCACAAGGGCCCATTTAAATATCAATAATGGACTTAAAATTAGTACATTGACATCTTACTTTTTCAGACATGCGTTCAGTTCTCATCGAAGGTGTACTGTTCCGAGCTCGGTACCTCGGCTCCACACAGCTCGCCTGCGAAGGACAGCCCACCAAGGCGACAAGGATGCTGCAAGCCGAAGAAGCAGTCTCCAGAATCAAGGTAAAATTGGATGTTCAACTATTCCAAATCCTAACCTCAATTTAAAAAAAAGGAGGGAAACGCACGCCATGTCAGAAACCATAGACAAAATAAATGTCAAATGGAGTTTCATAATTATGTGTTTAATTTTTCCGGTAACCGGTGTTTGTAGTTGGGAATAATAATCTTGTGATTTTTTAACTAATTCTACTTGTATGATTTCATTTTAATTCTTATAACTTTGATAAAATATAACTGATACTAATTTCGTTTTCAAATTTATTAGACAGGTTGCACAACATACTATAAATATCTTACTATCTTCACTATTTCTTTTAAACTAATATGCATTCTCATTGTAAAGTTTTAATATTCGTGGCAAAAACCACGTTTGCCAGTGTGAATCGGTATAAATGTAAAATATTATTTTAGTAGACTTGCGTTGGAAAGAGCATGGAATTACTACTTCTGTCTTTCACTTTTTCGTGCCTATATCATTATGCACCGAACTAAAAACAAAAAGTGCTCACTGGCTACTAAAATGCTTTCTTGTCTATGATTAGGACTACTAAAAACCTTCTACTAAAACACAACAATATTTAAAACAATTCGCAGACAAAACACACACTTTCCTATTTTAAAAATCGAACACTACCTTACCTATGCTATGGGCACTCCTTCGCACGGCTCCTGTCTAATCATTGTCATTTTGTATATATACCTACGTAATTTCATGCTCATTAGGTTTAGTGTTTTGAGAATGCTAGTGGGTTGTCCTGATTCCTTAGTGCCTAAAACGAAATAGAGATGTGGAAAAAGACTGTAACCGTTCAAAGTCTGCCAAACCGTTTTGCTCTTATTGACATGGCACTAGAGTATTTTTTTCAGTGTGCTCCTCACCCCTCGACCCGACCCAGGAAGACTATAGTCATGGCCGGCTAACCTCCTCTGGATTTTATCGCTTGTCGCTCTGCTTTTACCCTTTTTTGCACATATTTGGTAAAAAAAAGGTAAGGTGCTGTGCTAGTTTCACCTTTTGGCATGCTCACGATTTGATTAATACGGGGACGAAGATGCTTTAAACACTACTTGAAACAAATGCAAAGAGTTCCATATGTCCACCCACCCAAATTTAAATGAAGAAAGCAATCGTAACAGTTTTCTGCGTTTCGATTGGTCTTTATTAGTCCTTTTCTGCCGAGGACTGTACATAGCAAGAAATTACGATAAACCTATTGCTAACATGATAACATACATCCTGGTCTCGGCGCCAAAGCTTCGTTCATTACATAAATAAAGCCGTTTTATGTGAAATAAAGTAAAGTTGACAGCTGTATTTATTGAAGGTCATTTAGCTCTGGCTATTAAGACGCTCAGATTATTGTTGTTCGTATTAGCATGACTAAAATGTCCATAACAAATACTTAGCTTCTCTTTGACCTCGCCAGAAAAGGACAACATGGGTGTGGACTGTTCCAGCGCAAAGTTTGTGCACTGATTGTTTCTATTCACGATAAGCAACTCTCTGAAATACCTGACTAGAACCAGAAACCTATACTGTATTATATTACATTCAAACTACGCAGCACTAAGTCGCATATAATTTGCAAATAAAACGCAATGCCTGTGTAGTAATGCGGTATACGGGTGCGTTCGAACATCTTTAGGTAAAACTCAGGTATATTATTTAAATCGAACTAAAAATCATCACAAAATTGCACATATTTAAGTCTGTCAGTAAAGTAAATGATAATAGAAACTTGTTGCTGTTTTAATATAGTTTTTGGATAATCCGCCGATGAATATGCTCATAATCCATTCTGGCTAACAAAGCTATGTTTGCATGTGCTTGTGGTGTGCAACTTCTATTATTGTGAAGGAAGAAAAGACGCAAGTAGTCGTCGTCTTTGTCTTTGCGTTCGCAGCCGCTGCATTTGTACATGTACAAGTCTTAGGTACCATTGTCTGGCATAGATTTTGAAAGTCCTAACGTGTTTTTGTCATAAAATCGTTATGGCTCACGTCATAAAATTTAATTTTTCACACATTTCAAAATTGTTATAAGACAAACCTAACCTAACTCAAGCTATTGAGTCATTCCTTCAAAACTCTTGTAAAGTTTCAGAATTAATACAACGATTTTATGTCAAACAATCCATTATGGCTTTTTGATGCGTATGCGAGAAGAAGGGTGGCCTTTAGGTACACATCGCAGCACGCCAACATAAGTTGAAGTATCTACATATATCCCTATAATAGGATCATTGTAATAGCGTCCTTACTCATAGGCCGACATTTCACTTGGCTGTACTTGTCAAAGATGTTACCGTCTCTTTTGTATTATTTAAAAAAATTAAAAAAACAAAAGAAATTCAGCCAATGTTTGACAATTCAGCCAGCTGTACACACTCGTTTACTCGTCTCCCGCTTCGCACGTTTCATTGTACGCACGTCGTAACCCGATTCACACCGGCTGATGTGGCCACGAACGGATGCACCCGCGAAATAGCTTCAACGCACTACGGACCCTGACTAATTAACGTTTTCGACGACGCTTTCATACTAACAGAGACGCTCGCTTCTCACATTACTGTTGAGTGTTTTGGAGTTGTTTTGCTTGCTTTTGCGCAGTTGTGTATGTGCGGAGTTTCTATGGAGTTGGGGTATTATTGGTTAAATATGCTTGAAAAACGCCGCCATTCTCATACAAATTTGCTTCACAAGCATTCAGGACATAAGAAATTGGTATTTCAGTTAGATTTAGACTAGCATGTGAACAGAAAGATTAACATAAGGCTAATGTAGGAACAGTTAACTTGAACAAATCATCCCAGGAGAAGGAAAGATAAAATACTCACAAATTTAATTCAAGATTGCAATAAAAACTAGGCCTGAACAGCAAGAGAAGTTAGGTTAGCATTTTCAAGTTGAACCAAGTTTACTTTACTTAGGATTTAGAGAAATTATATTAAAATATCATTAACAATTTTCTTGAGTAACGAGATAGGTTCTATAGATACTTGTTTAATAAAAAAAATGCATTTAATGGCCGAGTCACGACCAAGCGACAGCGGGTGTCGGCCATAAATAAAGTGAGACCGCACTCCGACCTCACTATGGCTACCGCTCTACGCTACCGCGTACTATCAATGTCGTGGCGGCTGTAACATAGTTCAGTAGGCCTAGCATATCTTGCCGCATCATCGCTTGGAAGGATAGAGAAAGAGTCGCGAGTCATAGTCATGCATCTACACAGGTTAGACAAGATTGGCAAGAAGATAGGTAGAAAAAAGCTAAGTAAAATGACTCAGTGTGAGAGCGAGCGTCTGAGGAGGCTAGCCGTCCACAGTGGGGCTGCGAGGGCCCGTACTCCGGAGTGTACGCGGCGCCGGCGGCAGTGTTCCGGCTCACCTTCCTGGGCTCGGTCGAGGTGGACGAGGACAGGAGACGGAAGAAGAGGCTCAAGAAGAACATGGTGGAAGAGGCCGTTAATAAGATCAAGGTGGTTTGGTTGGGAAAGAAAGTTCTCGAGAACATTTCCCATACAAATGGGGAACACGTCTAGTTGGCGGGGGCACTGTAAGGGGCTTCCAAAGTAGCGCACAGGCTGAATAAGCGCTTATACGGCTCTTAGACAGTTATAATAACCTGAATAAGGGCTGTGTAAGCTCTTGCAGTATGTTTGCTACGTGGGTTGGGGAGTGTTTGGGGAAATAGGGGTTAAATAGGCGGGGTGTTTAAGGGTGTTGTAGCTGGAACATCATTCAAGGGGAGAGTGATGATTTAGGCGGTAAGGAGGAGGGTTATGAAAGGAAGTTATTAGGGAAGTTTGGGGGCTAGACAGAAGGTGTTATGGGAGTTTTAAGGGAAAGATGAAAGTTAGGTAAAACTTTGCCCATACAATAGGACATCTCAGAAACGACATTACATATCTAACATAATATGACATTATTTTAAGATGCTAATAATTTGGCTTCGATCTTATGATATGGTTTTGAAATGTGTGTATGGTTTATTAAAAAAATAAGTGCGCACATGAGATTTAAAAATATTTATATTAGAATCTGTACCTACAAATATATACATGTAAGAAAGCCCAGTTATGAACAGTTGCACAAACAAACTGGTCACCATTCACCGTGCCGAGAGAAGTGCTAAACACATGAAAATAAAATGAAAAAAAATATGTGTGCATATTTCAAATTTCTACATCTGGGTATCAATTAATATGTAACATTAATTTGAAAGGCTAAGGGTTAAGAGAAGAACTGGCTAAGTCACGACTGCTTAATTTCGCGGTACCTACAGAAACTTGAAGTTGTCAAATCCTCTAAGTAAAAATATATTATGAAAAAATCGGGAATGTTGGGATCCATTAGACCATCATCCATTGAGTATCCTTGTTTATGAGTAGTCGTTATAATCATGATGAACTCACAAATTCTGTGGCCTTAGACTAGAATACTTAAATAAAAAAAAATTACTTGGCCAGTTTTTTCTCTTACCCTTCACCCTTCTCTTCATATTAAGCAGGTACACCTTACAGTGCTTACGCAATATTATACATTTGAATATTTTTGAACGATTTGATATTCATTTACTAGATATAGTACGAATCCTTTTTTGAGGCAGAATTCACTTCGCTCTGTTCTTACAAACAACATTTTGAACGGCCACAAACTGTTACTTTGAAATCAAATCATAAATGCAGTATCTGCAGATGTGGCCGCATGTCACAATACCCATTGGTGTCCATTGTTTTTTAAAACGAAACGAAGAGAATTCGTCCTCAAAAAAGGATTCCTACTTTACTAGGCACTTACCTACTCGTTTCTATAATCGTATCGTTTCGCTTAGCTTTCCAAATATTATCAAAATTAGTCAGGGAGATTACATGAAGGGTTCTGCTACGTACACACTATCATTATTAAGCAAAATAATAATAAAATCTAATTTTTATTACTTAGTAAGGCGTGGCGAGGCTATATTATCAAAAACATGTCTAATTATTTCGTTTTAATGTCTTCTCCACTTCTATCGTAACCTTAATATTGATAGTGTTTCATTGGTAAAAGCATACTCCATGTTCATTGTGTATGTGAATATGAATTTCAATGTAGAATTTGGTTTCAATCATATTCCGTAGCATGCACTAATCATTACTAATAATGTTGTTTTCCCTTCGCCTACCTTGGGGTACCATCAGGCTTTGGTAAGTTCTAAATTCTAAATTGAACACATCCTCGCATGGTCGTGTGTCAGCGCTTATTGTAATAAATTTAATAGAAAGCAAATAAATAACACATATCATTCAATTTTGATATTGTATCTGTATTACAGATAAAAATTTAGTTAGGTTTTTTATAGTACGACGGTGACATACAATCATGTATTTAGTTCAGTGTTGCCAACATTAACCGGCAAGTAAAGTATCTTGCACACGCGACCATGTTAGCATTTTGTACCTACTCTGTGTTAAAGCTAAGCTAATGTACTATGTTTTCCGTTCATAAAGCAACATTACAACATTAATAATTTTTGACATATTTTAGAAAAGAAGATATGCAATTACAATTTAACAAATGCAATTAAAACCGCAAGCATCCATAAGTTTTATGATTAATATATTACATTACTCAAGTTAAATATTGAAAAAAAAAAATCGTGGTCTTTACAAGGCCACGATTATTTTTGAGCGGATATGATGATCTTCGTTTTAAAGACGCATTTTGCGTTTTTTTTTTCAATGGCCGACAAAAAAGAGGAGGGGTGTTATAAATTTAACATGTGTATCTGTGTCATCGTAGTCTGTCTGTGGCATCGTAGCTTCTAAACGGATGGTCCGAGTTGAATGCGTTTTTTTGTCGAAATGGTTCTAAGCTAGGTATGTTTGGTTGGGTCGGGGGTTTTTAAATTTTGAATTCTCTTTAATTCATTCTGAATTCTTTTAAAAGGCTCTAAAATCTTTAGCTACGCAGATAGCCACAACATCAGACAAATATGTAGAATCTTCTGGAAATTAATAATGGTAAACAATATATTTCAGGCGCCAAACAAAACACCACAATGTGAATTAGTTGGGAACTGTAAACGGAGAAAAGTTTGTATAACATTAATTTTGTTTCTTCCAGGCTCCTGAAGGTGAAAACCAGCCAAGCACAGAGGTCGACCTCTTCATATCCACGGAGAAAATAATGGTCCTCAACACAGAACTGAAAGAAATCATGATGGACCATGCTCTGAGGACTATCTCGTACATCGCGGACATTGGGGACTTGGTGGTTCTTATGGCGAGGAGAAGGTTCGTGCCGCACGAGACGGACTCTGATCAACCCAAGTTGAACCGGACGCCGAAGATGATTTGTCACGTTTTTGAAAGTGAAGAGGTGAGATTTGACGTTTTTTTCTTAAACTAGCAATCGCTAGGTAGTCGCTTCACACTTAGAACTACGTCCGCGCGAATCCTTTTATGTTTTCTCCGTCTACGTCCACACTGATATAAAAAGAAACCCGTCCAACCGTTCCTGTCATGTGGATTGTAAAAATAAACAAATGCCACTTATCAGCAATATCTACAAATTCTTAAAACGTAAATGCTATATTACCTGTATATGTGACGTTCTCAAGACGAAGGGCCCACTTTGTCGCTTACAATAAGGGCGGAATTTGTTTGCATCTTTATACTAGTAACACCGGCAACGCGTCCTTATGATAAGCGCCTAAGCGGTACCTTTTGCTTGAAAACGTCACATATCATGATGAGTAAGTATTACAAATTACCGCGAATTTCCAATTATATAGATAGACATTTGTCACGCTAACGAAAGTAGTAACTGCGGCATAAGAGACCGTTCCATTATTAAGTGTCTGTTTTTGTGGTAATAGGTTATAAATAGAACATTTGGTTTTTCGTATTTTAGGCGCAGTTCATAGCACAATCCATCGGCCAAGCCTTCCAAGTGGCATACATGGAATTCCTCAAAGCCAACGGCATCGAGGACCACAGCTTCGTCAAGGAGATGGACTACCAAGAAGTCCTGAACAGCCAAGAGATCTTCGGGGACGAGCTTCAGATGTTCGCGAAGAAGGAGCTGCAGAAGGAAGTGGTGGTGCCGAAGACGAAAGGGGAGATTTTGGGGGTGGTAGTGGTGGAGTCTGGGTGGGGATCCATGCTGCCGACGGTCGTGATAGCCAATCTAGCGCCGGCTGGCGCGGCGGCGAGGTGTGGACAGCTCAATATAGGTAAGATTATTATGAATTCGCAGACATTGAAAGTTTCTCGAATTCAGATATCTTTCGCCTGGAGCTTGTTAAAAATGTGTTCATTTATTTTACCGTTAAATTCGATACATTTTTGCATAAGGGTTTAGAATTTTTTTTTATACTACGACGGTGGCAAACAAGCATGCGGCCTGTTAAGCAGTTACCACCGCCTATGGACACAAGCGCGTTGCCGCCCCTTTAAGAACCTATTCACTCCCCTCTTGAAAAACCGCATACTGTAGCCCCCGGGATAACTTCGAGCTCTTTCCACATGCGGAGCGTTCGCGGTAGAAAATTCCTCTGGAACAGCACAGTTTTTGACCATTTAGGCTCCAGTGTGTAAGGATGAATACCCTGCCGATAGCGAGCAGTGCGACTCTTAGAGTATCCTTTTTTATTGAGAATAAATAAACCTGCAAATCTTCAGAAACGTATTTGTGAATTTGACCGAGTTTGATTAATCTTTAACCTGTTACTCTTCCAGGTGATCAAATAATCGCAATAAACGGCGTGAGCCTAGTCGGGCTGCCGCTCTCCACGTGTCAGACCTACATCAAGAACTCCAAGAACCAGACGGTGGTGAAGCTGACGGTGGTGCCGTGCGCGCCCGTCGTCGAGGTCAAGATCAAGCGGCCGGACACCAAGTATCAGCTCGGGTTCAGCGTGCAGAATGGAGTGGTGAGTACGATCCCTAAAGTTTAGTGTAGATGTGTAAGGTATGACGTAGCGAGTGCGCCGTGCCGTTTTGTACGCCGCAGTGTCCGATGGACGGCGCACACGTCTGGTATGACGGCTCACGCTAGTGAGTCCCGTCGCTCGTAGTGCGGCGCCATAGGGAGAATTGTCAAATTATTTTTCTAAATGCATTTTTTTGTAATAAACTCGTACGTCTAACGCCTTGATCACACGGACCGAGTAAACGAGCGAGACAGTGCTCTGTCTCGCCCGTTTGTCTTGTGTGTGACAGGGAAGAGAGCACTGTCTCGCCCACTGTCTCGGTACGTGTGATCAAGGCATAAGGAATAGAGATTAGAGATGTGCCGTTTTCCTATTTGTATGGGAAATGTTCTCGAGAAAGTTCGTTCCCCATATGAATCGGGAAACGTTCTCGGGTACGGCACATCTTTACTAAGGAAATCGTTTCGTTATTTTTCTTTCTCAAATCTTACCCTTTTCTCAGATATGCAGTTTACTTCGCGGCGGTATCGCCGAGCGAGGCGGCGTGCGTGTCGGGCACCGCATCATAGAGATCAACTCCCAGAGCGTGGTGGCCGTGCCGCACGAGCGGATCGTCAACTTGTTGGCCACCTCCGTGGGCGAGGTGTGTTCTTTAACATCGTACCTCAAAGGCATAGGGTGGGCTAAACTTGGGTGGCCGGGTGGACCGTGCCCACCGCAGTATGCTCTACTGCCCACCGAAATATGTTCCAGTGCCCACCCCAATATGTTCTAGTGCCCACCCCAATATGTTTTAGTGCCCACCCCAATATGTTCTAGTGCACACCTCAATATGTTCTAGTGCAGACCCCAATATGATCTCTTAATTTTTCAGAATAATTATAAAACAAACCTAACCTAACCTACTGAATTCTTTAACACGATGGTTATAAAATCCTGAAAATATTACGGGTTTCAGGAATAAAGTACTTTTGGAATTCTAGACTAAACGAGCAGAACTTCCATACCTTTTATTTCTCTCCAATTTAACTTCAACTATTATGAAGTGTTTTGTGTATAACTTTAAGTATTATGAGATGTTTGCTCAAATCTTATAGTAGATCTACTCTATTGATACGTAAAGTATTATTCTTGTGATGAATAAAGCTCTTTTTCTTCAAATTACGTTGATGAGCGACACTACCTTACTGATTTATGCGTTGTCTTTTACCATAACGTTTAAGAGATTTCTTAAATTCCAGATACTAATGAAAACAATGCCGACCTCCATGTTCCGACTGCTGACCGGCCAGGAGAACCCCGTGTTCATATAAGCGCCGCCGCGCGACACAAGTGCCTGCTTACGATATTACACAGCGCTGATTTACACTGTTGGTAGCCCTGTCGTCGCTTCAATTTAGTTCTTAAGCAACGCACTGGCACAGATAAAAAATATATCTTATCTATGCGAGTGACAAGCACAGACTAAAAATAAAACTGCTCAATGCTGAGTGTTTTATACCATGGACAATATAAAACTAGATTGTCATTGTAGTACCCCCCCGGCTGTACACTCACGTCGAGATGGAGCGAGAAACGCATGCTGTCTATATTCCGTCTTACTCACATGGTTTGAAGACGGGTGCAGATTGTTGCGTTATTCTAGCTAGGATTTACAAATCTTTTAAAACAGACTTTTAGGTAAAATTAATTTGTGAAGGAACATATTAGAAGTAGGTATAATACGCCGAGGTTTGATTATTTGGTGTGATAGCGTGTTTTTATTAGGTTAGATGCGTTGTGTTATTACTAATAAACTTCAAGAGAATCTCTATAATGAAAATATTTTTTATATTTGTAAGTTTTTATTTCAGCTAAATAGAAGTAGCTATGATACTGAGTGACTGCTGTAAAGATGCATCACTAGTGTATACTTTATCGGATAACTTGCGATTGAATACCCGGTTCAAAAGTTGAAGTTGCTGTGTATGTTTTTTTTATTGTAATAATAAAATCTATAAATTATAGCGACGACAGGGCCCAACGAAACTAGCTTAGCTCTCAAAATACTCAAAATCCCGCGTGAAAATGTGATGGAAGCGGCGGGACGCTTAATAATGCTTATGTGGCTGACTAATGCGGCTATTACACATTCCTAAATTAGTCACTGACGAGAGAGATGCAGCAATACGTGAGACACGTATGTAGATAACTCCATCTCACTCCTTCGTATTGCTGCATCCCTCTCGTCAGTGACTAATTTAGGAAAATGTAATATCTGTTTAAGGTACTTAGGATAAGTTGTGTATCTCTCTTATACCGCTTGCATTTACTAAAGCGGAATATAACGATACTACACGAGATAATATCTATCTACCATGAAAAATGTATCAACGTACGTTATATCAAACCTTTGAAGACACCCTACCAGAAAATTGCTGACAATGACGATACTAAATTATTTTGTTGTGATTGTTGTGAGCGTGCATCATATTGAACTAAAAAAAAAACAAAATCAGTCCAGTCCAATCTTTGTGTTATATCTGGGAACATAGATAAAAAGTGTGTGGATCCATTGCCCATTGACAAAAGAAGAGTGATAGAAGCAAGAAAAAAAGACGGCAGACGAAGCACTTTTAAGTAAAGTGTTGTCTTGGTGAGGTATCGTTAATTTCGTAATAGCAAATGCAAGCGTCAGTTCTTTGATTGTCATGACAATGTGTATTTATACTGGTGTCTTGAGAAGGCTCGAGGCTTATTAGAGGATCATTGTGACGAATTGTTGCTCGAATTCAGAGTTGAGTTATTTTTTAAGTCTGTAGAATTAGCAATAAAGACTTTGGCTTAGGATATAGTTTTCTTGATTCAGGGGTCTCAACTTATACTTCGAGAATGTTTATGTCGGCGTCTTAGAATAAATACGAATACAACAGATTTGCGAAAGATGAAGCCGGTTGGTATTATGTGTGCGTGTCAACGAACCAATAATAGACATTTTTGCTTGTGTTATTGACTTTGTGACAGATGCACACGGACGAAACGAAACTAAGCCCGTGACAGGCCGTGGCTTACCAAAACTTATACATATCTTCACTTTCAAGAGCTGACTACGTTTCTAGGCGTATTTATTCCAAGGTCGGCATAGAAAAAGTGTCTCAGCGGGTCATAACATAATACATTCGTACATTCTTTATCATATTAAACGGCGGGCTGCACCTAAATATAAATGTCAGGTAATAATAGATTCAAGAAATAAAAAAGACTAATGAATGTTTATTGTTTTGTAATTTGGAGCCAGTCTGCCGTTTGAATGACAAAACCATATATTTCTCTTCTCGATACATAGCATTAATTTCATACAGTAGGTGAGAAGCTTGCTTATTTCAATATTTGTGCGTTTTACTCAAATTTGGTCTCGAACCTTTTCACGACACGAATTTATACTCCATTAAATGTACCTATAGATTGAATATCACTTTACCACACTCATATCGCTTAGTTTATAAATATTTTTCAAATAAACGCCGTGAAATGTATTCATTATTATACATATACTGTTATAAATAATATCGACGCCATTTTGAATTATAGACTTTTTGTGTTGCCATACCTTGTCGAATATTTATCCTTAGTTATTATTAATAAGTTTTGAGCTGCCACTGTTTTATAACATGTTCATCTCATCATTCCATTAATTTATCATCAACAGTAATTATTTCATTTTGTTAAGTTTACAGAAAAAAATATATATTTCTATTTACTTTCATTTGAATAGAAAACGTTCCAGTATTTTGAGAAATATAAAATATAGATTTTGAAAGTCATATATGCACCATTGATCAAAGTGTGATTACGTTCATAATTTTGTGTTGAATTAGAAACTACTTGTACTTGTACATTTGTAGGAACTGGTGATTTTGAATCCATGCGAAGAACAAATTTTAACCAAGACATCTTTTAAACGTCGATCGATGTGTTAAGACCATTCTACAGTGATTATATTTAAAAATGAATTGATTAGTGGATATAGTAATGGATGAAAGCATTATTTCGTGTAGCATTTCAAAAGATATATCATATTTTGTAAATTTTATAGTGTCGCTATAGCATACTATGTAACCTATAATATAATGTATGTCCTATGTTCTTAGCTAGGCTTAGCGCTCTGAGGATGCGTTCTGATATTTATTTCTGTATAAATATTTACTAAATTGACTTAATCGTCAGTGTAAAACCATTAGGATCCCTTACCTTCTTGCTTGTATTACTTCTTATGATATTTTTTACTTATCTATACTATCTCCATACACGTTAATTTTACCTCTCCGGCCGGCGTCCTTTACGCATTTATCGCAATTTATCTTCGCTTCCGTTCCCAATGTAAATTTAAATTCCCCCAGATTTTATTATAGTTTCGGACGCTGGCAACACCATTCAAACATTATCGATGTTCAAGTTAATATTATATCATAGTCTGATGTAATTTTATATTGCTAGCTGTTGTGAATAAAATTTATTTACATTGACACAGATAATAAGTATAGCTTTTATCGTGGAGAGCTGGTATGGTAGGTACACTGTAACTTGTGAAATAACTATTGTTGTTTTCATTTTTAAGAGTATTATTCTAGTCTGCATTAAAGTTAAGAATAAATTGAACAAACTGGTCGTAGTTGTTTTATTACACGGAGTTTACTCAAATTGATTTAGATCAGTCAGGACAAAATGTGCTAGAGCCCACACCACACCCGGCATATCGAAATGTAGAGATGTCGTCGCGTTGTCTGACAAAAAAAGAGTACAAATTAAAAAGTGGCAATACTATCGTGTCGCCCCCGTTTTCTTAGATTGATTAGAAAGGGACGACACTACAGTATTGCCGCTTTTTAATTTTTACTCTTTTTTGACAGACTATTCTACTAACGCCATCTTACAACTACGCAACTAAAGTTAGTTGACAAAAGTACGATGGCGTATAAGTAAGAAAAAAAAAACAAATTTTCGCTTCTATGTAAACATTTAGTTTACGCTTAGCAGACGTTGCTGTTTTAATAAAAAATGATTAGTTTGGGTGTAACACATTGTTTCTATCGATTTCTCAACATAATTTGAGACGATGGAGCCGAACATAAAGATATAATCTTTACGGTAGATGGCGCTACGATGCCGCTCTAAGGCATGTAGAAATGAAGTAATTGGTTGAACTGTTCGATGATTTGACTAGTGGCTTTGATAGCATAATTGGTGATGCTCCCGTCTAGCCCAGAAAACTATGGAGACGTATTCAAATCCGTTCAGAGCATATAATTTTTCGCTTCAATTATAAACATTTAGTTTACGCTGGCAACTGCTGTAACAACTTACAGTACCGATTCAGTCAGATAAGTAGCCGGATCCGGTGGGCAAAGTTGTAATAATTTGAATCATAACTGTCCCGCAGACTCCATAGAAAACTAGCGCATTTGGCATGGCTTCCACCTGCATTACTAAAAATAAACTATAAATAAAATTACAAAGACCTTTTTATACTATGACGGTGGAGCAAGCATGCGGCCCGCCCCGCCTGATATTAGGTAAGCAGTCACCGCCGCCTATTATGAACGCTTCCAACGCCAGGAACATCACACGCGCGTTGCCGACCCTTTAAGAACCTATTTACTTCCCTCTTGATGAACCTATACCTATATCAACGTCTTGTTTGAAACACTGAGCTAATTAAAAGTACCTACACCTTACGAGTATTACGTAGGTATACCGAACTACTTACTTCCGATTTAACCTATTGACCGCCAAGCGGTCTAGCAATTTACCGTGCCAATGACGCCAGAGTAAAAAAAAAAGATGTGCCCCAAAATCAACAGGGATTGAAAAATACTTGTAGCGGTTAGAATTACAAAGTTTTTGATCATTGAAATTTGGACGGCTGTGGCCGACGTGGCGTCAGGGGCACGATTTTTTGTTGACGGCCGACTGTGGCGGTCAAAAGGTTAACAATGAGTAATGTGTTTTTTCCTATATGTGTTTTTTATTACAGGTCGGTACCCGGAAAACCGATTTATTAAACTCATTTAGATATTGTTTATTACGAATGAAACTACCTATTTAGGTACCTACAAAATGCCGAGTTATAGTTTAATGTAGGTATAACTACGTACGTACTTGACTGGGTCGATTAAGACGAACATATTTGTAACGAAACACATTTTTTACATTTAGGAAAGCCACTTGTTTTGTTTCACACATCCTGAAATTATGAGCTTCTCCATTGAAAATTATTTTCAGTACAATTTTAGAATTAAAAAATAAATAAAGTGCCCGTATCCCAAAAACCATGAGACTATTACCTACTAAAGATAAAAAGTCTATTTACTTGATCAGCCTAAAGCATGCCTAAGGTGCCATATCGGCGTTTAGAAAATTGTCGAATAAATGAGGGACATCCTGTACAGTGACGCCCATCCTTCAGATCTCTGTAGCTTGGAAGTGGCTGTGAAGTGTCAATAAATAATAAATACCTACTAAGGGACAGTCTTACACTAATCGACCTAGTCCCAAACGAAGCAATGCTTTTACTATGGGTACTAGACGATATACCTACTATATAGTACATCTATATAGATAAAATCCATGACTCAGGAACAAATATTCGAGTTCATCACACAAATATTTACTTTTGCCGGGATTCGAACCCAGGACCGCTCCGTAGCTGGCAATTAGCTGACACTGACGACACCAGTCTTGGCTTCGCGGCGTAGTACCTAGCTATGCGCGAATAGTTATTTGTGCAACAAGAGAGCAAAGTTGTTTTTTGTTATGAGTGCTGATTTTGAGTCCCGAGCAAGCGAAGGATTCTACGTTTGAATCACGAGCGTAGCGAGTGATTCTATGTTAGAATCCTGAGTGTAGCGAGGGACTCAACAGCACGAGATGCAAAAAACTTTGCTCTCGTGTAGCACACACAACTTTTCACCTCATCAGCGAGAACATATGCGACATTTTGTGTTTTTTTCTTCCAACGTATGTTTATAGTCTTTGTTGCTGATTTCAATAATATTATTAATCAGAAAATAGATAAGTGCTGCTTAAAAAGGAATAACAATATAATTTAATTGAAATTATAATCAACCAACCAACACGGTTGTTGCCATTATTTGATCAAATTGGAAGATTTAGCAGATACATGACGTGTTTATTTATAAATACGTTATTATATTACGAGATTTTGTTTATACATTGATTAATATTTTTACTCCTAAAACACCAAACAAAATATATGCAAAAGAAAATAACAATTACAATATGAACTCGATATTTTTTAAGGTACGTTTCGAATATGCATCTATGATAAATGGCGAAATTATAAATTATATTTTACAATAAGTAAATATAATTTACAATAAGTAATAAGGTGAAAAATCTTATTATATTTGAGCAATGATCAATTGTTTTATATAAAAGGCACAATCATTTTAATTTTCGGTCGTTAAATAAAAATATAATAAAGAAAAAAAAATACGTTGCAATTTAAAAAAAAACAGGTGTTTTTAATGAATTTTTTGGTATAACGCGTATCCGAACTGTTCTCAATCGAGGTCGGATTCGAAAATCGAATTTCAAATTGATAAGTTTCTATCCCTCTCTTTTATATACATATGAAAGAAACAGAGTGCATCGAGATTCAAATGATTAGAATTTTATAATTAACCTTTGGCTGAAGAATGTCAATTCGTGGTCAGAAAAAATTAAAAAGCTACTTTCTACTCACGCTCGAAACAAAATCGCATTTTGTTCACTGTTATCTGACAGCAAAATCGCCATGTTTGAGGTGGTGAGGTGAAAAATACATTACTTATGTCCTGAAAAAGATTGTCAGAGACTTAAGTAGGTACTCCAACTTACTGAGTTTTAGGCTGACCGAATGCCCTATCAGTCCTATGTGCTGTCTTTTGTGACGTCACAAACACGTTATCAGTCATTGCATCCGCACATTGAGCACAGAAATCGGAGATCAATCGCTATCAGTCAGATAGGCAAGGTCGTTGATAAACAAACAATAATTGTGATACAATCTTAGGTTAGGGCGTACAAAGTAAACATGTTTGCTATGAGAGGTGATTAGATTACTTATTTGTTTGGGAAGAATATACATACATGTTCTAGGTAGTAAGTATTCATTGAACAATTTACATTGTGTTTCAATGATTATAATGCCGCGTCCACATGCTTGGAAAACAACGGCAAACCTACAGGACGCAGTTATATATGTTAGAGTGAGCACGACGTAGTTCCGTCTCACTCTAACGTATAACTGCGTCCTGTAGGGTTGCCGTTGTTTGCCAAGCATGTGGACGTGGCATGATCAAAAGACACAGTTTTATTACAATTTTAGGTAGTTTCCAATCAACAACCGAATCTTTTACCTTTTGACATTGTAGTTGATAGTGCTGCTACCTACAGCTGCACAACGTAGGTGCTGCCAACTGGTGACGCTAATCTGATCTTTCACTTGTCATTATTGTGCACAAATCACGTGAGGTTTTTTTCGGCTACTTATTTTGACCCCCCTCCCCCTGGTGATATTTGGTGAGGTTCTTTGCTAACCCCCCTCCCCCATACTACATCACGTGTATTTTTTTACTTCCAGAATTTCGTAAAATAGACTCGCAATTTTGAAGTATTTAACAAGTGAAGATTTATTTTCAACGAAACCGAGAAAAAATATCGATTTTTCTAAGTCTTCGTTCACAGCAGAAAAATACACGTGAGGTCTCCTAGCTTATACCCCTCCCTCCCCAAACGTGATCTATCGTGATTTTTTCGTGACCCCCCCCTCCTCCCTATCGAACCTGACGTGATTTGTGCACAAGCCCTTACTTGAAATTGACATTTACAGTGCTGCCCATCTATAACGATATCATCCGCAGGGCACTTGTCTCTGCGGGTGTGCCGTGTTTGCTGGAACCTCCTGGCCTTAGCCGTTCGGATGGCAAGAGGCCGGACGGTATGACGTTGGTGCCTTGGCAGAAAGGAAAGTGCCTTCTGTGGGACGCTACATGCGTGAGCACTTATGCTGCGTCGCACATCGGTCGTACCTCAGTTTTAGCCGGGGCCGCTGCTGAGACTGCCGCCTTTAGGAAGAGGGAGAAGTATGCGTGTTTGGGGGGCTATTTGTTTGTTCCTCTGGCTGTTGAGACGTCTGGTTGTTGGTGCGCGGAGGCAAAGGCGTTCCTGAAAGAGCTTGGGGGTCGCTTGAGGGAGAAAGGGTTTGATGCTCGCTCCGGATCATTCCTGGCGCAGAGGTTATCGATCGCTGTTCAACGCGGTAACGCAGCGAGTGTGTTGGGAACTTTTGCGCCTGGAATGGTGCGGGGCGGGTTATTTGAGTAAGTTTTTGTATTTGTTAACATTTTATATTATAAGAGACTGTAATGTGTATGTTTTAATATTAATAAATTATAATTTACTTTTTTTTAAATAAATGATACTAAAATCTATAAATTAATATTAAGGGACAATCTTACACAAATCGACCTAGGCCCAAACTAAGCAAAGCTTGTACTATGGGTACTAGACGACGATACACATAATATATAAGTACCACATAATATAGATATAACATCCATGACCCAGGAACAAATATTCGAGTTCATCACACAAATATTTGCCCTGGCCGGAATTCGATTCGAACCTAAGACCGCCGGCGCAGTAGGCAGGTGCACTACAAACAGCGCCATCTGCGTCGTCAAATCAAATTAAATGTAAGTATAATACCTACAGAAAAATAAGTTATCTCTTTTGGTCTTTGACAAAGCCACCTGAGATGTATATTATCGGTTGTTTGTGTAGTGTGTGTGGCGGGTTCGTGGCGATGTGACGTGTGCGTACTGCGGTGCTGCCACCTAGTTTCTGCACGTTTCCTAAACGAAATGTATGAGACATGGAGACATGGCATTAGGTCACCGTCTGACGGTGACCTATCGTAATGCCATTTGTCTGCAACACTCTGGTGACGACAAGCAACATTGACAGCAGTCTTTTTATCGATATTTTCAAATAAAAAAAAAATATATATATTACCACATTTTTACATTTTCGAAAATATATAAATACAAATGTACATTGTGATTGAAAATTAGATTTGAAATGTTCCTGATTCTGAAAGAGCGTAGGCGGTGGTCACAGCGCATAAATTCATACATACAGCCGGACTACTACATGGTAGGTACTGTTATTACTGGTACTAATAAGTACTGTTATTTTTGTGTTGTTATTGTCAAACTTTCGACAAGGTGACGTGATACGTGATGTAGCGGGCCGATTCTTAGATGACAATGACTTCACATAAACTAGTCGGTATGATTAAATAAGATGTTTTATTTTTTATTTTTCGATAAGTTTTATTTACATTTAACACGGAAGTCATGCATTGGTTATAAACCAAAAAAACTGATACTGGCACAAGCTTCGAGCCGCCATAAACGGATTAATAATAATAATGATTGAATTAAAATAATAGTTTTAGGTTCTATGATAAAAAAATTATGAACTTTTTAATACATTGTTAGTAAAAGCAGTCTGGTAGCGTAAACTAAAATACCTACTTTTTAAATTTTTGCGTCTTAAACGTTTAAATTAGTTTAAACTGACTACTATTAAAAAAAAAATGTTTCAATTTGGTCAGTGCTATCAGTCAGTAGCGTAACATCTATAGATATATAAGGTCAATGTGACTTGACCCCAGTTAAATAAGTCATGTGGTTCAGAAATATGACGCGGTGAGCTGAGAATATAGGTGCTAAGTCGTAAGTATACTAACGATTTATTTATTTATTTTATTTTGTTAAGCATTATGTTTGTTAAGCAGTTACCGCCGCCTATGTACGCTTGGGACGCCGGAAGCAACACACGCGCGTGGCCGACCCTTTAAGAACCTATTTACTCCCCTATTGAAGAACAGCATACTGTAGCCCCCGGGGAAAACCTCGGCAGGGAGCTCATTCCACATGCGGAGCGTTCGCGGTAAATTCCTCTGGACCGCACAGTTTTTGACCATTTAGGCTCCAGTGTGTGAGGATAAACAACCCTAGATGGCGAGCAGAGAAATGGTGGAAAGTAGCCGTGAGCATCATGTCAAACAATTTCAAGATTCACTGCTAGTGCATAATTGCATATAGGTACGAAGTAGGTACGGTAACTCTGGTGGGTGTAGAACATGGAGCTAGAACTAGAATAGAGCATCCATTACACAAAGAGAATTTTGTAGAACGGGAATAGTCTATCCCTGCGCTAATACTCACTCATTTGGTCTAAACCCACCGTTAGAGAATTTTATTTTCCATACGTATCGGTTAAGGCCAAAACACAATAACGACACAACAATAAACGACATCATATCTTGGTACGACGCGACATCGTTTCACCATTGAAAATCAACTCCTATCTTCATGTCACAAGATTCAAAATTAAAAATACTAATTTCAATCTCACAATGTCGCATCGTGACACAATGTCGCGACCACGATGCGATGTACCGTGTAATCGTGTGTTGGCCTTTAGAATTCCGCTTATTAAATTAACGCCATCTATAGGAAGTTTAAGGATAGATAAATAGATGGCACCTTCCACAGGTCCGTGGATTGGCAGTCCTTTTGAATTTTGTAGTCCATGAATAAGGCTGCCCGTTCACTGAAGCGGAGCAGAGAAAATTAACCAACCAGGCTTCGTGTTTGTGAAGCCCAAAGGTGCATTTAAATCTGAAGAATGTGATTGGTCTAATTTACACAGCTCCAGCAGACATGCAGCCTTGACAGTTAACATTAATAAAAAACTGACCAAGTGCGAGTCGGACTCGGGCACCGAGGGTTCCGTACATACACTTATCATCTTAACTGGCCGGGTTGACCTGATGTGTATGGCGCCGGATACAAATGAGGTGGAAAGTTAACGCAAGCGATCACGTTTGTTGTATGGGAGAATCACTTAACCCTTAAATGCATGAATTAAAAAAACACAACATTATAAAATATTATGTTATTTCAAATAAATGTTTCTAGTTTACAACCAGTAATTAATTATTTTAAATGTAAGCTGCATCTTACACCATGCATTTAAGGGTTAAATATTTTTTTATTTTATTGTTTCTAGTATTTGTTGTTATAGCGGCAACAGAAATACATCATCTGTGAAAATTTCAACTGTATCATGTATAGCTATCACAGACAGACAGGCATGTCTGACGGACAGCGGAGTCTTAGTAATAGGATCCTGTCTTTTACCCTTTGGGTACGGATCCCTAAAAAGCAGTCAGGCTCAAGTGGGAGCGAAGCCTCAGGACCGATCGTGACTCAAACAGGACAGGCCCAGGCAGCAATGGGGAGATGACTTGAACATTAAACACATACCTCAGAAACTGGTCGGAATGAAGATTCATCAAACTGCTGGAACTTGTGGAAATCTAAGGCCTTTGTCCAGGGACGTGCACAGGCTATTAATAAAAAAAACCAAGAATAATTCAGGCAGGCTGTACTCTGCATCTTTGGCAATGATGTCTGCAACATTATACTGTTTGACTCTTTCAACTGAGTGATATCTAAGCTTTACCTACATAGGTACCTACACAGTTAGCATCAAAAGTAACAGATAATTTTAGCATACAATTCTACATAACTAGTAAAATTGGCTAACTATAGATACAGACCCATACAATCAAATGCAAAAAGATTGCACAATCAGTTCAAAAGTGTCTTCATTAGACTTTATTCAATGTCAATAGTTACGAGACGATAATTACTGAAAAGACAATTAATGTAAATCTACTTGCTACTGTACCTACATGTGTAATTCTGACTATATAGTTACACACATTCATACAAATATTTATTAATATTTGTGTTAAATGTGTACAATGTACAGAAACAGGCTGCCATGCTAAGCTAAAAGGCCACCTTTATGTATGGAAGTCTGTACAAAAAGGTCCCCTTTCAGCTTGGCATGGCAACAGGATAGGAAGTTGTAATGACTACTTATGCCCTTTCAGCCATGCAATACTCTAGAGGAAAACCAGAGAATAAATTAACATCATTATAAAAAGGGAACTAGGTATTCTACAAATTAAATAATATATTCATTTTTTGTAAGATAATTATTTATATTATTACACTTGGGTTGGTTCCTATTCTTAAAAAGTAATCCATGTCACAAATAAATAAGAGAAAAACTTAACTTGTTCCTTATAAGACTTCATACTAGTTCCTATTATAGTTCATGGTTTATGCCTGTTTTAAGGTTTCCTGAAGATGTTAGCCCAGTTAAGAATGTATAGCACAGATAAATAAATAATACATACAAAGACATAGACAAATGAGGTGAAAGGAATGAATCTAAATAAAATATTGATTAATTTTGTATATTATGTATTCTGAAGTTTGCTCACAAAGCCAAATTAATTACATAAATACAATTTAATGATAACTTTTATACAAGATATAATAGTACACAAAAAAATCCATAGTGAAATCATGTTGGAGCTGAATAAGTGAAAATAACGCTTAAAATACTTCCAGCAGTGCCGGAAGTTAAATTAAATATCAGTATCACTAGAGATCCGGTAGTTACAGCTAACACAAATATAATATATCAAGCTTGTTGATGTTGCACTTGGTGGGCGTAGACGAGACGCTTACAAAGACATTTAACTTTGTGACAATACACACTATTCTTTGTATAAAATTAACCAAATTTGATAACCATGAATATATACATTTAAGTCTCCAAGTACATTTTATTTGATATTCTCATTGACAGTAAAAAAATATGCGTACCTAGTATCATAACGAAGCTACGTGTGAACGGGGCACCTGCGGGCTGTCCGCTCAAGACAAACAAGGGGCGAGGCTAAATAGAAATGCGAGAGGATACCTGGAGGCGGTCCGCGGTGGAGCGTGGTCCTGCCCACTAATAATAAAATTTCCACAATTGTCTCTTCACAAGTTACTCGGTCTAGGGTGTTTAACATAACTTGCACTCTTAAAACATGATATATTTGTTAGTTTCGTCCACCCGGTCCGCGAGGGTGGGAGGCACTGGAGGAGCGGGGCGCTCAGTTGTCCATGGCGTATCTCCGCGTCCACTCCTTGGCGTTCCGGATGGCCTCGCTCTCGTTCACCTTCCACAGCTCAGCGACGTCGTTCGCGAGAGGGTCGTCAGGGTTCGGCGCAGATAGCAGCGCTTGAATCGACAACAGCACCGTACGGATCTGCAGCGCCGGTGACCACTTATCCTTCAATATGTCCAAGCATATACGACCTAGTCGATCTATATTCGGGTGATATATTTTCGTTATAAATCTAACCTTAGGCGCCGACATGGGATAGTCCTCCGGCAGAAATAATTCTAATTTAAACAGTCCACCTTCGAAGGGCGAGTCCTCTGGACCCGTGACGATTACGTGAAAATAGCGCGCATTGTTGTCGCTGGGTACGGCACTGATCCCGGGCACTGGCTCCTGCATCAGTCGCTGTGTCTCTTTGATTATTCTACGTGGTAAAGCTGCCATTTTAAATATGCGGTCTAGCGCAATTTGTCAAATGAAAGCGAGTAATCATATAATTGTATAAAATATCTAATTGTCTTTCCACTGCACGTGTTTATGACGATTAATGAGGCACGTCTTTAGAATGTTCCAATTATAACAGCATTTTAACCATGATATAGCCGAAAACGCGACTACAAAAGCGATACAGATACAGATACTTCAATTTTCTTATAGTAGACTATAGACTTTAGCCATAAAGAACACGTGCAATATAGAAATGGATGCGTTCAACATTCACTCGTACATTCACTAGTTATAGTGATTGACAAAACTAAAAACCGATAACGGTCTAGTGACAGTAGTGACTTTTGTTAAAAATTTAATTGAATAATTGAAATACATACCACACATTGCAAAAAATTGCTTTTAAATATTATAAAGTTTATGATAATTAGCAATCATTATTTTTTGTGTTTATAAAATAGCAAAGAAGTCAACCTTGTTAGTTCTTCGAATACTATCTAGATGGCGTTAACTTCAACATTTTTCTTGGCGGGAATGTTACTCCCGCCGCAGCATTGTGTACGAGGGGGAACCAGGCGTCGTGTACAGTACTTAATATATGAATCGTTTAAAAAAAACCTATACGTAGTAAAGTCTATACATAAATATAAATTTCTTTGCTTTTTTCGATTACATAAAACTCTCAGGAAAAAGGTGTGTGAAATTGAACGATAGATGGATGTGGGCTAAAATTAATGAGACATGAGATTTGTAAAACTAGAAAATGTCCGTAATATCATTTAATCAAATACGTAATACGTACATAATACGTAAAAACATTTGTTAATAATGTCCCGCTAAGTATCTATTTCAAAATTTGGTTCACCCATTGGTGTGTTGAGCGCACAGAGACATTCTGACCCATCAGCCGCCATCTATCGATAGCGCTGTGGCGCTAGGCTGCAGTAGGTAATTCATGTCCATACGAAACATACGCCGATGAGCACCGCCGCCGACATAAATGATACGAAATTAGCACCACTACCAGTTTTTTTAACATTAAACAAATCAAATGCCTTTCAGTCTTTTACAGATACAAACAGTGGTGTCACGTGGGAAAACATCGTTTTTCACGGCTATATAATCCAACACGAGAACGGCATACACGACCAGGCTTGCAGAGAATGAAACAATCCGTAACAAGAGAATATTATTTTATCTATCAAAACCCAGCCAAATCAGACATAACAATTGCCCACACGATTGCGGTTCCACTCCATTGTCCTGATTAAGGAAGAATTCCTGAAATTCCCGGGAAAATCCCGGACTATTCCCGAGGAACCCCGGGCTCGCCGTACTCAGTCTCGGCACGTCTCGGTTGCACTTGCTTTGTTTGTTGAGATAATGAAATGCGACAATAGTAAAGTGAATTATGATTTGAAATGAACCGCAGAAAACTAAAAGAAATTAAAAGAGAGATGTAGGTGTGATATTGATGTAGTTGTATTTGAATATTCTAAGACTTATTCTTGTTTGATTTAATTTGTGAAATAATTATACTTACATATTTTTTAACTTTTAAGTTGGTAAGTAGTTACGTCACCATAAGTAAAACTTTAGCCACGGGCGGTAATTCGTAAAGACCCAGATCGTTTATATACAGAGACCTGCGATCTGCGAATTCACCGTCCTAGGTAGTAGGTACAACCGATAATTTTACTATAGAAATAATCGATTACCTGGTTTCTATGAAAAAATAACCGTTATTAAATTCCCTAATAACATCTCGCGGTACGACGATGGTAACGTGGGACGTTACGGCAACGTTATTTACAATCATAATATAGGTAAGTACTAGTACATTATTTATATTTAGTTGAGAGTGCCCTAGGGGTAGCCTTCGAGCTTTCACGCTGTGCTGTAATAAAACAAATGCACCTGCAATATGCATAACCATTACGTGTGCACTTTATATAATATGCACCATTGTTCAGTGTCGAGGGAATACTATGATTGCAATAGTAGGTATGCTCGGGCTAACAATGAGCTTTGGTGGCCTAGTGGTGAAGGGAAACCGTTCGTGAATCACGTGTTTTCCAGGATATTCTGGATAATCTAGACTTTCCTGTTGTATAGTCTGTTATGCGTGTAGACGTTAGGGTCAGACGGGACAAGTACGAAAAACCGTACCTACCATAAATAAATCGAAATATCGAAAAGTACAAGTGTTATATACTACTAACGCCATCTAACTTTTGCCAACTATAGTTGCATGGTTGTAAGCATGGCGTTATGTCCCGACTGCCTTTCTGGTACACTGACTGCTTTTCAAGGTAGGTGCTTTTTTAGGGTTCCGTACCCAAAGGGTAAAAACGATTACTGAGACTTCGTTGTCCGTCCGTCCGTCCGTCCGTCCGTCTGTCACCAGGCTGTATCTCAAGAACGGTGATCTAGCTATCAGTTGAAATTTTCACAGATGATGTATTTCTATTGCCGCTATAACAACAAAATACTATAAATAAAATAAAATAAATATTTAAGGGGGGCTCCCATACAACAAACTTGTTATAGATTATGGTACGGAACCCTTCATGCGCGAGTCGGACTCGCACTTGTCCAATTTTTTATTTATTAACCTTTTATGATAATTACCTACGCATTAATAAAACCCGGGGAAAGAAAGCATTGTTTAGTTTAATGGATTTGAACCAGTGTTTCTGTGCTATGCTAAAAAAACTTGCTCTTATTTCCAACGCTTCTTTATTAATTTTATATGCATTTAGAATAATTTGAGTTGGGGATTTAGGGTGTACGATCAGCATCAAAAGTAGTTGACAATTTGACTACTAATGTCAAATTGCACATTAAATACCTACAGCCAGCATGATAGTTTCTTATCAACACCTCAATGCAATCTTCCGTAAGGTACCAAAGCTTTCACTTTTCCATTTTATTATGTTACATTATAGTATAGTGAAATAGAAACTCAACCTTTGGCAATTCTAAAATCTTTCAATTCTGACATGTTGATAAATAATGAGATCAGAAAAATATTTTCATAATTTAAGAAAATCTATGCTTTTGCATTCGGTGCAATCGAAATATTTCCAAGAACTTGCCCTTTTTATAGTGATTGCGAATTTTCAAGATATAAGAAAATATGAAAAAGTATATTTTTTTTAACCCTACCGCAATTAACGAAATGCGTGTTGCTAATATTTAAAAAAGCACTGCACAGATGAAGAGCTTCGGAGTAGGTAGTTGATTTAAACTGGAAACTGCTGACGCTAGGCCGTAGGGGAAAAATAAAACAAACACTAAGAGGTATCTAAATATTTGAATTTAGCTCTCAGTTAACATTAATAATGCGCTCAAACAAAAATGACTTTAAAATTAGCAAAGGTCCAGTAAAATTACCACCGTTATTTTTAAAGGACTATCGCGCGCAAACACGCGACGTGCTCTCTTTTTATTTACTTACATCCTTAGTTTATCCATATAAGTACGCATTTAAAGTAATTTTGTGTATTTTGGATATTATACACAGGAAAGGCATACCCAACATGTTTCGAACTCATATGGAGCTTCATCAGGGGTAGCTATCCTTGCTGCGTTCGACTCACGGCCCACTCAATTCAATCAGGAACACAGTGGGCTCACGATAGTTTTAATAATATTACAACAATCAGTCATTTTATCGTAATAATTATTTCCCACGTAGCATAGGAGCTTATACAGTGCTAATACGACTTATTTCAATTGTGTAAGTGCTGTATAAGGTTTTATTCGGCATAGTGTGCTACTTGCGTTTACTATTAAAATGTAACGCTAAAGTAAAATGTACCTACTTAGTTAAATGTACTATACTTACCTTTAAAAGTGAAACCCGCATATGAGGAGAAAATGATTCTCAAACGGTTTAATGTATCTCACATTCAGTTGCCCTCAATAATCGTCTCTTTTGAACACCTCAATGCTTCAATCTCCGGTAAAGTGCCAAAGCCTTCCCGTTCCCATTGTATTCGTAAACATCGCGTACAATCTCGAGTCTATACCCGCCATCTTGGCTTTTATTTCCATCCTTTGGATCCTTCTTTCAGGTACTTGCATACGAAACACAAACATTCATGAATGTCTTTATCAAATAAACATGGCTCTCAAAGATTTGTGCTCATCGAAGTGTGTACCAGGGTATTTCTCGTCCGTTATTGTAGATAGGAAGATAGTGTAATTTTATGGATAGTATTTTCACACCGGATTGAATTTGTGAAAAATATACCGATATTCTTATCACGTACTATTGTACTCATTGACATTTCCTTATTGAATGCCCCTTGTATTGTATGGTATACATTATAAAAAAATATAACAATATATTGATTGAGGTAAGGTAAGATAAGACTAACATAGTTTATTGTCTAATGTGGTAAATCCAGCTATCCGTATACCAAAATTGTTTCAAATCCGTCCAGACGTTTGATCGTGATGAGAGGACATAAATTATGTTATGACCGATTGCGCTGTACGTCGGACGCGGGCCTAAACATTCTGTATCGCAATTAAGATTTTTCCCAGTATAATCATGTAAGTAACTCAAAACTCAATTGACCCGTTTATATACTTAATACTGATTTTCAATACAAAGCTATATAGATGTTTTGTAGTATGAAGTCTATCTATGTTTACCGGGCACTGAAAGGTACTTGTATCAAGTAGGTAGTTGTTACTTCTTTACGTAAACTCAAACGAATTTATACTATGAGAGGTTTTAGCGAATAATTGACCATACTTAATAATATATGTACTCGTAATACATACCTAAGTCTAAATCCATAGAAACAGTATGTATAGATGGCACCTATTGATTGAAATTGAAATGTTTGAGCTAGACATTTGCGCCGGCTACATTTTACCCGGCGGCGGCGCGCCGGCTCATATTGACTCGGCGGCGGCGTGAAAAATCCGTATATTTTAACTTAGTGATCTAATGCAGGTTTTACTATTTTCATTTGAAATCTTACAAATTTAATAATAACAATCAAAATAGCACCTAAAAAATTCTTAGCACCTAGCAACTAGCTTGGCTGGTAGACATAGCGGCGGCGGCGGCGCGCCGTCGCGGCGCACACTTCTAGTTTGAGCTCATTAGGTATAATAAAACGGGATATTTACGTTTCGTACGTAATTTTACATCCAAGGTCCGGAAGGGACTAAGGGGGACGAAGGGGGGTAATTAAAACAACACCTTTTCTGCCTTTTTGAACGCGATTAAGTTCCGTTTTGTTATGATGTGTGAAAATCGTGTCTTTTAAATCATTATGACACGTGTTAGTCTACAAGCGATGCGCGTTATGTTGTATGTACTAACAACATATGGACCTAGTCTGAAATAAAATATTTGATTTGATTTGATTTGATTTGATATGGAGGTAATTGGCAATTCTGTCGCCATTAAACTCTGTAGACCGGGTAATTAAGATAACGAGTAGGTAAGTACAGCTATTGATCACCTACGCCCAAGGTACAGGCTTCTATGCTATATCTACAGGATGTCGATATAAGATAAGGTGATATAAGATTAAGGCGACATGACAGTAATTTCATTCATACATTCATGAGATGAGGCGAGATGTCATTGGATTTAGATGTGATGAGTTGAGATTAGATGAGATCATACGAGATGATCTTAGATTAGAGTTGAGATTAGATGAAAAATAATTAAGGGCCACATCATTTTTCATGCCGATTTTAAACTCCATAAATACAGAATGACCCTTAAATATTGAATGTACCTATCTACGAGTAGAATATGATGGTATCTATCACATAATTACCTGCAAGCGATAGCATATTATGTAGGTAATAGGCAACCCTGTCGCCACTAAACGGTGTAGACCGGGTAATTCAGTTAACGAGATAGGTATTGATTACCAACGTCGAAGGTACTAACAAAATCAATCAGTATTTATTTTGAACTAGGCCCACGTTTGTTTTTGTTTTATCTTCGTCGGTATTATTCCATCGTATTACCATCAGTGGATACCAGAAATGGTAAAAATCTAACCCTTAATTTTGATGCCATGTTGCTGTCGCGAAAACACATAGTACGTACATTCTTCGACATACGCCTCTGACTCTTTATGTATTGTACAGTTTTATCAATTTATATTTTTTGTAGAAGGTACTAACTAGTTATAGTATAGGTAGAAAAGATAAGATGAGGTCGAAAAAGTGCCAGTTATGAGTAATTAATTCCGTTGTTCAACCATAAAATACTTACATTTGATCCACGTCACGTCTCATATGAAAACGTGAGTTAACATATTCAACTTTGAAGTTATTTCCGAATTTGCTGGTTTTTACTGAGATTCTCCTGAAAAAAATTAATCTATCAGGAACACAGATCCCCGAAACAGGCGGAGAGTTTATCGCCAACAGGAACGTCATATTAAACGATACTCACCTGTCTGTCGAATGATATTGTATTTTTTCGGGGCTTTATTAAATATAAAAATAACATTGTATTAGGTAGTAGGTATGCCCGAGCGTAAAGTATGTTTAATAATTGTTAGCTTTTGTGCATGTACTCTGCAGATTATAAATAACACACTGTAATTAATTAGGTACCTACTTATTGTGCAACTTCGTTCCAACTTCATAATTCAGTTTCTGTAATCTTTTTTTGTATTAATTTGCTGTTATTATTGCATGTGTCTTTGTAAAACTGTGCGTGTTATTTAACTTAATGTTAAATATTATTTCGTTGCTATATGTGAGATCCTATAATTGGCTCTGTATTACTAGTTATGTCACTATTAGCGTAAGTTAAGCTGTTGGTTCTCCATGTATAAATAAATAAAAAAGGTACAGTATTTAATATATGCGCAGTAGGTCTTTATATTATTGTGCGTATGCTATGCCATAGTCATAGGCTTTAATGTTGATGGTAGCAATAGGGTTATGGGGTAGATAATGTTTACGCTAGCCTAAGATGGCGACTGGTGATCCGCTCATGGGATGGGATAAGACGAGATAAGATGAGATGATAGAGATAATAATAAGACGAGATAACGTAAGATATAGCGAGATAAGATGAGATGGGATGAGACAAGATAAGATGAGATGGGAAGAGTAGAGATGAGATGGGATGGGATGAGTAGAGATGGGATGGGTAGAGATAAGATGGGATAGGATGAGTAGAGGTGAGATGAGATGGGATGAGTAGAGATGAGATGCGATGATACGAGATAAGATGAGATGGGAATAAAGATGACATGGAATGAGATCGGATGAGACGAGATAAGATGAGATGGGATGAGTAGAGATAAGATGAGATGGGATGAGTAGAGATGCGATAAACAGAGATGGGATGAATAGAGATGATATGCGATGATACAAGATAAGATGAGATGGGATGAAAAGAGGTGGCATGGGTTGAGATGAGATGAGATGGAATGAAATGAGATAAGATGAGATGGGGTGAGTAGAGATAGGATAGGATTGGATGAGACGAGATACCTAAGATGAAATGAGATAAGATAAGAGGAGATGAGGTTAGATATCCACATTTCATTCCGTGACGGAATGAGAGATGGGATAAGATGAGCTATTTGACTATTTCAAAAGGACAGTCAATTAAAAACAGTAAGTAAAACAGCACTTTATTCAAACCCGTATATGGAACGTGGACAAGAAGTCAGGCGCGCGCACAACGACGTGCTCGAAGTCCATGAAAGACAGTTTCCCGTCGCCGTCGACGTCGGCTTCATCCAGCACGCTGGCCACGATGTCGTCCCGCTCTTGCTGCTGGAGCTCCCCTTGGGTCAGGAGTCGTGTGGCCTCCAGCAGGTCTTCGCGGCCGATGAACATGTCGTCGTCGAGGTCGTAGATGCGGAAGGCGTACCTGTTAAGACATAGTAATAGTACATTACTGCCTCAGACAACCCCCACTAGACGGAGCATGTAAGGCGACCCGCGCGCACCAACGATATGGTACGGCAGAACATTAAAGTATCAACACGGCGGCGGTCACCGTTTAGTTGCGTCCTTGTTTATGATCCATGCGTACGTCAACGAAAAAAGAAATGAAATAAATAACATGGTAAATTGTAGTGTTAAGTGGTGTAGAGAGACCTCATAAACATGGACGCACCTAAACGGTGGCCGCCGTGTTGATACTTTAATATTCTGCCGTACCATATCGTTGGTGCGCGCGGGTCGCCTTACATGATCCGTCTAGTGGGGGTTGTCTGTGATTACTGCGGACGCCGGAAAAGAAAGGCTTGCCGGGTGAGTAGGTATAGACCGGATAGTGATACGAAGCCTGCAAGCTCTTTTCACGGCTAAGGCGTGTATAGTGCTTTTCTCAAACATGCAATGAAATAAAAAAATACACAACTCAAAAATATAATTCAGCTGTATGTGAACACAGACGCCCTGTGGAAAAAAAAAATACTTCCCGGCCTAGGCGGCCGTATATTTTGTATGAAATTCCTATACAGTTTTCTCGAGTCGAGTAGTCTGCCCGAAACGTGATACTTCTAAGAATGTTATAACGCACGTTTTGACGACATTTCATGACATGTTTGGGAACAATAATGTAATCACTTGGTTGTTAATCGTAGCGCCACCTAGTGGCCATATTTGGCACCATTGGGTGTGCTAAGCTACTTGGAATGTGGGAATTATAATTTGGTTTACTTATAAGTTATTACGCAATCTGAAACGAAAAAAGTGATCGACGACGACGCTGCGTGTACGCTGCGCTGTGAAGCGTGTTTGCGTCACGTTTTCATTACACATTCGGCCAAACGCGATTTCGGGTAAACGCCATATTTAATAGCCTGGGTCCAGTTACTGGAAGATATTTTTCTCCCGATAGTACTTGCTATAAGGATCTATTTTATAAACAGTGGCTCTTTGTGTTCATTTATGAGACCTTAAGAATGGCGCTGATATCGTATCTCAAAATTTACGCGATTAAACGTGTAGGTAAGTGACGTGCAATTTCTACCACTCTATAAATAATTTATTTATTTAGGGTTGTGTTCGAATTTAGCGGGTGACAAATAGAAGCAATGGTCAAGTACCTAATGCATGTAATCCACAAAGGTTCGAAAGGGCTTTAGAGGGCACACTCGCTATTTCGGGGTTGGAACAGTCTGAGGACCCGAATTGTTTGTCTGGGCTAAAATTACTTTTAGACCGCGAGCACTGATCCCATCTTATGACTTTAGGGTATATTGCTAATTAACCGAGTTACAAAAAAGTGGATTGTACCTATGTGTATCATTTATTTACAGTTAGGTACACAATTTTCGCAAGTTGACATAAAAAACGGATTTAGTTGTTACTATATCTCTTTTCTTTGTATCATTGCCTATTTTAAAGTAGGTACATGAAAGCTTTTTTCTACTACAATCTTAGAGAAAACAGCAACCTAAATCTGCTTCGGCTTTACAATTTAAAGTTAGACACCACGCCACTAATATTTTCAATCTCATTTAAATTATTTGCTATTTATTTTTAAGAAAAACGTCATCCCCGAAGGGAAATGCGAAAACTGTAACATGCGTATTTGTGTGGAGTTGTCCGATATTATTTAAGCCGGTTCATTCCTCGGCCAAAGGATTAGCTTGGCTATTCAACGGGGGAATGTAGCCGGCATCATGGGTACTCTGCCGCGGGGCCATGATCTGGGGGACATCGGTTTTGTTAGTTAATTTTATTTAGGTTAAGTTGAGTACTGTTAATTTTTACTTGTGTTTCGTTTAACTAAATAAATTTATTAGCCATGAATATAGTTAGGTATATCAAGGCGGTAGTTATACCGTTTCAGTTCAGTGGTAACCTTGTGGTACGCTCTGTAGCTAGTCTTAAACGCTTAGTGGAGAGAGCGCACGTGGTGGCCCGGAAAGCCGTTGGAGCTGCGGGTTCGAATCCCGGTCGACTCATTACGCTTCAATATACGGTATACGCTATATTTGATATACACTGGCAGACGTTACAGTTTTAATATAATATAAATAAACTTAACACCACGTAGATTCATTAATCATTAGACATGATTCATTACAGCTGTCAGAGCGATACGAAAAGTAGAAGTTCTAAGTTTTCTTCTGCTAATTAAATAGACGCGTTTACGACAGTTATTACTGTAATTTATTATCTGTCTCCTTTATTTTACTCAGGCAAAGGCAAAGTTAGAAGTACCTAAAATATGAAAATTAGCAATATAAATATCACCACACGCCCGCTGTTGACTTCACATTGAATATCTACGGAGCTGATAGAATAACACATGTCATTTCACATTTGCGTAGCAGTGGGATACTCATATCTATTTATCACAGCCACAGACGTCGACTCCTGAAGATAGCCCGGTGCGATCCTGTGCAGACTGCATCCATTGACTTCTTCCAACCCTAACGAGGTCATTTGTCCACCTGGACTTCACACGAGTCTGGGGCCGTATTACGCTGCGATTTACTATACGTGGTCGCCATCCAGGACTTTGCTGCTCCAACGGCCATCCGTTCTCCGGGCTATATATCCCGTCCATTGCCACTTCAACCGTGCCATCCTGTCAGTTATATCGGTTACTTTGGTTCTTCTGCGAATATCTTCGTTTCAGTACCTCTTACCATGGGTTTAAAGTAACCTAGCCTAAACGATATGTATGGAGAATTGTACAGCGCCTCAAGCGGTTATTTTGTAGAACTACGTTACGGGTAGGGGTAATGCAATTTCTTATATCAGGCGAGGTCTGTCCTTCATTCATGGTATTTTATCATCATCATTTCAGCCACAGGACGTCCACTGCTGAACATAGGCCTCCCCCAGTGACTTCCAGATCGGTCGGTTGGAAACTACCTGCATCCAGCGGCTTCCTGCAACCCTTACCAGGTCGTCTGTCCACCTTGTGGGTGGACGTCCTACGCTGCGCTTGCCGGTGCGTGGCCTCCATTCGAGAACCTTACTGCCCCATCGGCCGTCAGTTCTACGTGCTATGTGCCCCGCCCACTGCCACTTCAGCTTGCAAATCCGTCGGGCTATAATATCAGCGACTTTTGTTCGTTCACGGATCTCCTCATTTCGGTATTGGTAATGGTATTTTATACATACTCTAAAATAGTAGGGCAGCCTTGTATAGGTATTGTTGCTAGAAGAATACTAAGGCTAGATTTAACCAAATTTTTGTTCCAAAGGTAACGTTTACTGTCGGATAGTAATGTGAAAACCCCATATTAGTAGGACATCACAATCAGAGAGTAAGTTCTTCGAATTAAAGTTTGGTTAAATGCAGCCTGAGATGAACAAGATAGCCGAGGAAGCTGTCTCTTACCAAGCCTTGATATCCCTGGGGGCAGACTCGCTGAAGACCGACATCATATCGAGGAAGTCCTCGAAGGTGAGGTTCCCGGAGCCGTCGTGGGAGAACACTTCGCAGATGCGTCGTTTAAATGGGTTTTCCTGGAACAAATAAGTTCCAGGTAAAGTTGGGGACCACGGTTCAAAGTTGGCTACTTGACACTTTAATAATACTTTTGATTTAGCCTTAGTAGGTACTACAGTTCTAAAAATGTTTCATGCTACCTAACCTTAATTTGTGTATTAATGACTATAGCTTGACAATTTGTTCGTGACACTTTCATGGTCTGCAGACGACGGGAGAGAAAAAACAGCGGAGGCGTAAGGGGACCAGCAGGGGAATCTCCTGCCACACTGTCTTCGTCTTCACTGTGTGAACCGCACCCCTCCTCATCCCATCCCCAATCCCCACCCATCCCCATTATTTTCGTTCTATTTTTAACTCTAAAAAGTTACACAACATTACAGTAATAAAACCAAGGCACTGTGAACTACAAAAATACATATTAACAAGACATGAAACTAGTTAGAATTAGGCGACATAACGGCGTCGCTCCGTTGTGTCGTCTGATGACTACTCCGATGCTCAAAATTCGACTTTCGAATAGTGCCGCCCGTCTCACTCAAATATACTCTGACAGAGATCGAGAGGGACCGCACTATACGACTTTTGAATTTCGAAGATCGGACTAGCCCTTCTGTCTGGTGAAAAATACGGCAGATATAGAGTGTCACGATTTCAAGAACTTGCTACGAGATTCCATTCTTTTATATTTTATACTCTAGTTAGGTTTTTTCTGGCTTTAATTTAACGTGTAAAATAAGTTTCTATGGTTTACCAACCATCAAAATATAAAATTATCAACGAAGTTGTTATTGTCGTAAATACATGAATCTAGTCACATAGTAAATGTTTCGTCCTAATAAACAACTGCACTGAATGTGTAGGTATAACACGGATTGCGGTACTATACCTGTTGTGTTATTAGCCTGTGTATGTGAGCGGGTTTGAAATGTAAATTATGTTCTGAATGTATTTTGGGTGAATTTCTGCGTATTTTAGGAATAGTTGACAACAACCCATTTCAATGAATCACTAATATGCGTACATAAACGTATTGCTTTTCTTTATTGTGGGTCCCATTATACTTAGGAATTTCTTATTATCATTTTATTTTAAAGAATATCTTTAACGTAACGAAATCAGGAAATCTGTAGGAGAAAAATCCTGTAATCAGTTTTTTTTATATAATAATAATTATTAGATGTACTACTTATAAATATTTAAACTTACTAGCTACGTATACTATAGCTTCGTAGTATGGAAATTGTGCTCGAGTTGCTCAAATAATCTAGTTTAAAGATTTTATTTTAATGAGAGCCTACACAATTAAAAATCTGTTCAACTTTCGTTTCACGTATCGAGTTAAAAGTAGAACTCATGTAAATTGGATATACCTATTAATTAGCGAGAGTAAATTAGAAATTCAAAACATGAGAAAAAACGTGCCAAGTTTGGAACAGAAATTGTAAAAATTACGATTTCATCGATAAATTAAATTCTGTCACCCAGCTTTAAGTCAGGCACATACATAGTTAAATATTATACGTTTTTTTTTATGCGTATGAATTGGCAATGGGTAGGTATATATACCTCTCCCGCATAACTAGCCATACGCAAACTTAAGCTTGATGCTCGAATAGAGCAAGTTACACTTTTTTTGGTCACTGGTACAATCTAGGAGTCTATACACACACTAACACACTAATATTATAAAGGTGAAAAGTTTGTGAGTGTGTTTATTTGTATGTTTGTTACTTCTTCACGCTTAAATAGCTGGACCAATTTTGATGCTGCCCAGTCACATACATTTCAGAGTTCTATTTTCGAGTTCATCACACAAATATTTGCATTGCCGGGATTTGAACCCAGGACCGTCGGCTCAGCAACTGCACTACTACTGTGCATGGGTCACGAGACGCAGGGCTAATATTTATTCTGTAATCGGCGAGAAATTAACCTTGCTTATAAAACTACTACTACTGGGCTACTATTTGCCTCTCACTATCCTGCTCGTGCACACTTGCTTACACAAACACTCACTCACACACGCACACACATAAACAAAAGTTGTTGTTGTTGAAAGTAGTTGTAATGTAGTTAATTTTATTTTGATTTGTTGTGTACCTCCATACTTATTATTTTCATAAGCCGCACTATTTTTGGTGATATTTTGTGTTATTGAATCCCACGACACGACACAGGCATCGCCTAGTGTGGGAATCACCGTTCCTACTGTGTATCATTAATTATTTCTGGTTAATAAACTATTTTTTATTTTATTTGAAAACATCGCTCTATTTCCCGAACTTGGCTGCCGCACTATCGTGCCCCCGTACCTTGTAATCAGTATGCAAAACCTCGGTCGTCACGTGCCAGCGTTATGTTCCTCCACGATAACGATTACTACAATTGTTTGTACAGGAACTACCAATTTTTGGCGGCTTTTACTGTGTTGTCTATCTTTATTTGCTACTGCAATCTACACTAAGCTGCCTGTCTGAAGCGGAGCGGAGAAACTGAACCAAAGGCTGCCTCGATATCCGGCTGCCCTCGCCTAGAGGTCGCATTTCTCAACCTATTCCAATAAAATTTTGTGGGTAGGTTCGTTAATTATATAGAATGTCTTTATGGATTTCGATTTTCGAAAATAATCGAAATGGTGGAGATGTTGGGGTTGGATACGTACAAAAATACAAATTTTGAACCATTTCAAATCAAACTTGCGCGGTCTACAGCTCGCAGTAGTTCTGTGAGCTACTGAAACTATAGTATATAAGCGACAGGTGGTACCTACATGCCAATCAATACCACTTAATACGCAGGGCGGACACTGCCTACTAAAAATTGAATCTTGAATGTCAGTGTCAATGTGTGCGTGCAAGACGCACAGGGCTGCCTCAGACGCATTTCAACTACTAGTAGGTAATATAGTTGCACATAAATATGACCTAATAAAATAGGAAATTATCACAAACACAACACAACGGTAGTGGAAGTGGTGGTGATAGTTGTGATAATGATGGTGGTGGTATCATCAGCATCGTCATCACAATCAACATTATATCATCATCATTCATCACCATGACCATTACCATCAGAATCATCACCGTCATCATCATACCTAATTACCATCATCATAATCATGACCCACACCACCCACTAACACCAGCCACCACCCTCATCATCACCGTCATCACCAACACCATCATCATTACTATCGCCAACACAATCACTATTTCACGACTTAATGCCGACCTATTCACAGTGTACGACTTTCAAAATGATCTACGCAGCCAACACGATTCCAACTCACTGCCTGCGGGGTGAGATAACTCGATTCGGTGCGGGGGTGTGCGTGTCCATTCTACTACTACCAGTACTACATTCTACTTCACTATTAAATATTCTGGGCCTATTACTAACTTTGAGTTCTGGAAGCTTCTCTATTTCTTCAACAGGAACAGTTATAGTGTGCGCCTGGTTCTCCGTCATCCTCTTCGGAATCAGATCAGGGTTCACTTCCCGGAAGCGTTTGAATACTCTGTAAAAGTAATTAATCGATTTAAGTATGATTAACGAAAATAATACTTGCTGTTGTTTCGGTCTTTCGGCTTGCTTCTCAACAGCGGTCTTAAAGGTGAAGACAGACGAGCGTAATTTATGTCGCGTAATTTCGGTCGCGCCATACTTAGTGTGACGTGATCACGTGACGTCTGTTCATAGTTCATACTAGCAAGGGCCAAATTAGTTGTGTAGTAACTGCTTTCCATTACGAACGTTTTTTTACGTATTTCATTACATTTTTTGTAAAAAGTAGCTTATTAGGAGTATTTATAAGTCTAGAAAAATAATAAAAAAAATTTTTTTGCCCACATATGAAAATAATGTATGTTGTTTGTAGGCAACATTGCGAAATGCGCACACAAATAATTTTCCTTATGTATGTAGCGTACAGGCAACACTGCGAAGAATGCAGAAAACAAAAAAAAAACAATTAATTCTTCAAAATCTTTAATTAACTACATGAAAATTATAAAATCAGTTTTTCTGTGGGGTAAAGCATAGCCGCAGATTACACTTAACTCATCTGTATGATATCTGGAGAAAAGAAATCGAAAAAATGCTCACTAGGAGATTTGGTGGTCGTATCAACAGGTATGGCAGGAGTGATGGCTTCAACCTCAGCTCTGTGTTGAAACTGAGCTAGTTTCCAGTTAAAAGACAGAGGCTTTGGAACGTATTTCCTTTTTTTCGCATGAAATTTTGGTTTGGGCACGGCATTAGCTTTACGTTTTGATCTTGTCTGCGGAGCCGGCGATGGTGTTTGCGGCGATAACACGTGAGATACATTATTTATTATGGGTAAAGCAGCATGTGGACTGGAGTCATGAAAAAGTTGCGACATTATGGGAGTTAGAGGAAACTGTTCGATGTCAGACATTTTGCGGTTTTCAATAGGGCCTACAGTGCAATTATTTATAGGGCTACCAGTTTCTTCGTCAGAATTGTCAGATATATTGAATCTCTCCATAGATGATGGTATAGAACGTGGCTCCGAGCTTGCGTCTGAGTCATCTTGAGTGATATTTAAGAATTGTTTTTCATCAGACGATCTGTTGCCATCCGATGAAGCAGCATTTTAGGTGGCACGAGGGCCATAATTTTGGAAATTCGTTCCCATTTTAATCTACCCTGAAGCAAGCAAAACAAAAACACATGCAACACAAACAACCCAAAACCATAAGCACTCAAGATATGTTAAAATCACGCTTTTACCGAAAAAAAAAAACAAAAAACTTGTGCGGTTAGATAGTAAAACATAAATAATTAGTCAAGAAATGGTGAGGTAGAAAAATGCCCAATGGTGCTTTCAAGCAACATAGGCGCGTGCACATTGAATGCTCAGCACTTCGCAATGTTGCTCTCAAGCAACACTCATGTTTGCAACGTAATAATCACTCAGTATTAGTTAGATTTGTGATTAAAGTTACAATAACACATAATTCAAACATTAAAAAATGCAATGCAAACAATAAATAGAGTAAAACAAGATCACTTATATTTTTAAAATATTATTTCTTACCTGGCCTAGAGGGCGTGCGCGTCCACTCGGCGCCATTTTGCCGCGAACTGTCAAATTTGGTGCGCGGGAGCATTGACCTTAGTAGTTTTGGGTTCGCAACAATAATAATATTTACGTAATTTTTACCATTTGGAGTTGCACAGAAAAATAAAAGATATTTTAATTTTTGAATATATATGTTGCTTGTAGGCTACATTGCGAATTAAAGGGTTAATGAACTGACGTGAGAGACTTCATCCTGGGCCCTGTTTAATAAACATTACAAATTGTAAATTGTAACTTGTAAATACAAGTGACAAGTCTACAACTTTCTGTTTAATAAAAATTACAAGTTAAAAGTTTACTATGGTGGAAAATCTACAAAATTGTAGAATTGTAGCTACAATTCTACATATTTCTGTTTAATAAACATTTTCGCTTTACAAGTGACTGTTTACATATTTGTAGGAAAAACTGCTTTATTAAACACACAATTGTAATTACAAGTTTACATAATATTGTAAATTGTAATACAATTTCGACAGGTGCCGCGTCGCCTGTCCAACATTACAAGTTTCGACCTCTGCCTAATGTCAGTATTAGGCAGAGGTCGAAAGGAAAAGGAAAAAAAGGTGAAGATAGACGAGCGTAATTTATGTCGCGTAATTTCGGTCACGCCATACTTAGTGTGACGTGATCACGTGACGTCTGTTCATAGTTCATACTAGCAAGGGCCAAATTAGTTATGTAGTAACTGCTTTCCATTGTTTAATGAACTGACGTGAGAGACTTCATCCTCGATTCTGTACTCGATTGAAGTTATTTTTTTTTACTTAGAGACTTAGAGACTGTATACATCTCTAATAAACTTAGTGTACTTTACAATGACGCTCAGAGACCTTATACATCTCTGAGGAATGAAATTTAACTATTATCATATATTTACTATTTATATTTTTTATTTTGTAAATTGTGACGCCTAGAGACCAATACATCTCTAAGAAATTTAGTTTAATTTTTTTTTTCTTTTGTATAGTTAGTTTCTTATTCAGTCCTTAACGTTTCTAAGGATTTAAATTAATTTATTTTGTTTTGCATGTTGTGACGCCTAGAGACCATGTACATCTCTAAGAAATTTAAATTAAGTACTTAGTTATTTTGTTGCATCAGTTATTGATTTTGACCCCTTGAGACCTTATACATCTCAACGGAATTGAATTATTTCATTAATTAATTATACCAATCTATATTGCGTGTCGTGACGCCTAGAGACCTTCTACATCTCTGAAAAAATCACTTTATTTTATATAATTTTTAGTGTAAACATTGATTTGGAGAATCTTGTACATCTCCTCTAACATATATGTATCAATTACCTAGTTATAATATCATTGTATTAGTTTTTAAGTATAATTAACGAAAAAATGACTTACTGTTGAGTTTCTTTCGGCTTTCTTCTCAACAGCGGTCTCCTCTTGCGAAATGCCGGTAGACTCACAATCTGACTTGTAAAAGTGCCCTTGTGGCCTACTTACTGAATAAATTATTTCATTTCATTTCATTTCATTTCATTTCATTAGACATGATGTATGGCGCGACCGAAATTACGCGACTCAAATTACGCTCGTCTGGCTTCACCCTTAGGAAATGCAGGCAGATTCACAATCTGTCTTGTATAAGTGCCCTACTTACTAAATAAATTATTTCAGATCATATTTGAGTAGTTACTCTATGTACCTAGTACTGTTTACGCTCGGGTTTTGCATACTTAATTCAACTTAAAAATGGCGGTTCCGAAACCGATTTCGATAAGTTTTTTTCGTGTCATATAAAACTTGTTTGAGAGTATTTTTACTGTTAGGGCTAACACAATTACAAGACTCGACATCGTAGTACGAAGCGATCCGTCGTGTATGTCGTGGAAATACATAAATCAAAAATCAACTTTATCTTCGTGTATTAAGTTTATACTTATTACATAAAACTGCATTTTAATATTGAATCTTATACATAACTTCAATCTCGAGATGTGATGTCGTATTTTGTAAGTAGTTGTGTTTTTGCCTTTAGCTGTAATTCAAGAAAATCTGTTCACACATTGAAAATCGTCAGTTGTTTTTAGATGTGTCTGTTTTCTTTTCGTTACAGCGATTTCCTTTTTTTCTGAAAATAGCTGAATCATTTTAATACAATTCATTTATTCTAATCAACTTTCTATGCAATTAGTCAACAAGCAATTATTATCGTAACGATTCAGCACTAATGTATTATTATATGTAGTAGGTTATACAAGTACCTATAGGTCGAAGTGTAGACAAAAGAGTAGTTAAGCGCCTAAGAACACGTGTGGTTCATACCTTTTAAAGACTGTGACAGCAATAGTGAGGGCTGTGAAGCCCGTGTCATTGAATTAAGTGTCAATTAATACGCTACACGTGGGACAAAGCCGCTTACACTAACTTACCTTTTCATGTCCACAAATGGAGATTTTATTTATTTATGGCTTTCAACTTCAACTTGACAATTTGCGGGCCCGTAGTTGTTGTAAATGACAACGTACCCGTGGCGCCCAGCAGAACTTTCACACGCGACTTTTTGTCGCGCGAGATATATTACACCTCTCTTTCGAAGTAGTATTATGAGAGAGTGACGGGTGACGCTATGTCGCGCGACAAGAGTCGCAATGCATAGGCTAGCATATCTTGCTACGACTTCGCTTGTGGCGCGACTCTGACTCTGTCTTACTCGCACGGTAGGTATTTAAAAAAAAGTGACAAGTAGTATCTGTCGCGCCGCAAAGAGTCATGTGCCACAGTTGTGATAGAGAGAGGTAGGTACCTACTAATGAATATGGGAACGCGACAGACGGATTTGTCTCGATATCGTTTAATTATTGCATTTTAAACGGCATCGACAAAGCTATATAGCTTCAAGACAAGACTTACCTTAAAATTTCTTTCCTTGTAAAAAAAGTGCAGTCCTGAATGAAAAAGGTTTTTCAATATTTTTCACGGTAAAATCGACAAAATCACTTAATAAAAATTAAACATTATTTACTTGTCGTAGCTTAAAATGTAATAAAGAGGGCCTATATATAATCTTAGTTTGTTATTGTCGGTTTCCGTTTATATATAAGTTACTTACTTACAAAAATAAGTTGTGAGTCTCAGGAATAAACAAGACTAAGTCAGGTCCAGCAAATACTTATACTTATTGAATAGCTGTCACTGGAATCACATCAAATCGACCACATGTTTACGCAAGTTCGATACGACATGTTTATTTTAACACCAGTGTAACTAACATGACATGTTATATACGTGTCATGTAAAAATAAAACAATAGGTACCTGATAGTCCTCAAGCTGTTGCTCCGTAAAGGTGACCACTTTATTCCCCATAGCGCACTTATATCAGCGTTATAACAATCGCAGCGGTTATAAAAGTGCGCTATAATGGTGGTATAGCGGTGACAGACCAGGCAGCCTGTTGCCGCCGACGCTGCCATAAAACTAGAGGCATTAACGCGGGGATTAGGGTGTGCCGAGGACAGAGTAGCGGGCAGAGGGTTGGTGCCAATTAAAACACACGTTTGATGAGTAATTATTGATGTGCCGTCCATAATCGCCGGATAATATACGGGGATTTACAAGAGGCGTGTTAGACCTACTGGGATCTCGTAAGTTGCAGTTACACAAAAGATTATCGCAGCAAGGCGAAAGATCCTTGAGAATTTCAACATCATTATATATTATATAAAGGCGACAAAAAATATAGAATCGAACTTGCACCTTTAGCACAACTGTGACACGCGTCCCTTTCTCGCGCGAGATATATGATCTATCTCTTTCTCTGCAGTACTGTGAGGAAGTGACAGGCGACGCTAAGTCGCGCGATTAGAATCGCGAAACATTTGTGCGGGCTGATCACAACATTTCACGAGAAGTGGTTATGAAATGCGAATTGTAGGCGAGAACTGCCGGAAATCTGGAAATCCGGACAAAAGCCATATGAAGCATGGGAAGGTAAAGAATTTGACATAAGACGCTTAAAGATGACATTTGGAAGTGAGGTGGCTGTACATATTCCAGAAGAAAAACGTTTGAAGTTGGATCCAAAAGTCAAGAAGGGTATATTTGTCGGATATGAAAAATCAAAGGGTTTTAGGTATTTCTACCCAAACGAGAAGGTGGTTGACGTCAAGAGGGATATTGTTGTTTTAAAAGAAAAGCGTTATTTGAAACAATGTCCGGATCATGAAGTAATCAACACGTCCAAGAGGTGATATTGCTTGGAAATAATCTGCCTGATGTTGGAGATAATCTCGAAGTCAACATAGAGAATCATGAGGAGGAGGCTGAACAGGTGACATACTGCAACCTGACGACTGTGACGGCTGTCAATCTGCAAGTGAGCAGGTGATCCCAGTAAATGACGAGCAGGAAGCTAGAACATCATCTGACAGTGTGGTAGGAGAACCGCGATCTCGATCTGAGGCTGATTAAGAAACCACAGATATATGTCAGTCTGATGGTCGGAAATGAGCAGAGTAGGTACCTATAGTCAAGCAATGAAATCCATAGACGCTAACCAATGGAGAGACGCAATAAATAAAGAGCTTGACCAAACTTAGGAATATAATACGTGGACGGAGGTCGAAAATATTCCTGAACGAGCTACTGCAGTCAGTTAGAAATGCGTTTTTAAGAAAAAAAGCGAAAATACGGAAATCGAGATTCCTTGCTCGACAAGTAAAAAATAAAAATTGGGCAAGTGCGAGCCCGACTCGCGCATGAAGGGTTCCGTACCTATACATATATATAATCTATAACAAGTTTGTTGTATGGGAGCCCCCCTTAAATATTTATTTTATTTTATTTTTAGTATTTGTTGTTATAGCGGCAATAGAAATACATCATCTGTGAAAATTTCAACTGTCTAGCTATCACCGTTGTTGAGATACAGCCTGGTGACAGACGGACGGACGGACGGACGGACGGACGGACGGACGGACGGACGGACGGACGGACGGACGGACGGACGGACGGCGAAGTCTCAGTAATAGGGTCCCGTTTTTACCCTTTGGGTACGGAACCCTAAAAAAGAGATGAGAACATTTTTTTATCTTAGAAGGTGAATTTGGCTCACAGTGTAAATAGCTATAAATCAAGAATATTTAGCGGCTCAGCAGTTTGACCATCAACGTTTTGGGGTATTGTGGAGGATTTTTAGATTTAAAAATTACTTATTCGCATTTTAAAATCTTTCTACGGCTAAATCCCTGACGTCAGACACGTCAGGGCACTTAAGGCGCTCAATCAAATTGGGATTAACTGATCACTCGATCACTTCTTATGTTCATCCATAGGATCCCCTAATTCAACTCTAAAGTTGCTGTACCAGGTAACGGGTAACGTCCTTTTTCGGGAGACTTATTGTTTTTTTTAACCCCCAATAAAAAAGTGAGGTGTTATAAGTTTAAGATATGTATCTATATCTGTCTGTGACATCGTAGCTCCCAAGCGATTTTAATGCGGGTTTTTTATCGATAGCCTTTGTCTGTTGATATGGTTCTAAGCTATGAGTGCGATGCTATATTGCTAGCAATGTTACCGCGACTTCGCTTGTCGCGCGACTCAGCGTCACCTGTCTTGCTCGCACGGTATTGAAAGGAAAGTGACAGATAGGATTCGCGTGTCACAGTTATGCTAGACGTTCTGGTAAGGGTTCTTTTTAGGGTTCCGTACCCAAAGGGTAAAAACGGGACCCTATTACTGAGACTTCGCTGTCCGTCCGTCCGTCCGTCCGTCCGTCTGTCACCAGGCTGTATCTCAAGAACGGTGATAGCTAGACAGTTGAAATTTTCACAGATGATGTATTTCTATTGCCGCTATAACAACAAATACTAAAAATAAAATAAAATAAATATTTAAGGGGGGCTCCCATACAACAAACTTGTTATAGATTATATATATGTATAGGTTCGGAACCCTTCATGCGCGAGTCGGACTCGCACTTGCCCAATTTTTTATGAATTAGGTTATTTTATCCATGTTCTTCGATTACTCGATAATGACTGAACCGATTAGGATAAATATTTTTTCTCAAACATGCACTAAAATGTCGTCATAACGTGCGTTATAACAGACTTAAAAGTATTCTTTCCCGGCGTCAGCAGTAATGTACTATTTATTTTAAAAAGGCCGTATTCCCAGATATTGTTCAGAATTATTTATTTATTTAAACTTTATTGCACAAAATGCAGAAGTAAAGTACAAATGGCGGACTTCATGCCATGAGGCATTCTCTACCAGTCAACCACATGTCACAGTCAATTATAATGGGTTGTACAAAAATTGTTATATCCCTGGTGTCTCTGTCTTACGAGTACTCTGTAAGCAATAACAGCCGAGCTCTATTAGTCGCGCCCTGTCCGTCAGTATTTCATGTCTTTCCCATTGCTTTCGATATTTATTGGGATATAATAGCGTTATAACATGACCCAAGGTTGGACTAGTTGCTCGAGGTCGTCGGTTCAATCCTAGGGTATATTTATACTTTAATGACAGTCAGGATTTTAAATGCCGATAAAAAATGATGTTAGTAAGCAATAATAGCCTTGCTATAGAACCTACAAGTGACAGAATTGAACGCGTTCAAAAAAAGTTTCTGAAATTTCTTATGTTTAAACTAAAATGTCCTTATGATTCGACCATTTACTATAGTATGTGCAAAAAACACCACTTATTACCGTTACATAAACGTCGTGAGATAGCTGACATTATCTACATTCTCAACATCACAAGTGGTAATCTTGATTGCCCCGAACTGCTTCATAAACTCTCGTTTAATGCGCCTACTCGGTCTAAAAGACATTACCCCCCCCTTTCAGTCAAATGTGCTTCATCCAAATATAGGCAAAATTGTTTTCTGATTCGAGCCAGTCGCTGCTTAAATAATGTGACAAGAGACCAAGATATTGACATTTTTAATTGTTCCATTCCTTCCGTGAGGCGTAAATTGGCATCATTTTTCTTTGATTAAAAAAAATAACAATAATAATAACATTGTAGGTAGTAGGTATGCCCGAGCGTAAAGTATGTTTATTAATTGTTAGCTTTTGTGCATGAACTCTGCAGATTATAAATAACACACTGTAATTAATTAGGTACCTACTTATTGTGCAACTTCGTTCCAACTTCATAATTCAGTTTCTGTATTTTTTTTTGTATTAATTTGCTGTTATTATTGCATGTGTCTTTGTAAAACTGTGCGTGTTATTTAACTTAATGTTAAATATTATTTCGTTGCTATATGTGAGATCCTATAATTGGCTCTGTATTACTAGTTATGTCACTATTAGCGTAAGTTAAGCTGTTGGTTCTCCATGTATAAATAAATAAAATAAATAAATAAATAAAATAATAATGGTTTATAACAACAACATCAACAACAATTCTTTATTGCACACCAACAACAAAAATTCTCAGAATTTATCTGCTTAGCCCAATGGTTGACTGGTAGAGAATGCCCTAGGGCATTAAGTCCGCATTTGCACGATAAATACTTTCTTTAGTGCAATTGAAACCTTAATTTAAAAATGGTAGACGATATTCGGTCTAAGGCGGGGTAAAGGTAACATAAAAATGTTAAGAGCGGCCCGACATGTTTCGAACTCGTATGAAGTTCTTCATCAGGGACAACTAAGCGCGCTGTTGCGCGATAAACGATCCATGAAACATTAGGGTTTTTTTTACGTAAGTTTAAACCGTTTATAATCACTACATAGTATAAAACAAGGTCGCTTCCTGCTGTCTGTCTGTCTGTCTGTATGCTTAGATCTTTAAACTACGCAACGGATTTTGCGGTTGATGCGGTTTTTTTAATAGAATCATTCAAGAGGAAGGTTTATATGTATCATAGGTACATGCATAATTTATCAGGATTGCACTGCACCCATGCGTAGCCGGGGCGGGTCGCTCGTAATTATTAAAGATGACTCAAGATCTTTTAGTAAGATTATTGATGTCATCGTAAGCCCGAAAACGGATAAACCGATGTTGATTCAGTTGTCTTTTTGTGTGAATGCGGTGAAATTGGTTACTTAACCTAGATTGGATTTAGATTCAGATTTATTTCATTATTATCATTTTAAAATGTTAGTATAAATTACGCTAAACCAACTGACATCCATTAAACATTGATAATGTGGTATAAACTCACGTAAAAATTGTCAGGAACGGCCCGACATGTTTCGAACTCATTTGGAGCTCTTCATCAGTGTGGGTCGCGAGTCGCGTAACAGCACGGATAGCTACCCCTGATGAAGAGCTCCAAATGAGTTCGAAACATGTCGGGCCGTTACTGACAATTTTTACGTGAGTTTATACCGTTTATTATAATTAGTAAAGATGTCTCACGATAGTTTTAATAACATTATTGATAATGTGCTCGACCTTTTGAAGTTTATCGAGAAGTTTTAAAGTATATTGTAGGTTTCTTATTATTTTAGCGATCGCTTCTACGTTAGGTAATACGTACTATACGTACGTAGTACTTAGTATACTAAAAACCGGCCAAGTGTAAGTCGGACTCGCACGCGAAGGGTTTCGTACCATTGGGTTTCAAATAAAAAGCCAGCAAACAGTCATGTTTGTTGTATGGGAGCCCACTTAAATATAAGTAAATTTTGTGTTGTTTAAAAAAAAGTATAACTGTAATGGTTCGGTACGACGTCGAAGCGAGGAGGAATGCTAGGTTCTTGCGAATATAAACATTTTATCAAATGTCTTTAATACTAACTAATTGAAATTATACCCAATGAAAATATGCTTATTGTTGTTATATCAAATGAAACATTATTATATCAAATGATGTTATATGTAATGAAATATATGAACCGTTGTTATATCCATCATTACACACCCGTCTGGCTGTCGCAGCTCATGCTGAGTCCATTCCTTTTGTCACATAGAATAATTTGAGTGAATAATGTACTGATCATCTGTTCTTGCTTATTCCATGTACGGTCAACCAAAAATCTACCAATATTCGACTATATTTCACAGGTAATAGAGTCTAAAAGTGGTAGACCACTTCCTTTGCTGACTATACCTAATAATAAATGCTTCTTTCTTTCACTAGACGACGATATACATATTTGATACCGCATTACAGTAATTAAACCAAGGCACTGTGAACTACAAAATTACATTAATATAAAACTTAAATCTAGTTTCATTTACATACATAAATATAATACTTATTAAATATATATACATATATACTTAAACAAAGAACATACGAAAATACATAGAAAATGATACGAATTATGGCACTAATGTAAATAATTCATTAGTTGATTCAGGGACTAGGCACCGCTGATTCTGAAAACACTTAGTTAATTGAAATGAAACCGCTATGCTCGTGTACTAACAGCAAATCTGAATTCATGAGTCGTGAAAATGGTTTTTGGATTTTCTTATACGACTAAGTATGTGATTAATATTAGGTACCTTATATTAGTTTCTACTTTTTAGATAGGCATGACCGCATGACGAATTTTTATTGAGGATGCCATTCAATTCTATTTTTTATTGGGATAAAATGTCTATATGGGACTAACTACACTTAGACTGCTCTAAAAGTCAGAAATGACCGTCAAAGTTCAACATTCCTTAGCGCTAAAAACGATCCATAAAAATGGCCACCTATTCATGTCATTATAATTATGTTATGGGTACCAATATTTGTATAGAGAAAAATAAGTAATTAGCAATTATCACCGTGTAAAAGCATAAAAGTGCGTTTAAATTCATGATTGTGACAATTATAGTCTTTGACAGTAACTACTTGACAAGTTAGTGTAATGGTTGTTATTTGGTTTCACCTCGCGAGAGTTACTTAATAATAGTTTTTCTACTCCAGTAGGTACTTTTTTCTGTCATTTATATAGTTACTAACTCTAATATAAAGACATGATTTATGAAAGTATGTAAAACGTCTATATTCTACTGCCCAAAAAATATACAATTGTCGGATAAAATAATCATCTGTGTAATCGTTGTCATTTTGTTTCGCGAGTTACTTAATAATCTGCGGTGAAAGTGCTCTCGTTCGGAATGTGACAGTTATTTTCACAGCGTCCACCACAGCTCCGGCAGCCGTGATCGTCTAGTGGTTAGGACCCTACGTTGTGGCCGTAGTAACCCAGGTTCGAATCCTGGTCACGGCAGTGATGACACTGTCACGGCGGAGCACATTTTTGTTTTTAATTACTATTGGCTCTGTGAGCTGATAAGTTGCGAGTCTGTCATTGTAGATAAGAAAAGATTTCTATACAGCGTATACAGCTTGTCGGAACAGACAGAGCCTAAGGGTGCGTCTTCATTGAAGTGAAGCGGAGCGGAGACGCGCGGAATAGACCAATCACCTGAGTTGAAATCTGTATCTCACCTTCGCCTCACTTTTCTGATTGTTCGACTCGCGTGGAGACGCAACCTTTTCACTTATTTCGCTGAAGCGCTCAACAACTTCGTCGCTAGTGCGCAGCGAGTTCGTCGAATGAATAATCAAACTCGCCGCGGGCTCGCAACGGAATCGTTGCGCACTCGCCTCGCTGTCGGCTCGCCCGCCAATCATCAGTACGTTAAAGCTCTAATGTGGTAATCCTTCGGTGACAAACAACCATTTGGTACTAACTCGTCTCTAAATAAATTCTATGTATAAATTAAATATCCAAAAACCCATCACTGTGTGCCCTTAATTTTCTATTTATTTATATAAAAAAATATAGGGAAGTCGTTTTTCGTGTCAAAGTGTTAGTTAACGACAGTTAATATCTTTGGACAACAGTTTTTGCATAATGCACTGTGAAAGTGCTCTCGTTCGGAATGTGACGGTTGTTTTCGCAGCGTCCACCACAGCTCCGGCAGCCGTGATCGTCTAGTGGTTAGGACCCTACGTTGTGGCCGTAGTAACCCAGGTTCGAATCCTGGTCACGGCAGTGATGTCACTGTCACGGCGGAGCATATTTTTGTTTTTAATTACTATTAGCTCTGTGAGCTGAAAGGTTGCGAGTTTCAGATTCGAAAAAATAAATCGACAAGAAAATTTGATATAATTATCGTTGAAAATGCGTCTTCTAGGCGAGAACAGCCGGAAAGCATCTGGACATTCAAATATCATCCAGCCCAAGCTGAAAGGAAGACGCTTCGCTCGTTCGGTCGATGATTACACATATAATTTGCTTATTTGACGATGCAGTTGGCGTAGTTTGTAGTGCACCTGCCTACTGAACTGGCGGTCCTAGGTTCGATTCCCGGCCAGGGCAAATATTTGTGTGATGAACTCGAATATGTGTTCCTGGGTCATAAACATCGTCGTCTTGTACCCATAGTACAAGCTTTGCTTAGTTTGGGACTAGGTCGATTTGTGTAAGATTGTCCCTTAATATTAATCGTTGACACTGTACTTAGTACCTACATATCAAATCCGCACTAGTAATTAAGATAAAGCGACTGCAAACTCAATCTAAGTTTGGCTTCGCTTATCTGCTTAGTCACAACTTAGCCTTGTTAAAAAGTCGTCTTGTCTCTAGGTTCAATTATAATTCGAAAATCTCATTTTAATTTATTAACTTTTTCACAAAAAATTATCGACTTTAACGAGACGATATCGTATTTCCGAAAAGAACTGAACGAATTATTATTCAAACATTAAATGCCTATAATATTTAAGATCGTCTCAGATTTTCACAAAAGAATTTGACAAGAAAATATTTTCCCAATCGTTTTATAATTGACGGAGTTCTGGTAACAAACATAATGAAAACGAATTGTAAACCTCACCTTGTTTTTGAAGTCGGTTGAAAAGACACAGACGGAAAAATCCCTAAATTCAGATACGCGATGCAGTCCGTCAAAGGTTAAGTTTGTGTCTGAGTAAAATAGCCAGGCCTTAATTAATATCCTAATACCTAGATCATCGGATGGCAAAATTCTCTTGCCAGGAAAATACGCTAAGTATATCAAAAATGAAAAAGAAAATGTTTATTATCGTTTATTTGGTCAAAATTTTTGCACAAATTTGTAACGGGGTTGTACGTACGGTCGGCCAAAAAAGTGGTCTACCAGTTTTGACAAAAGTTTCTGTGATATCTAATTATCGCTAAGGTTGACTTTGCTGACGGAAGTCACTGTCATAATATTATTGTAAGGAAAAATCGATCTTGTTGTTTCATGACGTTCAAATGAACCTCGACCGTAGGTAGACCACATTTTTGGCCGACAGATGGTGCCAGCAAACCTTCACGCAAAATAGGCGCATTGTAAGACGTCGATTTGCGGAAACCAGCCCGCGAAAACCTATACCTATACCTATATTAGCCCAGCCCGACAGTCAGAATAAATACTGGTGCACATGCACGCCCCAGTCGAAGATTTTCTTTTGTCTATAAAATGTCAAGAATGTCGCTTACAAGCTTAGGCCCTGCCCGAGCAGACGTCAAGGCACTCTCGTTCTGTGGCGAAATTGTTCTCATCGTTTGGCAGCTTTTTAGCTTAAATTAATGTTATAATGGTTGTATAAGCTCTTATGCAGCCTGTTTGCTACCTGGGTGAGGTCGGTCGGTCCACTGATACCGTACAACCCCAAGAAGCACAAACGCGCAATATAAAAATGCTATTATGGATCACGGAGACAAAGGATATCAGAATGTTTCTGGTGTGTTCTTTGTGTTAAAGAAGAGGTCAGATGGACTCTATTAATCAGACATTATGCTTTATAATAGGTAACGCATACTCTAATAAACAGTTGATATTCAGCTCTTAGTACTACTTAGTAATAGTATACTGGTACCCTAAACAATCCTTAAAGAATACTCATATAATGCAATTGGCGACAGTTCTTCAACTTTTTTTTGTTTATTCACAAACTGACCGACGATTGACCTCAGTATCACCTGATGGAATGGGCTATGGGGTCGAGGATGTAGCTCGCCAGTTCAGTTATAGCTTATTCACTCTTACTTTGAGGATACCTAATAATTTGCTGAAAATACACACGATGGGAGCGAGTTCCATTTCTTAGTGGTTCGCATTAGAATTGATGAAGCAAATCGCTTCGTGCAAATAAGTGGTAAACTGACACCATAAGGGTGAAATCGCTCCCCTCACCTGATTGTCCGGTGGTGAAACGGGAATGGCGGAATTAAATCATGGAATTCCTGCGCACGATCTCCAAAATATATCCGATAGGAAACTGACAAGTTCGAGCCCCAGCCCGCAAAGCATCACCAATGAGTAGGGCTTGACGTTCTCCTGAATCTAAGGCAGCTAACTGGTATTTGGTAGAGCGGCCCCAAAGATGGCAGCAGTACTCCATTCACGAACGGTCTTGAGCTTGGTAAAGAGTGAGTGAGGTCGTCCCGAAATACCGCCTCACCTTATAACGAACACCAGGATTTTCCCAAATCAAAGTTATATCAGCTGAAACAGCGTTTTATTCAGCAGGCTCCTACAGCTGAGGATTCCATTGTGGAAAGTGGTTCAGTTAATATACAGCGCCCTTGTGCTGCTTGGGTCGCACCACTACGCACTGATAGAACGGAGTCAGAAGTCCCTCAGTACAAGTTGCTACAAGATGTGAATAGCTTCTAATGATAATAGTACAAGGGCTGGGCCCAGCCAGTACAGGCGGCTAAGCACTCGCGTTCAGTGACGAAGTAGTTATCATCAGCTGGCAGCGAGCATCGACTGTGGTGTGTGGTGTGGTGTGGTGTGTGGATGGTCCTTCGTGTATAGAACACTGTCACGTTATAGTCCTACACAACACTAATACACAAGTTAGGCCCAACCAGTACAGGCGGCGAGGCACTCTCGTTCTGTAGCGAAGTTGTTCTCATCGGTTAGCAGCGAGCAACGATAGAGGTCGGTCCACTATTACCGTAATACGAACCACTAGTGCACTGCGCACTGATAGAGTGGAGTCAGAAGTCCCTCAGTACAAGTTGCCGCAAGATGTGAATAGCTTCTAATGATAGTACAGGGGCTAGGCCCAGCCAGTATAGGCGTCCAAGCACTCGCGTTCGGTGACGAAGTTGTTATCAATTATCATCCGTGGGCATTGCGGACCGACTGTAGTCGATCTACAAGTTCCATACCACGTAAGCACACGTCTCAGTCAAAGATTTTCCATCGTATATACAACACTGTTACATTATTACAGTCCTACACAACACTAGTTCTCACAAGTTAGGCCCAACCAGTACAGGCGGCGAGGCACTCTCGTTCTGTAGCGAAGTTGTTCTCGTCGGTTGGCAGCGAACAACGACTGGGATCAGTCCACCAGTGCCATACCACACACCGCTGCACGCCCCAGTCAAAGATATACCTGTATGACAGTTTATTTTTATATATATATAAGCTGTAATGGAGTCTAAAAAAAGGATGTTATAGATTCTATTTTTTATTGGGATCGAATGTCTATATGGGACTAACTACACTTAGACTTCTCTAAAAGTCAGAAATGACCGTCAAAGTTCAACACGAAGCGCTAAAAACGCTCCATATAAAGGTCACCTACATGTGACGTCATTTTGTGGGTTGGCATATCAATATTTTGTGTGTAGACAATAAATAAGTAATTTGCTATTTTCACTGTGAAAAGGTGCGTTTAAGTTCATGGTTGTCATACAATTATTGTTTTGTTAAAATAAGAGGATTTTGAAAACAATTCCAATATTTATTTTGATAAAAAAAAAACATACGATTTGCGTATCTTTGAAGTACTTTATTTTTTTCTTTGTTTCATGACATGACATATTGAGCAAATTTTATTCATATAACTATACTATGTTGTATTCAACATCAGTCGCATCTCGCATCCCCTATTATAAGTGAAGGAAGATAAATATGACCTATCTAAGATATGTTTGTATGTCTAGATGGATTACCTTACAACTTGGTCGGTCTCCCGTTGCCAGGTTCCGTATTCCAAATGACAATGTTTATTTTTCGTAGGCAGCTGTCTGCACTGGGCCTCCGTTACTAAAATTTGCAATTCAGATGTTAATATACAAGACTGCAACGAGAAGAGATTTTATTTCCGAGAACAAATGAACGAGTTACTATAAAAAAAATCGTCATAGATGTGCTTATAATATTTGTGGAGTTCCCTCGATTCCTTATGGATCTCGTCATCATGTTTAAGACAAAACGAAGTTCTGAGGCAAGACACATTTAAACGTGAATTCTATAAAAAAATATGAGTAATTCAAAAAAGATGCTAGAAGGTGCAACCTGTACGCGTATTTTTTTGTTCCAGTAATCGGGTAAAAAGTATGCGTTAATCATCTTTGGATATATACTCGTATGTAGCTATCCCTGTCCCGAAATTGATTAAAATTTGTCCAGTCCTTTCGGTGATCAGAGGACAAAAAAAAATGTGAAAACAGATGGCGCCAGGCTGACATGGCACCGCACGCCCATACAAAACAAATGATGATCCTGCATCACGCTATCAAGATTTTTCCTGAAATCATGACCTCTCTCCATAGAAATATGATTTAATATAAATCAATCAATATAATTCAATACAAATCTTGAACTTTATAATAGTATAGATACCTACAGCTTTATCTATACTAATTGCGAAAGTAGAAACACGAAAAAAAAGATGATTGCACAACAACAGAAAATTTAAAACAAACAAAACAGCATGAGTTATTGCGTGCGTTGCAGCAATGTTCACAAAACAGTGTTAGCACAGATGATATATTAGGATTGACTTTATTTGAGCAGACCACTTATTTTCTGTTACAAGACGAGGTTATTAGTATAGTTATAATTAGTGTTACGTACATGAAACTATTATGTAATGAAAATAATAATATTGCTTTGCTAATCCGCGATATAATAACGTGCCAGTTAATTTGTGCTAACCCGTTATCCTTATTTGCGTATTTTTTCCTGCATACGTGCATTTAATTGTACCAACCTCTCACCAGGGTGAGGGTGGGACCATGGATTTAATGGGGTCATCATGTATGCATGAAAACATACGCAAATAAAATAAGTATAACGGGATAGCACAAATTAACTGGAACGATATTATATCGCGGATTGGCAATGCAATATTATTATTTTAATTAATATGGATTTCCGCAAAGTAACGCCTTCAATTAATTGGTTAAATATTATGTAGTCTAGAACGCATAAATTAAATTATAATATGATACATACCTCTGCTCTCCGAATAATGTAAAGTAATCAGAGCAATGACCACTAAGATAACACGCAAAACCTCTGACATTGCGCGAATTGTAACCGATATCGGCGACGAACTGATACGGATATTCTTATTATGTTATTCTGTCCACTAGTGTAATACTGGAGTGACACTGCGCAATTATAGTTGATGAATCTAGTTTTTAGGCGGAACTGAGTGTTACTTGAATGTGTAGAAGGTCGAATGCGTATTAATTGATGCTTAGATCGCATGCTTAGACGGGTGTTCGGCATAGTGATTATTGTCTGATTCCTTTGTCATATTATTTATGCGTATTACTTCTTTTTAGTGTACACGTAAAGTAGGGATGTAATTTTTTTGTCGGCTTACCCCATAGTGTAGCACATTGCTTCCACAACAGATAGTTTTAGGATTGACCATGATGTGATCTACGTTCTGCTGTTGATCGGACTTTCAGCACATGATCTTAGCGACCACGACCGATTGGGGTCACATTTGACACAAACAACCAATAAAAATACAGTTCTCAGGTCGCTATTGTGAAGACCAAAAGAGGACCTTCTGTAGTGTTGTATTTTGTGGCAACTCTGTTCCACGTAGTTTAAACTTATCTCGGAAACTGCAAAATAAACGCCGCAACAAACATCATTTGCCCAAGACAATTACTCTGTTACCGAGTTTGAATTAGTTTGGCTGAGTTCCTGGGATTATTTAACAAGAAGACATTTTAGTTATATATACTTTCATATGTTTTGGAAATTACTTCACTCTGCTGGCAACACGGGCTTAACCCGCACTAATAGCCTACACGCCATAGCGCACTATTGCACAGCACCCGTCTTCCAATTTTCTTCGGCGCGCGTTCGTGGTTAGTCCCACATCTCAATCGGTTGCGTCGCCACCAGGCTACCCGCAAAAAACAATAAGATAAAGTTCTTAGGCGGTTTTGGCAAAGAGAATCTTTTGTAGTGTCGTATTCTGTGGCAACAGTTCTGTTCCACCTCGTTAGTTTCAACGAGTTGAGTCCGTCGGAGCGCCCGCAGGGGACTGAGCTCTTATCTTGGAAACCACAAAATAAACACTGCGATAACCATCATTTGTCCAAGACAATTACTCGTACATTGTTACCGAGTTTGAATTAGTTAGGCTGAGATCTTGGGATGAATCTTGTTCTGACAAGGAGAAGAGAGAATTTTGGTCATAGGTACCTACAACATTTTTAAAAATGATTTTAGAAAAATCATGGCGAGGAAAACGAAAGAGCTTCATCATCCATGTAGCAAGGACTATCGGGAAAAAATATAATTTAATTGTCTTCCAAAAACTTTACGTACACTATTGAAAGGGGAAACTTTGACTTGTCTACAGTAATTGCGAACATGTTCGTGCAGTGCCCAACCTAGCTACCCTGAGACTGGCAGACTAATTGCAGTAGCCGCAACTCTAATTGAGTTTGTAGCATTGAGCACTGTTTCATTTTAACACGTTCATACAGGTCCATTTGGAAATTGTATGCTATGGCATGGCACACAATAAGCTCGTACAAAAAATGAACGCCTATAGGATTGTCTGATTCCTTGTTGAACATTGTGTCGCCGTAGCGATTAATATGTACTTACCTAAGGCGAAGACATTATGTAGCCATTTTACTACATCAACATAAAAATAAAAATCGGCCAAGTTGCGCACCGAGGGTTCAAACACTGATCCCATCTTAACTAGTCGGGTTAAGTTAGCACCTGGTATGTATGTCGCCGAAAACTAATGAGTAATGAGGTGCAAAGTTAACGCAACCGGGTTCTTCAAGTATGATTTTCGAAAAGGACTATTTTTTTTATGATTTAATTACAAATGTATAGTTTTCAGATTTTTCTTATGCTTGTAGTAAGACTTGCCAAATTTCATAGTTCTAGGTCAACGGAAAATACTCTATAAATTTCTATAGATTTCCTTGAGAGTGTCGAGATATACCTACCTTTATGGCGCCATAAACGGCCGTATCTTTTTTTACGTTAACTTAGAAGTTAAAGATTTTTTTATCGCCTCAAAAGACTGACTTGCATATACAGGTCATCCCAAGACTATGGGACTTTGCAAGAATTATTATTTTTTGTTTATTCTTTCGATTGGCATCATAAAAATAGGGGTGTTTATTTTCACATTTAAGTCGGTTCGATTCCCAAACGAAGCAAGTACTTCTTAGAATATCTTTAAATGCAGAATTACTAACTTTAAAAAATAACATAAAGTCTTGTTTTAGCAAAATTATATATTATCCTCTCTACGATATTTAAGGTAGGTACTTTCCCTTGATGTCCCATAGTCTTGGGACGCCCTATATATAAATTTAATTTCAACGCGATACCTCCACGCGTTCCCGAGATAAAGGGTCTTCACAGACGAACGGACGGACGAACCGCCGGACAACAAAGTGTTCTTATAAGGGTACCGTTTTCTTCCTTCTGAGGTGCGAAACCCTAAAAAGGAGCGAAAAGGAAATAAAAAAATCGGGACATACCGGAGCAAAAGAGAAATATAAATATCGGGAATAACCTAATTATTTTTTAAATGAAAATAACAAGAAAATGTGCAACGATTTGTGAAAACACCCAATCAAGCTCGCGAAACGCTGGCATTACGTCGTCAAGCAAAAGGGCGCTAAAAACCGTGCAAAATGGAAACGCGAGCCTTAAAACGGCAGTTGAAAACCCCACTTGTATTTCGCCTGCAGTAAGGGTTGAGTTACCTTCTAGACTAATTGCAGTCGCTTCAACTTAAATTGAGTTTGCAGCGTGCGTTTAGTTGCTTTATCTTGATATAAATATTTCTGAAGACGGCTGCCGTACAAATGTGTTCAACAGGGTGTTTTTCAGCACACGCCATAATGCATATTTATAGTGGTACTAATTTATTTTACTGGCAACGACACATTTTTGGTAACTGACGTTGAAAGTCAGTGAATGTCACAGATGTAAACCAAGAGGAAACAGGACTAAATATTCCATAATTTTTGTATAATAAAGCCAAAACTACCCACAGTCATGAAAGTATTTTTTTTTCAATATTAGGGTTCAGTTTTTTATTTCGGAAGAACGAAGGATTGAGCAGCATTCCCGTAAACAATGTTTTGAATTTGGTTGATGACTAATCTTTGGCAAATCGCTACTGACGTTTTATAATGCAAATATGTGACGTTTGCACATTATTGCCAGATGAAAGCTGTTTGTCGCGCCACTATGAATAATGGGCAGGACCGACACTTTTTAAGTTAGGTATACAACCAAATAGAGCATGTCTTTTAACTCTTTTAAAAGAAAACACTAAAATTTCGGGCCTTGTACATAACATTATATAGTCAATCTGTGTAACTGTAACATTTTACCGGCATCTTCCATTAGATTAAATCAGTAGACCAAAGTGTAGGGCTGTGCGTGTTGTAATATAAGACTGGTTATCAGTCAACCCAACATTAGACATAAAACTTACCGAAACATTGGTTAAAAAGGTATACAAAAATAAAATAGGTACCCAGTGGAAATTAATAAGATCAGGTTTTAAATTAAATAATGAATCAATAAATTTTAAAAGCATTTTCTCAAAAAATATGCTCCGCCGTGACAGTGACATCACTGCCGTGACCAGGATTCGAACCTGGGTTACTACGGCCACAACGTAGGGTCCTAACCACTAGACGATCACGGCTGCCGGAGCTGTGGTGGACGCTGCGAAAATAACCTTCACATTCCAAACGAGAGCACTTTCACCGCAGATTATTAAGTAACTCTCGCGGGGTAAAACAAAACGACAACGATTACACAGCCCTCAGTACACAGATAGTCTTAAGTGACACTATCTGTCAATACAGATAAGCCATTTCACTGTAGATTTATTATTATGTTTCTTGCTGCTCTGTAAAAATAACAATAACGATAAGGCGCATGAGATTAACACTAATTGACCGTTATCAAAAAAACTTCATTTGCATTCACAGTTTAAACAATACCGCTTACTTAGTTATTACGGGTAAGTGGCAACTTGACAATTGACAAGCCTCTACTATGTCGACTTGACATTATATCAAGTCATGTCAAGTTTCCACTGATATTAGCGCGGCTAATGAACATTTGTAAAAAAAGAGTGTACAAAATGAAGACGTCAATTAAAGTTAAATAAAAAAACAAAATAAATCTTATTTTGTTAACATTTTTTTGCGATTCCGAATGAGTATAATATGTTTTTAAATTTCATATTTAACAAAGCATAAGTATAACAGAAGTTTCATTAACAAACATAGCAATATCACTGACATAAAATTACTAAAATAATTGGTAACGATATAGGAAAACTTTAAATCAAGTCTTAATATAGTAAATTTTTAAATGCTCTAACATGAAATTCAACGTAAGTAGGTTTTGTTATTCAACCTCCTGCAAACAATATTTAGAGTTTGACAGTTTCATTTAAGCTTTGTCAAATACACAGAAAGTTAACTTTGGAGTTTATATACTGTGCGTTGGATATTGGAACAAATTATACAAATTATGTTTGACATTTCTTTATTTGTCATAGTAACTTTTATTAGGCATTAGCTACACCGCGCGGTATTACCCGCTCATCCTACGGGAACACTACATTTTTCGGGATAAAAGATATAAGATAAAAGTAGCCTATGTGTTATGCATTAACACGGGTGTCAGCTACCTTCATACTAAAATTTATCAAAATTGGTCCAGCCGGTTGAGTGTGATGAAGTAACAAAAATACACTTAAACATACTCACAAACTTTCGCCTTTATAATATTGGTGTGATTTTCTATGGCAGCCGGATTGTTAACCTTTTGCACGGAGCGTCAGTTAAAGTTTCTGCCTAATCCACGCCCACACCTAATCGCTTTGCAAGAACATATTAATTTTAGGTGCAATAGATAATATGCCAGTCCGTAGAGAAAGTCTTGATTGCAGGTATAGTATAATTTATGTTTTTAGGTCCCGTCCGTCCTTCTGTCCGTCACCAGGCTGTATCTCATGAACCTTGACCTTGATGGCTAGCCATAAAATAATACTAATAACAGAGTAAAATAAATATTAAATTAAAATACCGGGTGCTGAACAAATGTTGTGTTCAGTTTGAGGAGTAGAATCTATGTTTTAATCTATTGTTTCTATTACAGGCAACAACCGGTATAGTCCTTTACAAAAATAATATTTAGAGAACCCGGTTGCGTTAACTTTGGACCTCATTTGTATCCGGCAAACTTAATTTAACCCGGCCAGTAAAGATGGGATTGGTATTTCTATACGGAACCCTCGGTGCGCGAGTCAGACTCGCGCTGGCCGGTTTTTCTTATTTGTGTATATGAAAGCAACTGAGTAAATATCCTAAATGGCAACTTTTGGCAGTTACAGAGTACCTCGAAATATAGCATATTTTTTCGGTTCGTCGTAGTTTCGGAATATAAATTTGTCTCAACTATGTACTATGTAATTTTTATTAAAGCTGTAACATCTGCCAGCGTAAACTAACTGCTTACGTAGAAGAAAAATAAAACTTGTACTTACTTGAATTTAGTGTAGAAAAACTTACAGAACTAGGGAAATACTCTGTACAAGTAAATTGCACATGCGTCATAATGTTCATTTGCACCATCAGCATTTAGTTTGTATAAAGTTTTGTAATTAGTCGATAAAATGCTTATTCATTCACGGTCATAATTCATGTTCGCTATTCTATAAGTGTGCACACCTATCAAGTTAAATAAATCAAATATATCTCAAGAAATCGTCTTTCGTGTTCCAAACTATTATCAAGATATTTATCAAGTAAATGTCAGAGTAAGCAAGTACTCTTACATTAATTGGTCCTTCGAGCCGGATCTTTTGTGCTCGTTTCGTTTGATTATTTTCAACTTAGTTGGCTTCCCACAAGCGGGTTCCACCGACTGGGTTGAGAAGGCGGATCAAGCGGCAGAGCACGAGAGATAATACTGAATCAGCAAGCAGTTATCAAGACATCAAGCAAGACAACAAGGTCAGAAATCAAGCAACAAGGCTTACATATATACGCGAACAATAAAAATCAAGAATTAAGCAAGAAAATTGAACACGACATAGCAAGAAGGGCGATCAAGCAAGTATATCGCCGTTTATCAAGCAGTTATAAAGCAAGAATTTAAATTTATTTCTTCAAATTACTAGTGATCAAGAAGTTGTAATATGGAGGATTTATATCAAAGTCAGATTCAACTACAAAGTCTAATTAAACAAGTGAAGACTAATTTCAAAAAAGATAGCCAGGATCGCAAGACAGCAGAGTACATCAAAAGGAAGTTATCTTCTCTCGACCTGCACTGGGAAGAGTTCCACATCAATGACGAAAAGTTACGTGAGTTCAACAACCCTAATCATGCCTACTTCTTCAACAATCTTTATGATGACACGTATAGTGCCTACATAGAAACAAGAGAATTAATTCAAAATACAACCCCTCCAACGCCCACGGAACAAGCCAAAACAAACCCGCTCAACGTTCAACCGACGCCACGACAACAACAAGTACCAGTACCCGGAAGCAGTAAACATCAGCCTGAATCTTCATTTACCTCGCAAGGAAATAACAGCAATTTAGATGAAATGTTACGTAAACAAAGTAGCAATTTCAAGGCATTAGCTCGAACGCTGGCAAATATCAAGCTGGACAGTGTTGGAGAGAAATGGGATCTTGAGGATATCCTTAAGTCTCTGGACTCCCGCTGGGCTGCAATCGATTCACTGCACTGGGAGATAGACAGTGAACTCGGCGGCACGGATGAACATTACGAAAATACATTCACTAAGTATGAAGAGGAGCATGCCGCGATGAAAAAGCAGATAAACAGCAAGTTATGGTCAACGTCGCACAGAGAAAAATCAACTCCGCGTCTAGATATTCCTGTATTTCATGGTCAATATCAACAATGGGTTTCGTTTAAGGACTTATTCACTGAAGCTATTCATAGTAATCCGTGCTTGTCGAACGCACAGAAAATGCAGTTTCTGAAAAGCAAAATTAAGGGCGAACCAGAACGACTCATACAACACCTGCCCATTAGTTCCGACAATTACACTACGTGCTGGGAAATATTGAACCATCGATATAATAACAAGAAATTGATATTTACAACTCACATAAACATGCAACAAGCTACTTCAATTTACATCAAGCGACTTCATGACGTCACCATAGAAAGTCTGAATGGTATAAAAAACTTGGGTGTCGACATTGACACCTGGGATCCGATATTAGTCCATTTATTGCAACAGAAATTGGATTCCGAAACTCACAATGAATACATGACATCATTGAAGCAGCCCAGAGAGCTACCATCATTAAAGGTTTTTTTGTCATTTTTGGAGGGCAAATTTACCGCTATGGAATCGTCACGGCGCAAGCAAGAAGCCGTTGTGAATCGAACCAGTTTGACTACCCCTGCTACCTCAAACAATCAAAATAAACCAAACCGTTTTAAGCATTACTTTTCGAGCAACAAGGCTACTACTGCAAAAGGAGTACATGAATACCAGCGGAAATGTCCGGTTTGCCAGCAAGATCATGGTATATACTTCTGTCCAGAGTTCAAAGAAATGGCGCCGGGACTTAAACGAAAAACAATTACAAAACTTAATCTTTGTAGTAATTGTTTATACAATCACAATAGCAAACCTTGTCATTCTACAAAAAGATGTCAAGAATGCAATGGGTTTCATAATACACTTTTGCATGACGTATTTCACAACCAAAATGCAGCGTCGATAAATACGTCCGGACATCAAACTCGACAACAAGGAAATGGGTCGCACGTGGCGCAGCAACGTGAAAACAGCAAACAAGAACCGAATATTATTTTAGCTACTGCTATGATCAAAATCCTGGGAAATGATGGACTACCCCGTACAATGCGTGCCCTAGTCGACCCAGGTTCTCAAATGTGTTTGGTTACGGAGAAAGCAGCCCAACAACTAGCTTTACCGCGACATCAATTTAAGGGCATGATCACTGGAGTAGGTGTTAACGACAACATCTGCAAAGGGAAGCTGCATTTAAATTGCTTATCATTAGACGGAAAATATTCATTCGACACCGAGGCATTCATTATGAAGACTATAACAAGAAACTTGCCCAACATTACCTTTCCCAAATCAAGGTGGGAAATATTAGATACTCTGACGTTGGCGGACTCCAAATATTATATCAGCAACTCAGTCGACATATTATTGGGCGCCGAGGTCTATGCAAGCATATTAAAGGGAGGAATATTCAAGGACGAAAACACACCCCTTGTCGTACAAGAAACTCACTTAGGGTGGATTTTATGTGGACGAATACAGCAAAGCTTTCATTGTAATTTGGTGATAAATAACATCGAAGACATCCAAAAATTTTGGGAAATCGAAGACATTCCAACTCATACACCCAATACCAGCGAAGAAGATGAATGTATCAAGTATTACAAGAAAACAACAACAAGGTTGGCAGACGGAAGATATCAAGTACGAATTCCTCTGAAAAATGATGGTCTGAAGAGACTCGGTCACTCAAAAAGCAAAGCTGTAATGCAATTCCGGCAATTGGAGCATAAATTCAACAGAAATAAACATGTTGCGCAACAATACAAATTATATATACATGAATATCAAGCTATGAGTCATATGATACTAGCGCCGACACGACAATGGAATAAAGCAAGTGAGACACGTGCCGCAAGGGAGTGCTTCTTACCGCATCACTGCGTCTTACGAGATGACTCATCCACCTCCGCTCTCAGGGTTGTCTTCAACGGATCATCAAAGACCTCAACAGGAGTAAGCCTCAACGATATAATGCACAAAGGCCCAAATCTTCAAAAGGACCTTATGTCGCTAATATTAAAATGGCGACAGCATCGTGTAGCTTACATTGCCGACATCGAGAAAATGTTTCGTCAGATATGGGTACATGAAGATGATCAGAGTCTTCAGAAGATTATCTGGAGAGAATCGCCACAAGAACGGTTACAAGAATACCAATTAACTACGATAAGCTATGGTCAAAAAGCTGCGCCCTTCTTAGCCATGATGACCTTGAAACAATCGACTGAATGAAAGAATTACAAGAACTACTACAATCGGGAGGATTTTTCTTAAGAAAATGGATGTCGAACCACCAAGAACTGGCCCAAGTAGACAGCCAAGACGCTCTGGCAAGAAATAATTACACCTTCAAAGAAATGGAATCAAGAAAAACGCTAGGACTACAATGGGAACCCTCTCAAGACATATTTCATTTTGAGTCAAAAATGGAAACCGTTTCGGATACCACTCAACACACAACAAAACGTCAACTGTTGTCAGAAATCTCCAAATTATTTGATCCCTTGGGCTGGGTCACTCCGATTTCCACCAAATTGAAGATGCTTTTCCAACTTTTGTGGAAGACACCTCTGAATTGGGATGATAACATACCAGATGACATACACAAAGAATGGATAACTATCAAACAAGATATAAACAATAATATAAACACATTTAAAATACACCGATGGATCGGCACAAACATTGTCAGCGATATCGAGTTACACGCCTTTAGCGATGCAACGCCGCGAGCTTACGCGTGCGCTATTTACTGCAGTGTAAATACCGAAGGGCAACGGAAAATTATATTACTAGCAGCAAAATCAAGATTAATACCGAACAACAAAGTTATTTCACTGCCAAAGGCAGAATTGTGTGGAGCTCATCTGCTTACAAGATTGATGATCAAGGTGAAGCAATGTTTAACCAACCATAATATCAAGACATACGGTTGGGTGGATTCGACTGCGGTCTTAGGATGGATACAAGGAGACCCTAACCATTGGAATACATTTGTCGCCAACAGAGTGCGACAAATCATAAAAGTAATCCCGCCGGAGTGCTGGAGCTACGTCAAATCGGCAGAAAATCCTTCAGATTGCGCATGCCGAGGACTTACCGCGTCACAGTTAAAACAACATCCGTTGTGGTGGCACGGGCCCGCCTGGCTACCTAACTTCAAGGCAGAAGAGCGAGATAAAAACATTATTTACACTACGGACGAAGAGCGACAAAATATACAAGTAAATATTGCCGTAAAAACTGAAACAGAAGACAACATCATCGACCAGCTTATGAACAAATATAGTTCCTTGACAAAACTCGTACATGTCCTGGCATGGGTTCGAAGATTCAACTTCAGGAAGCAAAACAGAAAAACTGGAACCTACCTTACTTTATCAGAGTTAAGAGAAACAAAAACCATGATAATCAAGAGAGCGCAGGCCACAGAATTTCATAATGAATATCAAGATTTGAAGGAGAGCCGACCAGTTTCGTCTAAAAGTAACATACTAGATTTGTGTCCATTTATGGATGAAGAAGGCGTTCTGCGCGTCAAGGGAAGATTGAGAAACGCGTACATTGCATATGACATGAAGCATCCGATAATCCTACCTCACAAACATCGCTTGACCAGCCTTATCATTGATCATGCCCATAAAATGGTTTTACATGGCGGTGCCCGAACCACCCTAAACTTCATTAGAAATAAATACTGGATAATCGGAGGCAACAGCGCAACCAAGCAATTTATTCGTCGATGTGTGACCTGCAAAAAACAAAAGGCAAACATGCAACATCAAATAATGGGGGACTTACCTGCAGCAAGAAGTAATCCATCTCGCCCCTTCGCTCACACGGGCGTGGATTTCACAGGTCACGTATTCCTCAAGGCCAACAAGGGTCGTGGTATCAAGACCACTAAAGGATACGTCTGCGTATTTGTCTGTATGGCTACGAAAGCTGTCCATTTAGAACTAGTATCTGACATGACAGCCTCAGCTTTCATAGCGGCGTTGCGCCGAATGGCTGCTCGAAGAGGTGCTCCGCTGCATATTTACAGCGATAATGGTCGAAACTTCCTGAAATCCAGCAAGATACTTCAGGAAGAATACCTTGAGATCCAACACATCATCGGTCAAGAATTTATGGATGCAATATCAGACATGGAAATCACCTGGCACTTCAATGCTCCCGCCTGGCCAACAGCAGGAGGCTTGTGGGAAAGTTGTGTCAAGGCCTTCAAATATCATCTGAAACGAGTCATCGGCGAGCAAAAACTCACCTATGAAGAATTCAGCACCTTAATAGCCCAGATCGAAGGTTGTCTGAACTCGAGACCACTATGCGCAATATCAGAAGATCCTGACGATATCAACTATTTGACTCCCGCTCACTTTCTAAACAACGGACCGACTCTTACATTAATAGAGACAGAAAGAGATTTGCGCACAAGATGGCAACTTACTCAGAAAATATTACAAGACTTGTGGAAGAGATGGCGTTCTGAGTACCTCGCGCTGTTAAACTCAAGAAGTAAATGGAAGAAACCTCTCGCCAACATCAGCCTTAACGATGTCGTGCTCATTCACGATGATAACCTGCCACCCGGCAAATGGGCAATGGGCAGAGTTATAGAGCTACATCCGGGACAAGACGGATATGTAAGGGTTGTGACCTTGAAAACGAAGAGTGGAATCCTAAAGCGACCCGTACTCAAGCTCTCCATCTTGTCAGAACACGCTGAGCAAGAACTACCCAACCTGAACCAAGGAAACTCGTTACCTGATCAAGAACCCGAAAAGGAGAAATTCACAAGAAAATCCCCAAAACCTAGTCCAAACAAGGCGAGGTTCACACTATCATCAATGTTTGCCGCATTATTGTTATTTTTATCATGCCTTTCCACCGGACAATGCGATGTCAACATAATACCATTTCGAGAAACACAAGGGCTATATTTCGATAAATTCGCAGACATGATGCTTATTCGGGACGAATGGAAGCTGATAGTCTATTATAACATGGATCCGTATTGGCAAGCAACGAATGCATTTCAAAAGTACACCCGATTTCTAAAAGATACCTGCGAAACTATCAAGACACAAGTTCATTGTGACATAATACTACTACAGCTACGTCATGGATTCTCGGAACTTGAATACTATAACCAGATGTTACTCAGTCAGCATTCGAGCACGCGACTGACGTCACAACGTTCCCGACGCGGCCTTATCGACGGTCTCGGGTACATCGCTAATAGTTTATTCGGCGTATTAGACGAGAGGTTCGCCGAACAGTATCAGAAAGATATTACACTTCTACGGGACAACGATAAACATATGGCCGCACTTTGGAAAAATCAAACATCCATTGTAGAAGCGGAATATAATTTGTTGAAACGTACTGAAGACATCATGAATCAACAACATAAAATGATAAATCAACACATGAACAATTTGGGACAAGCCTTCAAAAATTTGCAACAAAAGGTTGAAAGTAACAATATTATAAACGACTTCAACTTGGGAGCCACCATAGCAAGTAATATGCTCCACAATTTAAAAGGAATGCAAAACGTGTTATTAGACACCATCACGGACATTTACCATGGACGTTTTAATTTACACCTGCTAACTCCGGAACAACTTATTAACGAATTAAGTACCATAGCCAGCACCCTGCCAAGAGACGTTTCACTGCCAATCGACAACTTACGCACAGATCTGCGCAAGATATACGACCTTCTGAAAGTGAAAACAAGGATGATGGAAGATATCTTAATCTTCGAGATACGACTACCTCTTATTAGCCGAGATAGTTACGAACTTCTTAAGATCATTCCGATACCCAAGAAGACTGGAAGCAAGATAACCACTGTAATACCTATATCGGAATACGTATCTATTAACATGAAAAAGGATATGTATATTCCCATCTCGGAGAATGATGTCAGAGCATGTTCCATATCAACAGACTCATATTTTTGCTACATCAAGAAACCAGTGTACCAGTTGAAAGGCGACAACAGCTTTTGTGAGACTGACAAATCGGGATGCAAGACTATCACAACAACATGCAAGAATGATTGGATTGAAAGTAATGCATTAAATACTTATATCTACATTTGGTGTGGGCAGTGTCAAGTTCGAACACTGTGCGCGGATCAAGTAACCGCACATCAGCTGACGAACGCCGGGCTTATTAATGTAGGTCACGGCTGCATTATTAAGACTGATAATTTCTCGGTGTTCCCGCATAAACCTCATTGGTCGGAGATTAAAATGAAACCGGACTTATACAACCCGGTTATGGCACCAATAAATCACGTCATCAACATCACCATACCTCACATCCAGAACAATGAATCAGGATCAGAAGACTTACAAAAAGAAAGTACTCATCTCGGAGAGAAGATCGAGCAGTTGAAGAACACTGAAGTTATCTCTGAAAACATATCATTTCACGATATCCATCACTACGCTATGATATACGTGATTCTCGGAGTAATAGGAGCAGCAGCACTGTATATCATAATACGAAGAGTTCGGTGGTCAGTGCCGCCCACGCCGGCCCCGGCCGTCGTCGAGGAACCCGCGTCAGCCGCGCAGCCCCCGCCCCGCGCCGTCCCGCGATCTGCAGCCAGCGACACGCGCCAACAAAATGATCAGGATCGCGGCGAAACAACAAATCCTTCGCGAGTAGATAAGGCCACTTCCCCAAGGTTTAAAGTAGTCACGTTCAATTAATTTTAATCTTTGTATTTTTTCTTTATCAAGTTTGTACACATCTCCCTCTCATCTCATCCGCCCCCCGGAATATGTACAAGTAAATTGCACATGCGTCATAATGTTCATTTGCACCATCAGCATTTAGTTTGTATAAAGTTTTGTAATTAGTCGATAAAATGCTTATTCATTCACGGTCATAATTCATGTTCGCTATTCTATAAGTGTGCACACCTATCAAGTTAAATAAATCAAATATATCTCAAGAAATCGTCTTTCGTGTTCCAAACTATTATCAAGATATTTATCAAGTAAATGTCAGAGTAAGCAAGTACTCTTACATACTCGTTTTTATTATTATTGACTAAGATTATTATATTCTTGTACTAAATGCTATATGAGCCATATTCGCTTACCGACTAAACTTTAGTGCTAATTACATTATAGTTAATTAGTAACAGACGTGATTAATTCGTAAGTGTCATTAACTTAAGCAACAGCAATCAAGAGGTGTCCTAAGTACACACTTGATAGTTAATTGTATTTGAACATACAGCTGACGGTAGCCAACTACGGAGAGGAACCTCCTTACAAGTTCCATGCTCTGCAAGATACTTCAAGATAAAGGAAAATGATGTTTGCTACCCAAACAGATAGGCGAAAAATTCAAAATTTACTAGATAATTATTTGAGTTTTCGTTAAAAGCAAGAAAAACATAATTAAAGAATCAAATGATTTTTCACTATTCAAAAAGTAGGTCATATTAGCTTCGCGAAACCATATAATCCCACATACATTTCTACGAAAATGATAAAAAAAAACCTTGCAGCCAGCTACTTACAGAAAATGTATACACACAAACCAACCTGGTCAGATCGGCCAACATTTCCGATAGTAAAAATAGATATATGGCGTCCTGTATAAAATAACACATTATCTCTACGTTTTATTTAAGAGGCTTCTAGAGATCTTATACGATTATAATTTTTACAATAAAAAAAACTTTTGTGTACGAATTATACCATCGCATATCGGTTTGCGTCAAACCCCATAAGTCGAGAAAAATAAAAATTCTATGCACACTACAAAATTATAATTGTAGTTCTTATTCCAAAGATATTTTTAGACCTTTATCCGACGCCATACAAACCAGATGCAAACTGAACTTAACCCGGCCAGTTAAGATGGGATAAGTGTTTGTACGAAACCCTCGGTGCGCGAGTCTGACTCGCACTTGCCCGGTTTTTTACAGTCAGTTGACACTATCATTGAAACGTCATATCGCAGAAAAGGAATGTTCTATTCATTTCTTTTCTCACATAAAACTACAGCAAGTTCCGCAAAAGTTTTTCGTTGAAAATAAATTAAAGACGTCTACATTTCATTGACGTCTACATTCTCAGCTAGAATTTAGGCATAATTGAAAAAAAATACTTAAGTGCCTTAGCGATTAAAATTTACTTAATTCGTTTTCTCCTACATCTTTGGATTTATTTTCTTCAAACTTGTCATAAATTCCGGGATCCATTCATCAAGGCCCTTATCACTATTTCACTCGTCACTGGTCTTCAAATTTCAAAGGCACGGGTCCCAGAATAGGTTGAGACAGTACCTTAACTCAAACTGTACAAATTAAGATACCTACACAAATATTTAAGACAACCTTTTTATCGATTCTGTTTTTCATGTGGAAATACCACATTTTTTATTAGTATCGACACAAAAGTAAATTATGGAAGACAAACCGGCCAAGTGCGAGTCGAACTCATAGACGAAGGGTTCCGTACCATCAATAAAATGTATTTCTTGTTTTTCTGTACAATAAACACAATACATATTTACATGGATACATATAGAGTAGAACCGCCGCATCAAGAACAGAATGAATATCCATGCAAGAGGCATATGTCCGTGGACGCATATATGCAACGAAGAAAAAGAGAAGATAGGTTACCAAAATAAAATTAGTAACTAAGAAGACACCCATTGAATTATTTGCTCTAATTGTGTTATTTTTTTCTATAGTTGGAGAGTTTCACATGAAACAAAACATCACCCTAGGCCGTAGGTGGGATGCTCGCTACGTGGGGAGATAATCTCACTACCTGGCCAAGGCAAAACGTAAAACTTTAGATAAACCACGGGCGGTAATTAGTTAAGCCCCAGATCACATAATTATGACCCTCACCTTCGGTTTGGACCACAAACACCTACGATCTGGGACATTCACGAAATCACCGTCCTAGGTATGTAATGTACAATTCTGCCCCAAAAGTAATTAGAACCTTGCGTGTATATTACTATCTGTTCAACGCTTATCCTAAGTCATTGTACTGATTCATATTTACACTTGAGCTGTGAAATTGGCAAAATTACTCTTCAAAGGAGTGAAAAAGAGGGAAAGTTAGGGTAGCTTCGTTTCATGGATGAGGAGTCAAGAAAGTTCGAGTTAGAGGTCGTTCATTAGGACATGACGTGTGGAGGGCTCGTATAATACGCGATCTTTGACATTTGCTTGTCCTATAATGATATAGACTTACACAATTTTCACACATTATAATAACAATAAGGGACTTACTCAACAAGGTGAGGCTATTAAATTCCATTTTCTTATAATGTAGTGGCACTGCCGTGGCGGTTAATTCTGGTCTTTGGATTGCGACACCGAGTAAGGCGCTCTATGTGTCGCGCTTGCATCACTCCGCTGTGGCTGAAGACTGGCTTCTCGTTGAGGGTACATCAGCTGCAGTCCCGTTCCCGCGGCTACGTGCACTTCTGACACCACCAGACACCATCGCAAGTGCAGATTGCTGGCCGAAGGATGTTGTGTTTCGGCGGTTCCGGGGCAATCTGCCGAATCCTGCGCCAGATCAGACGACGCAACGGAGCCACGCAGTTACGTTGCCTAAATCTAACTAGTTTTAAGTTTCTTTATATGTCATTTTGTATAAATTTATGAAACATGTAATGTCTTATTTTTAATGTGGGTATACGCCACAATTTTTATATTAGCCATTGATACAATGATCAAAGATGAGGTGCAAATCCTTTCAAATAAACAATGCAAAGATCGACACACGAAGCATAAGGAAAAATTCGAAAGGTTTCTTGGCGTAAGGGTAGCGAAGTGGTTAACGCGCTGGACCGGCAATCCAGAGGTACCGGGTTCCATTCCCGGTCTCTTCCACCAGGTTACGCATTTAAATTTTTCTTTGAGCTTTGATCTTTGTAATTTTGTAGTTCATAAAAGTAGCTACATAATAAAATGCTCACAATGATCTGTGCAACGCTTATTCTCTAGGTAATGGAGCCGGTGTTTACCTATATCATTTTGAGCACCTACGTAGCAACTTTTGCTGCTGACATTTTCATTTTTTATTCCTAGTACGTGCCAGCACAATTCTAACTTGCGTCAAGTATCTCCTTCAGAGGATATGACTAGGATTGGAACCAGGTTCAACATAGTGCGTCAAATCAACGTCATCCACTAAACTAAAGTTCCTTTTTTGGCACTGAACGCCCCAACGCTTATAAATTAAAGGCCCAAGAAAGACTGACCACGTCAAAGCTTAAAACACTCTAACGGTGCATTTACAGAGTATGTATAATACACAAAGGACGCGTCACATCGTGCCAAGCTTCGGTGTGGCCGCATCTGCATTTGAAATTTACTTTAACCTAATGCGATTTCACCCTTTGATACCAAGATACAAAGATCAAAGCACAAAGAAAAATTCAAAGATTGAAATTTCGTATTCGTAATTAATTTACTTTACGTTACGTTATGAGTCCATGTTTGGGTCATCAATTTACAAATGTGTACCAAATTTCAACTCAATCGGTCTAGTAGTTTCAGAGCAATTGGCTATGACAGACGGACGGACAGATGAGTGATCCTAGTATAATGGTTCCGTTTTTCCTTTTAAGGTACGGAACCTTACCTTACACGCAGTACGTGTGTCTCGCTCACTCGTTATGCCGCCGCACTCGGATCTCTCGCTCAACTGCTTACCGCGCCGCTGCACGCTGGTCGCGTAAATCGTGGCATAGTTCAAGAAAATTAATAAAATCAGGGGAAATAATTCGTGTAGTTTTGAAAATTGATACAGTTATACCTTCTGGTGTCTAAATGAACAAGGTTCCGTACCCAAAGGGTAAAAACGGGACCCTATTACTGAGACTTCGCTGTCCGTCCGTCCGTCCGTCCTTCCGTCCGTCTGTCTGTCACCAGGCTGTATCTCAAGAACGGTGACAGATAGACAGTTGAAATTTTTACGGATGATGTATTTCTATTGCCACTATAACAACAAATTCTAAAAATAAAATAAAAAAAATATTTAAGGGGGGCTCCCATACAACAAACGGGATTGGTTGCGTTAACTTTGCACCTCATTTGTATGAAGCGCTATACATACCAGGTGCAAACTTAACTTGACCACTTAAGGATGGAAAGTGTTTGTACTATCACCGTTCTTGAGATACAGCCTGGTGACAGACGGACGGACGGACGGACGGACGGACAGCGAAGTCTCAGTAATAGGGTCCCGTTTTTACCCTTTGGGTATGGATGAGTCAAAAAGCGAAAACGGTTTGCTTGTATTCAATTAATTAGCTAAAAACGAAATATCAAAGGAATTGGTCCACCGAGATCTTATAGAATATTCCCAAATGGAAATTTACCGGTAACGGGAATTTCTCAACTACACAACGTTGCAACACGTTCGCGTGTTATGATGAGCAACTACGAAAAAACTACGTTTTCTTGAACGACCATTTTTTGATATTTCTGTTAACTTAAACACCCTGTAGCTCCCAAAGTATTGACCGTAGAGTAAAAATTAATATGACCAAATTTGTAGAAATTTTTATGCAAAAACTTTTGTTAGAAGTAATCATGACGCTATTTCTACAAATATTTGAGATATGAGCCAAAATCAGAAAAAAGGTACCTAATACCGTTGACAAAGCGGACGTCCCGCAAAAAGGAGATAATATCGTACACATATCTTTTTACCGTTTTATAGCAATAGAATGTTGCCAGAATACATCTATTTTTGACGGTACATTACATCGTCCGTATCATTCCGTCTATTTGCATTACCAACGCTTGGCATAAATCTCTTTCCATTTGTTTCCTTATCCTGTATAGTCCTGTCTTTTATGTTTATCCCACCTAAACGCTCATAATCGCCCATATAAATCACGTCCTTTGTGAAGATATGACAGGAAATAATGACTCATTATTCTAACTCGCGCAAAAAGGTTTAAGCGCCACGAATCTCTTAACATATACGTCGTTTTTAAAGACCTGGGTATTCACAATAAAACGAGAGTAAGTGTTTCATACACTTTATTGCTTCACGGATATTATTCTCCATAAAATTCTCAAACAACCACGTTTATAACGAAGAAATCTTAACCCAAATAACGAGGAGTGGTAACAATAATTCGCCCGTTTCAAATATTTTGAAGTAGACTTCTAGTTCTGTAAACCTAAAAAGGATTGAACTATAACTGAATTTACAAATAAAACAACAAAATTTAGGCCTACTGCAGTCATAAATTATAAATGGAATACTATAAAATTACGATTCAGATTTTTGTCAACTTCGAGATGAGTTGTATGCACAATGTCCCACGAAGTAGGTGCTGAATATTTGCCCTTGCCGGGATTTGAATCCAAAACGGTAAGCTTCGTAGGCTTGCTGTGTCTGCTTCTTTTGAGACTTGGTCGATTGGTGTAAGATTATCTGACATAACTAAGTATGTCCTTCAGAATATCGTTCGGGAGAGTTATTGTTACACCTATCCTTCATCGATTGGTCTATTTCCCGCAAGGGGACTAACGAGGCACTGAGAGACAGGAATCACAGATCGACAGAACTTAGAAGATAGGGGCCTTGCACGCGCCACACATTATAGAGCTCACTTACGTCGTTGCAAGATGTATCAAAATATAAATGTAAACAGAATCATGTTTTTAATCGACTTCAAACGAGGCGATGATCTTCTCTACCCATACAGGTGTGTATTGTTAGAATTGGACCATTTTCGCTAAGATTCCCCGCCCTTCCTGAGCCTCATCAGGTAGATATGTATATCTTTGGGCTTCTACAAGTAGTTAAAATTTCGCTATTTGATGTCAATAAAGACGGGACTATTTCATATTATGTATGTATGTACTTATTTATTATACATCAATATAATATTACGCCTACTTTTTACAGAGTTAAAGCAGCTTCATATACCGGCCTGTTGTAATAAATCGACTTTAAATTATTCTTCTCTAAATACTATATCTTATGCATGTAACAGATTTTAAGCCACAGAAACAAAGTAATTTTCTTATAAAAACAATGAAACCTTCTTTGATTAATTATCTAGTTCTATGTTGAAATTAGTTTCTAAAATTAATTACCTGGTGTCCGCTAACTCAATGTTCTGACCGATTAACTTAGAAATCGTGGAAAGAAACTTCCAAGTTAATCCCGCTCAGAGTCGAGTTAAAGATAAACACTTAGAAAATTGCATAGCCGCACAGCGGCTTTACAAACGGACTCGAGTTTTCTGCAATTAAGTACTTGGTAAACTTATTCAAAGTTTTCTAGGGCAGGAAATCTTTAAGCAAGGATTTGCTGAGTACAAAGCTTTGTGTGGTTCTTGGTCAACTCTTGTTAAGAAGTGGATTATCTACAAACAAACGCAATGTAGGTGGATCTCGAGTCTTCACTCTTCAGCAAACGATTTAAATACATAGTAATGTCTGTGACCGTATATCATCCTAACTTCAAGCTGTGGAGATATTTACAATTCAATAGAGGTACCTGTTTTAGACGCATGACAGAAAGAAAAAAAATATATACGATCTTGCCTCGACGTAAGCGTAGCGTAAGAAACAACACACATTATACCACTCATAGACACTTAATCTATCCAATTAATTTCAAAGTCGAATCGCGTTAGCAAGGCAGGAGATGGACATTAATATAGATAACTTGATGGCGGCGGTCTTGGGGAGGGCGCGGGGCGAGCGAGACGGGGATGGAAAGCCCCTAGTGCGGCCTCATTCGTTGATGATGGTCTTTCTTCTCGCACGCGCAGCTGAGGCAGACGCCACGCTGCACAAGCTGACGTCAGAGCATGTCTGTTCAACACCCAATAGGCTGCCGCGTTGAGAGCCGAATGCGCATGCCCGAACAGCAACGCATATTGCTGTAGCAGCAACGGTGCGTGCAGACCAAAAGCTCCACAAATCACTATCGCCGCATGAGGGCACCAACACGCAGCAAAGATAGCGGCTATGCCAACGAGAACGTTCCCAAGCCGCCGTCGAGCATGTAACGTTGAAGTTATAGGTTGCGGACCGAGAAGACTTGGTTGTAATTTCTTCGATCGGACATCACCTACGTCTACAGCATCACGGCGTTCTCTAGGCCCTACACCAGCTACGATGATAACGTGGGTTGGTCGTCGCATCAGAGGGACTGGGAGAGGCAGTTCCCCGTGCGCTGCTCTAGCAGTCAACGAGAGGGCAGTGAGCTTCACCCGGACTGCCCAGTGGCAGTGGGCGACTGCCATCACTGGGAAGCAGTAGGTGATGAGCGCGTGGACGGCCGCGAGTGGTGGCCATGACAAGCAGCTTGATGTTACTGCTGCAACACCTGAGGAAGAATAAATATTTATAACTGTTATATTGGTGAATTTCAGGAAGGGATATAAGCGTCGAACATTTCAATTGTTTAATACGTTGCCTAAACTCTTCAAATGTCTATTCAGTTGTTGCAGAACCTGTAACCTCCCAAGAATTCTTTGACAGACAGGCATGGTTCACCTTTAGAATGTCTGCTGAAGGTAATTATTCTAACGCTGCTTTGTGCAAAACTATTTTGTTTCATTAAAACCATAAATCAGTACTTTAGTAAGTCTTAGTACTGAATTAATGAGACGAATGTCTTTGAACAGCAGTAGGATACCTACTCAAGTGTCAGAAGAAGGTCTTAAATAATTACTGTGTAAAGAAGGATAAATAAATTAGGTACTAAAAATACCATTATTCCATTCGTTACAAGCTTCGTTTAGTAACTGCTTTATTTGCCATTATTATCCCGCTCCTGAAACTTTGTCTTTAATCTGCCCCGGCGCACGTTCGAAACTGTGCCTATTTTTGAGAAATGGTCCCAAATTATTCTCTGAGGCAAAATAAAAGTTTGGAACTCTCATTTAAAAGTTGGTAATAGCTCTAAAAGTTGGGGCAATTCAACAGGTCGCCCGGTGAGTGGAAAGGTTAATCCAAACCCGGCAGCGTTTCATTTAGAACTTAGAGTGAAAAGGTAATAAGTCTTTCATAACTACTAAAACTTGGAGAGTTTTGCATTTATAAAAGGCAGAGATCGTACGTGCCTCTAACTTCCTTTTAATGTACTTGGTTCAGAAACTCATGTGCGTGAGTGTTTTGTTTTTAAGTAAGTACAAAATTGGGAAGTGTTTTTAACTTTCTGGAACAAAATAAATACGTACATTAACTCGGCTGCAGAGTGTCAATTTCTGCAGAGAAGGAATTGAACGTCTGATATCTATATATATAAATGCAAGTGTCCTGACTGACTGACTGACTGACTGACTGACTCATCAACGCAGAGCCGAAACTACAAATGTTAGAGAGTTGAAATTTGCACAGTAGGTTGCATTTATAAAGTGTACAAGAGATAAGAAGTTCTTTTGAAAAATTCATCCCTAAGGGGGTTAAAAAGGGGATGAAAGGTTGTATGGGATACAAGTTTTTTTTAAAGCAAGTAACTTGAAACTTTATAAAAGGGTATTAAAATAAAATGGCAGAAAAATAATTTCAGCGTTTTTGAAAATACATCCTTTAAGGTGGTAAAACAGTAATATAAATAACATGTAATCTTTGTGTAAAAGCATACTATTAAAATACAAGAAAAGTCATGTAAGCGTTTTCAAAAATTCATCCCCTAAGAGGGTTCAAATGGGGTTGAAAGTTTGAATCCATTACAAATTCTTTGAAACTTCTTGTAAAGGCATATATAAGAATAAAAAAATAACCTTAATTTAACGTTATTAAAAATACAACCTCTAAGGGGGTTAAAAGAGGGATGAAAGTTTATTTTGGGGTTCAAATTTAATTTTAAGCTAGGAACTTGAAACTTCGTAAAAAAGTATTAAAATAAAATGGAAGAAAACTAATTTCAGCGTTTTTGAAACTTCATCCCCTAAAAGGGTTAAAAAGGGGTTGAAAGTTTGTATGAACATCAAATTTTTTTTTAGTGCGGGACTTGAAGCTTTATTTAAAAGCATATTATTAAAATACAAGAAAAGTAATTTTCAGCGTTTTTGAAAATTCAGCCCCGAAGGTGGTGAAAAAGGAGTTGAAATTTTGTATGAAAATCTGAAATTTATGTATTATTTGTTGAATTACAGCAACCAACATCAAAATCCACTTGACTTAAATATCGTACAACTTTCAAAAAAGAAAAGTAATTTCAACATGGCTTAGATCTGAAAATAATAAAGATGTAAAATGTTCAAGATATGATTCCACGCGGACGAAGTCGCGGGCAACACAGCTAGTGTGGTTATAATAAAATGTAACTTGACTTGAAGGCAAAAAGTTATGCAATAAGATGACTTAACTGTCCTATAAAATGAAAGAGTATGGCGTCCTCAAAGTATCTCGGCCGTCGTAGGTAGTTGTCAGTGTTCTCACTTACTTAATAGCAGCGCACTGAGCCACACAGCGAACACTGCCAGGAATGGACGCGAGCATGCTGATGAGCCGCGACCACGCTTTACAGCACCGCATCGTTCTGCCGCCATGGCTACCAACGATAATGTGCTGGCGGCTACAGGGAATGACTGTGAACAAAATAGAAGTTAACAAGCGTATGCTTAAATAACTTTATAGTAACGATTAACATAAAAAACAAGTCTTAGAGTGTGTAGATACTAAAAAGACGATAGATAATGTTGTTTATGGATAATATGGATATAAGTAAAGCATTTGACTATGTGTATCACAAAAGGCTGCTTGCTAAATTATTTAGATATGGCATTATTTAGAAAACGAGATACAATTATGTTGCAATAGAAACATATGTTAGAAATATCTATCAGCGTATCTAAATATTAGTTATTATCATGAGGTGCCTCAGGGTCCTAAACCACTAGGTTTAGGACCTCTGTTATTTAAATTAAATAGAGTAAATAAAACTAGAAATACAAATAAAAAAGGTAAAATAATACCTTCAATGGTAAACCCTCACCTCAACGTAGTAGGTAACGTGGCATGTAACAACATGAAGTCTGGCTGCCCTAGTGGCGGCCAGAGGCGCGCTGGCCGCACAGACGAGAAGGTCCGCTGCGCACGCGCTGAGCAGCTGTGGAGTGCGTAAGCGCGCTGCACCCGCGGACGCTAGGGCTGCCATTAGACTGACATTGCCTAAGAGCAGAAACACACTTTTTTAGGAGGCGTTGATAATGAACAACTAAGATAGAACTGTGATGTTTGGAGAAAAGAAAAGGTTGTCTGTATAGTCGGTTCACGGACGATAATTTTACGTGATAACGCATGCCGGCCGAAGTGGAAGAGAGATAGATGCGTCACAAGCCGAACGCGAACGCTTAGGGCGATCGTGCCCCTCTATCGCTTGTTCCGCGCTCTCGCTTGCACGCTCGGCTCAGGCGGAACGTAAGAATGAGTCATGATTTTTTCGTTCGTGCAGTCGGCGTTTATCGATTTATAAGACGTTATCACGTCAAAAAATTGAACATTTATTAAACGTTGATCAATTGTTTAGATAAAGCCAGAAGAAATAGAGATAAAGCATGCACTCCGAGTATTATAAACTACCCGAGGGAATGACGTTATCCGATTACGTACCAATGACTCCTATAAGAGACACAAGCACGTACAGCGCCAGCAGTGGAGCGAGCTGCGCGTGAGATGGTTCGTTCACGCCCTCGGTCACGTTACCGTACATCACGCATCACTCCGCACTGTAACAAACGAAACAACTTTTAATCATCGTTATATAAAATTAAGTCTTACTATTATCGGTGTAGCTGACGAACTACGTAGCCTGTCTCCACCTAACCCTATCTATAGTCGATTCGTTGATTTCTCAGTACGACTTGACGTCTACCCTTTCTTTTGTTTCTTATTCTTGGTCTTCTTGGTTTTATATTTCTGTCCTTTTAATAATCGCATTTTATTTTTTCTCTTCATCGCTTGCCTTTAACACTTCTTTCTATGATATTGTTTACAAAAGTGTTATGTCTATGTCGTATAAGTATAAGGTAACTAAACGTTTTCCTTCTCCCATTTTATATGGTCTAATCCAACTTTTAATAGTAGGTATATTGAAAATTTCGGTTGTGAAGAAATTTACTTACTCACGTATTTTCAATATATTATAATTATTATATTTTTGGAACTATGTAAACTAAAACTCATAGTTTAGTGTGGGGTATCTTTGGGAATCAGTGTTGTTGAAAATACAAATCACCTTCAAATAGCCAATAACTTACTTTATATTATAAGATCTTCAAATAGATAATAACGCACTAAATCTTCCATTTCAATTTAAATGGCTGTCAGTAAACTGAAAGATGTCTTGAAAAATGATAAATATTTTACAAATATTTATTTTTAATTACGCCTCAAGTATCATAAAAGACAAATATAAAATAAATCCCGATTAATGTTAAATTATTCATGTCACCGGAGGAAATTGAATTCCGCCGTATTCGGCCTCGAACGAAAATTATCTTTGCATTTTTCACAAAATTCTCGTGTAGTACTCAATTATAGGTAATTGGATTATTACGTCCATTAGGGATGTGCGAGTGAAAAGTAAAAAAGACTTTGTAATGTACTTAATGCTTAAGACGGACGTCAATTGAAATTCATGATCACATAATTTCAGGTACCGAAGAGCTTTGAAATTTCAATTCGATATCATATTTTAAGTAGTCTTCATGAATGTGTATCTTGCTTAAAATATAAAGTAAGATAAATCAATTATTGTATGATGCGGTTTACACTAACGGGAAACGGGACATGTTTCCAACTCGTATGGAGCTTCATCATGGACTGCTACCCGTATAGCGGCGCGGTAATACCTTCGTCACTTCATTGACAATTTCCCGTGAGTGTAAACCGCTTAATACAATAATTAAGATAAAATATATAAATAGTGAGCACTTGGTATAGAAAGGCGGACTTAGTATGAAAATTGTTTCAGTGTTATTTTTGAGTGTTGTGACTGTAAAATTTTCTTAGATGCTTTAAAAAAAAATTATATTTAAAAAACTAGTCGGTATAATCAAATAAAGATAATAGTTTTGGGTTCTGTGATAATAAATTTATGAAATTGAGGTTTTTTACTAAAATACCTCATTTACATTTTATACAAATTAAACTAATTTTATAGAAATTAAACAGATTTTTTAAACAGTTAAACTAATTTTTATTTTGTTCAATTTCTATACAATTAAATCAGTTTAACTGAACACTATTTGAAATGTGGTCAATTATGTACGTTCAATATTATCAGAAGTAAGTTACAAGTAAGTGTTGATGACTGTAATAAAGGTGTTATTTGGGGCCTGAGAAGCGCGGAGGAAATAGAAAAATATAATAGTATATGTAATCTTAAACTTAAATTAATAGATTTTCCTACAGAGTTTAAATTGTGTGCCGATACATTTTGCAAGGATTGTTCACATAAAAATGTGATAGACAATTACTACAAAACTATTATAGATACTTTGCGTCAGGCCTCAATTGACTGCCGTACAAAAAAGCCTGTTAAAATGGTCAACAGAAATAGGTGCTTGCGAGGTTGGAATAGGCATGTGGCAGATGCGCATAAGCAGGCTAGGTTGGATTTCTCGACTTATGTCCTGCATAACAGACCTAAGTGTGGGCCTGTTTATGAGGCTATGTGTCTCAGTAGGAAGATATTCAAGTCTAGACTTCGGTTTTGTCAAAAGAACCAAGAGCAAATCGCTATGGATATTCTTGCCTCGCAGCATGCGTCTAAACAGTTCGACAAGTTTTGGAAAAGCACTAAAAAGTTAAATGGAAAGGTATCTCTGCCAGTTAGTGTCGATAATAAGTGCGATCCCGTAAGTATTGCCAATATGTTTGGGCAATGTTTTAAGGTAGATTCGCCATTAAATTCTTGTGTGGTATCGGATACCTACTTCGAATACTTCGGACACTTTGGACAGTGCTGCGGTTCCTGTCTATAGCATAACAAGCAAAATGGTTTCACAGGCCATTAAGGGTATGAAAAGGGGTAAGTCTCCGGGACATGATGGGCTGAGCATAGAACATCTCCAGCATGCTGGTCCGCATCTAAGTAGGGTCTTATCTATGCTTTATACCTTTTGTTTACGCCATTCATACTTACCGTGTGACTTAATGAATACAGTTGTGACGCCGCTGATAAAGAACTCGACAGGTGACATTTCTGATAAAGCGAACTACCGACCCATCTCACTTGCTACAATTGTTGCCAAAGTATTAGATAAAATACTGGATGTACATCTTAATCAACATATACAATTGTGTGATGCACAGTTCGGTTTTCAGGAAGGTCTAGGTACTGAAAGTGCTATCTTAACGCTTAAGCGTACTGTTGATTACTATGTCAAGAGAAAAACGCCGGTATATGCCTGTTTTCTAGACTTGTCCAAGGCATTTGACCTAGTTTCTTATAGTGCGCTTTGGAACAAGTTAAGGAAGACAGGCGTAGCCCCCGAGGTAGTCAATATATTTTCATATTGGTATAATAACCAAAGAAATAGAGTAAGATGGGCCAATGCTTATTCTGACGAGTACTCACTCAGCTGTGGTGTAAGACAGGGAGGGTTAACATCGCCAAGACTTTTCAATTTGTACGTTGATCAGCTGATTGGCGAACTGAGTAGCATACATGTCGGCTGCCGCTTGGACAATGTCAGCGTAAATAATATAAGTTATGCGGATGATATGGTGCTGCTCAGTCCGTCATTCTATAGGCTACAAAAGCTAGTAAAAATGTGTGAAATGTATGCTGTGACCCATGGCTTAAGGTACAATGTGAAAAAGAGTGAGTTCATGATATTCAAAGGTAAAAATAAATTACCAAACTACGTTCCACCACTTCTTTTAAACAATGTGCCTATAAAGCAAGTGTCACATTTTAAATATTTGGGTCACGTGCTAACCGACGACCTTAAAGATGATAGGGACTTAGAGAGAGAGCGGAGGTCATTGTCCGTTCGAGGCAATATGCTGAGACATAGATTCGCTCGCTGTACAGTGCCGGTAAAACCATCGCTCTTTAAAGCATACTGCCAAAGTTTCTACACGAGTGGTCTATGGGTCAGTTTTACGCAACGAGCGTACAATGCACTAAGAGTGCAATATAATAATGCATTCAGGGCACTGTTGCAGCTCCCTCGCTATTGCAGTGCGTCGGGAATGTTCGCAGACGCGGCCGTCGACGACTTTTTTGCTATAATGCGTAAAAAGTCGGCGTCCGTGATACGGCGTTTGCGGGGGAGCAGCAACAGTATTCTGCAAATGATAGCGGACAGACTGGACACGCCCGTACTCGGTCGCTTCATAGACCTGCATGTGAGGAGAAGGGATCAATGAGGCGGCAGAGGAGGAGGGGGTAGCCATCGGGTCTCTCTGTTATTCTATTTAATTTCATAGTGTAAAAGTCTGTGTGTGTTTATGTTTTAAAGTATTAATAATGTATCTAACATAGTTTATAAGTTAATTTACTAACAATATATGGAATCAAATTTCTGAAATAAACGTTTTTTTTTTTTTTTTTTTTATATTATTCCTCGTTTTATAATAGTAGTTTATGCAACTGATACATAATGAGAGGCCTTAAAACACGAGTGGGGTTCTATGAAACGAGCGTTAGCGAGTTTCATAATAGGATCACACGAGTGTTTTAAGGCCTAATTATGTACAGTTGTATACACTACTTTATCTATACACATATCATAAGTACTCTAAGATGGGTTCAGAAGCCATAAGGAAATGACCGGCACCACTAGTGCTACCTGTAAAATATCTAAAGACTACATTATACTTAAAATGCAGTAAGCAATAAATCTGAACAAATACATAAATTGATTATTTATTGTAATAGTTGTAATTGACATTTACATTGGAACAATATTTTCAACTAAAATGTAAATTACAAACAAATCTTCACAATTCTACTTTCGTAACAGCAAAGAACCAACAAACAAATGACAACAATAATGGCGGCAATTCGAACCTCCGTCAAGACGAATGTTTTTTTTTCTAAATCATATGTATCCATATTCTCATGTCACTCGAGATCAAATGTCGTACGGTTTTTATAAAAAAAACATACTAAATTGACGTTTCGTATCGATAAAAATATTAATATCTATGGATACTAGAATAGAGACCAACTTGTGTTTTGACAGCTGTTCCTAATTTAAACTCGTAACCTTACAAAAATCGGTACTGTAATAACATTACAGTACAGATTTTACCTACTACCACAGACAAAAAAGTTCTCATAGTAAAATTGGTTGTAATAATGGCTGGCATTTCCTACGGTTTCTGAACGCATTTTAGAGCACTAATGATATGTGCGTAGATAAACATTATATGAGTTTTACTTTTAAATTAAAAACTCATTTCGTTATACTACCAGTCTACAAAAGAGGTTTTAATTGCCAATCTTTACTCCCTTTATAGCATCTTCGCTGGCTGTTTAAACCTGGAATAAAAAAAGTTAAACGTTGGCAGCATTGCATCGAGTTTACGTCTAGACGGTTTTATTCAGTTTGTTTTATTTTTAAAGTGTTATTTCCGTTAAATGGTGCATTGAAGAGCGGCTAGCCATCTCAATTGTCACTGAAGAAAAGGGAAAAAGATGGTCAAGTGCGAGTCGGACTCTCGCACCGATAAAAACACTGCATATTGCGAACGAAATGATAAACTACACTGAGTGACAAACATAACTTTACCGTTGGAAAACTGCTTTACGTTCTTTAAATAAAGACTATAATTTTAATGATTTAATTATAAAGCTATAGTTTTCCCATTTTTTTAAAGTTCTAGGTCAACGAAATTCTCTTTGATTATATATTTTGATTCCCTTGAGTGTCGAAATTTACGTTTTTTCGTCATAATTGGTCGTAATTATTTTTTACGTTAACTTAAAACTTTTTTTACAGCTTCAAGGATTTGTAGACGTGATTATATGATTTTAAGGGCCTTATCACACTTGCGATTTACGAGCGTATTTTGTATGAAGGCGATCGCGCAGCGTGTTCGCCGCGTCGCTTATTTGTATAGAAAATACGCTCGCAAATCGCAAGTGTGATAAGGCCCTAATTTCAACTCGATACCTTCACGCGTTCCCAAGATAAAGGGTCTAGACAGACAGATGGACGGACGGATAAGGTGATCATAAAGGGTTTAGTCTTTTCCTTTTGGTACAGAACCCCAAAAAGTACTATAATGTCGCAGACACTTTTCTATAAGTTACGTAAGTTAAGTTTTTTACATGTTTTATCCCGTTGCCCTAATGATAACAAAAAACGAATTTTGTTGGTCATTCAGAAACCGTGCCTTTTCTATGCAAGTGATCTATAAATGTCACTTGACCAATGGCCGTTTCTTCAGTGTTATTTTGTATGGAGAGTGATAAATGTTTTATTTAACTTGAACTTTATTATAAGTTTTTATTTAATTTGCAATGTATTTAACTATGTTTATTTACATATCTTCAACCGCTTGAGCTGAAATTTTGCATACCTACTTAACTTTGATGACAATACTATAATATAGTACCATGGGGCTGGTATGCTGATAGAGCCGAAAGGTAGCCCTAGAAATTCTGTAATAGATAAAGCAATCCTTTGTCATGTTAGAGTTTGGGGTCTTTCGAATCGTTTCGTTGAGCAATTGATGGATGTTCAAAGAAAAGTAGAGTCGTCTATAAAACTTGTCACAAAAATGAAATTGTTCGCAGAAACTTATATAGTTTTTCATTTGCCATTCTTCTTGATTTGCAGGCTATAAACAAATTGTAAAGAGCTGTAGTTCTTTAGCTATTAACAATTTCTATATAACGAGAATTTATTTGAAACCGATTCATGCAAAACAGACTGCTACGATGCTGAAGATTTCTTCGCTGAATACCCATTTTTATAAATAATGACACAAAGGTAAATTAAGAAAGAAAAATTGAATGCGATCTACTACAATCGAAGCGGGGTTTGAACCCGCGACCTCTGCGTTTCCGGCGCATTGCTCTCCCAACTGAGCTATCCGACCGCTACGTCAGTCACACCAAATCTTTCATCCCTTAATCCTTTACGCTACTGGAGCGCCCTCTGCGTCATATTTGTTTTTTGAAATGCTTATTGCGCATTAGCCATACCCTAGGATGTGCGTTTTACACGCACGATCCCCAATCCCCATTGCTTTACAGCAAGTGTGAAGACTGCGAGAGAGATGGCGCTGTTCTAAATATTTGTATAGAATCTTTTTATCGATTCATATTTTTTTTTTTTATGTGGTAATACCACATTTTTTATTTTTATAAATAATGACACAAAGGTAAATTAAGAAAGAAAAATTGAATGCGATCTACTACAATCGAAGCGGGGTTTGAACCCGCGACCTCTGCGTTTCCGGCGCATTGCTCTCCCAACTGAGCTATCCGACCGCTACGTCAGTCACACCAAACCACATAAAAAAAAAAAAAATATGAATCGATAAAAAGATTCTATACAAATATTTATGAATACCCATTGTTTACAACAAGATAGCATTTCTTTTGTAGGACGGGACAATGGAAAACTATTCACTATCTAAATAATATAACAATGCTTTGTCCGTCTGAGAAGATCACGCTTCAAAAAATACGGGCAATTCATTATAATATTATGGACGCTTGCGACGCCAGAATCACATGCGCGTTGCCGACCCTTTAAGAGGCCTCTTTCCTTTTAAACATTATTTTTTTCATATAATGTCAATTTTGATAATTTCTACCAACTTTTTTAAGTGAATAAGTAATACTTTTTCCCGCGTTCTAGGTAGTAACATAGCTATTTCATGCCTTCATTGCGTGCAGTCGAAAATAAGTTGAAAAACACAAATTTTCCGCGTCAATTTTGACAATTTCGAGCAGTTTTAGAAACAAACATTATCGATGAAAAATTCAAACTGTAGGTACGTTTCAAATACCAATTAATTCCAATACCTCTGTTCTAGATAGTAACATCAATAATATGTTAAGAATCATGTTTCATCATAGAGAAAAGTGTCTAGAACAATCAGCATTCTAAAAGGAATAAGGTCAGTCAACATTTTATTTACGTTACTAACTAGCCAATTGAGTTATTTATTGTACAGTTGTTTTATTCATTTATTATTGTAATTTCCAGTCAAGCTTATAATAGATTTAGGTATAGTACAGTGAAACTTGGATAAGTGGGACCTGGATAAGTGAGAAACCTCCATAGCTGGAACTCGTGCTGCTGTCCCGACACTTTACCACTGAATTACCTCTGTTAGTGGGACAAAACGGACCTCTATAACTGGGATTAGTTTTTCGATTTTGTCTTCATAATTACCTCCATAACTGAGACAGCGGGCGTATTTTACCTCTATTATTGAGACTACATTTTAAGTTAAACTTTTAATAAATGGTTATCTTTGAAATTAAAGATTTTGACCTCTATAACTGCGATAACGTAAATCCATTACCTCTCTAACTGGGAGTTCATTTTATTTCAAAACGCGAGAGAGTAAAAACACTATTTGTTTTGCACACCAATTTTGAAATGTCAACAAATTGTAACCAACATTATACCTAAGATTAAATTTATATTAATTAAATAGGTAATAATATTTTAATAGCGGACCCCTAAAAAAGGACAGTACAAAATGTCAGATTTATTTAATTGACGCATTCTGTTGTATTTTCGTACTGTTTATAAAAAAGTGTTAATAATCTTTGATTATAAGGTACCTTTTTATTACTGCCAACTATTATAATTATTTTCATTTATAATTACTTATTATGAAATACACCACCTAACTATTTTATTTAATAATCGCACCTCTATAACTGAAATATCCTCTTTTTTACCTCTATTAATGGAACCCTATGTAAATGGGACAGACATTAATCTATACCTGTATATCTGAGACACTGGGTAAGTGGAATACCTCTTTAAGTGAGACAAATTTGCTGGTCCCTTCAAGTCCCAGTTATCCAGTTTTCACTGTATTATAAATTTTACTTAACTAGCCAGAAAGTTATTTTTTTTATAGCTTAACTAGTGTGTCCAACTTTTGGGCAAAGGCCTTCTTAAATAGTTTAGTTGTTAGAAATTATCAAAAAGTACGCTCCGCCGTGACAGTGACATCACTGCCGTGACCAGGATTCGAACCTGGGTTACTACGGCCACAACGTAGGGTCCTAACCACTAGACGATCACGGCTGCCGGAGCTGAGGCGGAGGCTGCGAAAACAACCGTCATATTCCGAACCAGAGCACTTTCACAGTGCATTATGCAACGAACCGGTGTCCAAAGATATTAACTTTCGTTAATTAACACGTTGACACGAAAAACTGCTTCCCTTTATTTTTTTACTAGCGACCCGCCTCGACTGCGCACGGGTGCAATGCTGATAATAAACCCTCCTCTTAAATCAGTCTATCTATTAAAACCGCATCAAAATCCGTTGCGTAGTTTTAAAGATCTAAGCATAAGTACATAGGGACAGACAGACAGGAAGCGATTTTCTTTTATACTTTGTAGTGGTTCAACTAAAATTATTATAAATTAATGTAACATGTAATGTTTCATTATTTTTTAATATCAGTACACATCACAATTTTTATATTAAACCATTGATACAAAGATAAAAACACAAAGAAAAATTTAAATGCGTAACCTGGTGGAAGAGACCGAGAATCGAACCCGGTATCCTCTGGATTATCGTAATAAAATTATTCAATTAAGGGCACACAGTGGTGGGTGTTTGAATATTTCATGATTGAATGATTGTTTTTTACCGAAGAATTACCCCGTTAAAGCTGAAAGCGAGGCGAGCGCGCAACGATTCCGTTGCGATCGCGCAACGGTTCCGTAGCGAGGCGCCATGTCTACACCCTAGTGTAACTTAGTGAACTCGCTGCGCGCTAGCTTCGAGTTGTTGAGCGCTTCAGCGAAATACTCGATAACCGCCAGTGTGAAAGGGCGCTAAGGCTCCGTTCCGACAGGCTGTAGTCGCTATATAAGCAGAAATCTTTTCTTATGTACCTACAATAAGGATATATCTCCTTAGTGATATCCGGGACAGACAATAGGGGCGCCTTTGATTTATGTACAATCCGACTCGTATAATCAACGATGCAAGTAGGTAGCTGTCGTTTTACTTTTATATCGGGGTCATTGTCAGATTTAGGTGCGTGTCTTTCCAGTGGACATTTGCGAAAATAAGGATTCCAGGGCCTAATTTTCTGATTAAATGCCTGTGAGAATAAATACCGTTGCCTCTTCTTTAATCCGATGTAATAGCAACATAACCCAGAGTCATACAAGCTTTTGATTACCTTTTGATTTTGACCACCGAAGGGACGAATTTTGTTTTTTGAACTGACAATGACCCATCGCCTAAATAGGTACTGAGAGAGATTGAAACGTGTATTAGGGTGCTCTATCACCGCGAGCATTCACCTGCGGCCTATGTTAGTTGCTTTTATCACGCGATAACTAAGTGACAAAACAGCCGTCACATTTCGACAAACTGCGAGTGTGAGTGACAGGTGCTTTGTCACTTATTTATCACGTTAAACGCAACCATCATAGGCCCCCGTGTAATGTAACAATAAATACCATAAAAGAAAGTTACACTAAAGGTGAATACTCGCGGTGAGGCAGCACCCTTAAAAGGTCACAAGAATATGACAATTCCACACCTTCAGCACAATTGCAGCATTGTGATTGACCGAGAAGATCGGCTCATAAGTCATCTTTAGTCAGTCAATTAAGTCCTAAGGCGAATCTCAAACGAAACGCTAATTAATACGTGTTATCGAGTTTTCGACTTTTAAGAGGCCTTATTCCTTTAAAATGCTGATTGTTTTAGACATTTTTCTCTATGATCAAATATGTTTCTTAACATATTATTGATTATAGAACAGGGCTATCGCGATTTATTGGTATATATTTCAAACCTACAGTATGAATTTTTCATTGAAAATTTTTGGTTCAAAAACTACTCGAAATTGACAAAAATCACGCGGAAAATTAGTTGTTTTCATAATTTCCTTTGTCCTCACATCACGCCGAAAGGGCTGGACAAATTTTAACTAATTTTGATACAGGGATAGCTGGACGTCCAAAGAAGGTTATAGGATAACTTTTTACCCAACTACGATATATAAAAATTACGCGTACGAAGTTGCGGGCACCTTTTAGTCTATGTAATAAAACGGGATGACACTAAAGTATTGTAATTTTTTGACGTGACAACGTCTAATAAATTGATGAACGCCGGCCGCACATACGAAAAACATGACGTCATTGTAGTGAAACTATGACGTAATTGTAGCAATACTTTGTAGCGCCGTGGACATGACGTCATTGTAGTGAAACTATGACGTAATTGTAGCAATACTTTGTAGCGCCGTGGACATGACGTCATTGTAGTAATACAGAAGCCTACGTCATCATGCTGTTCACAGATTCTCAAACTTTAAAAAGTGGGAAGAGGGAAGAGGGAAGAGGGAAGAGGGAAGAGGGAAGAGGGAAGAGGGAAGAGGGAAGAGGGAAGAGGGAAGAGGGAAGAGGGAAGAGGGAAGAGGGAAGAGGGAAGAGGGAAGAGGGAAGAGGGAAGAGGGAAGAGGGAAGAGGGAAGAGGGAAGAGGGAAGAGGGAAGAGGGAAGAGGGAAGAGGGAAGAGGGAAGAGGGAAGAGGGAAGAGGGAAGAGGGAAGAGGGAAGAGGGAAGAGGGAAGAGGGAAGAGGGAAGAGGGAAGAGGGAAGAGGGAAGAGGGAAGAGGGAAGAGGGAAGAGGGAAGAGGGAAGAGGGAAGAGGGAAGAGGGAAGAGGGAAGAGGGAAGAGGGAAGAGGGAAGAGGGAAGAGGGAAGAGGGAAGAGGGAAGAGGGAAGAGGGAAGAGGGAAGAGGGAAGAGGGAAGAGGGAAGAGGGAAGAGGGAAGAGGGAAGAGGGAAGAGGGAAGAGGGAAGAGGGAAGAGGGAAGAGGGAAGAGGGAAGAGGGAAGAGGGAAGAGGGAAGAGGGAAGAGGGAAGAGGGAAGAGGGAAGAGGGAAGAGGGAAGAGGGAAGAGGGAAGAGGGAAGAGGGAAGAGGGAAGAGGGAAGAGGGAAGAGGGAAGAGGGAAGAGGGAAGAGGGAAGAGGGAAGAGGGAAGAGGGAAGAGGGAAGAGGGAAGAGGGAAGAGGGAAGAGGGAAGAGGGAAGAGGGAAGAGGGAAGAGGGAAGAGGGAAGAGGGAAGAGGGAAGAGGGAAGAGGGAAGAGGGAAGAGGGAAGAGGGAAGAGGGAAGAGGGAAGAGGGAAGAGGGAAGAGGGAAGAGGGAAGAGGGAAGAGGGAAGAGGGAAGAGGGAAGAGGGAAGAGGGAAGAGGGAAGAGGGAAGAGGGAAGAGGGAAGAGGGAAGAGGGAAGAGGGAAGAGGGAAGAGGGAAGAGGGAAGAGGGAAGAGGGAAGAGGGAAGAGGGAAGAGGGAAGAGGGAAGAGGGAAGAGGGAAGAGGGAAGAGGGAAGAGGGACAATTTACTTTCCATAATTTCCAGTGTAATTAGATGGTTATTACCAGGAGCGCATAGAGCTGGTGTTAAATCTATGTGCCTTACAATATATTTTTTATACAAAATCTCCAGTATAACATTATGCGTACCAGGGGCGCATAGAATGATAGAGGTCGAGACTACGTCAATACGAGTCTTATAAGTGCCACAGGGCATTGCAAAAATGAATGCCGTGCTACCAGGAGTGTATAACCCCTTAAAGGTTAATTTATAATTATATATTATTTCATGAAAACTAATAATTAATGTTAGTGATGGGCTGTTATTACTAGGGGTACATAAGACAAATATTTTCAACCGTATTATGTTTTGTGATTCAACAAGTTTGTAAACTACGTTGGTGAGGTTGCCACTACTAGGAAAACATAAAGTCGCCTTAAGTTGTGTTACTTTTGTTACTATAGTGGACTTTGTCTTAATTATCATTATTATCAAGTGTTTATACTGGTTTTCAATTAAGTTACAGCAACATAAGTCTATAGGAGGTATTAGATAGATTATGTAGTGGCAACTTACCATTTTTTTTCTATATAAGCAAATTACGTTATACGTTAAAAGGAACAACCATCGACTTGACTTTCGCAAGACACATTACAGCAGAAACACTTTCATATTTCTCCTATCATCGTCCTATCCTCAACAAAATCACTCAAATAGGAATTAGTTAAGTTTAAGTTTACATGTACAATGTTTTAGTAAACAAAGTATATTTCTATAGTTAAAATTTGTGCAATTCTTATTTTCATTCAATTCCTTGTTCCTACGTATTGTGCAATTTAATAATATTCATATCAATAAATATTCTACCGAGAATAAGACGTTGTCACGTAAAATCTTCCTTCGCCCGTAAAACCGACTTTACAGGCAACCATTTTTTTTATATATACGTATGTACAATACTTGGACGATTATAGGTATTTGGTCTACAAAATAGGTATGAGATTAAATATCGCTATATAAACTCACCTAATAGGTAAATGTATAAACATAAACCGGTATCATATTATAAATATAAATATAGGTATAATAACATACCTCTTTTCATCTTCTCTTTAAAAAAGGAATTTTACCTTTAAATACATCATTAAGGCAGCTAAAACCTGAAAACGGAGTTTAAAGAATCTACACAAACTAGGTTACAATTTACAATCCCGCTTAACGAAGCATGTACAATAAATAAAAAGAAAATTTGTCAGAGAAAAATGCAAAATAACAAGAAGAATTTACCGTGTTCGTATTATCGTAATAACTACGCAACATGGGAACGAACTTAGCATATTTCGAGGAAAAGTCCAAGATATAATAAGAGCGGCCCGAAACTGTGGGGAAGCGGGATTATTTTTACTGTAAGATCATGGTCAAATAACTAAATATAGGCACAGTATATTCACTTCGCAAAAACGCTCATACATATAAATAAATATCGAACAAACTCACAAAATATAGATACCTACAGTATTTTCACTTCGCAAAAACGCTCATATAAATAAATATCGTACAACCTCACACAAATCGATCTATTGTTCTAGTGTTATGGGTATTAGTCGACAATAAACATATTTATATAGATAAATACCTCTACTTAAATACATAGAAATCACCCATGGCCCAGACACAAATCGCCTGGTGAAAAAAACTCACAAAAAATAATGCTATTAAAACTATCGTGAGTATTGCTCACAAAAAATCCTGTCACCGCACTTGAAAAGCTCGTATCTAGAAAGTAAATTGACACTTACATACGAGTTTTATTTTAAGTTGTTATTTCATGTACTGGCAATAAATGAAATAGAGTCGAAATTCATGAAATTGATTCTCCAAACTCTATTTTTTCAGTTGGCGATTGCGGTATTCGAAGTGGTTTTATAAAAGTATATTTAAGAGGCTTCCGCGTTTATTTTAATTAAGCTTGCTTGCTATTTCTATACGTGAGAAGTGCCGTTTTTAGGGTGCTTCAGTCGGCAAAACGGAACCCTTATAGGATAACTTTGTCGTTAGTCTGTATGTCCGTCTATCAATCGCCTTTTCTCATGAACGCGTGCAGGTATCAAGCTGAATTTAATATAAAATACTTAAGTCTACTACTCCTCGGGGCCGTAAAAAATCAAACTAAGTCCGCATATCAAAAGATACGAGCAGTTATGCTGCATTTTTAGGTGCTTTTTCAATAGGTAATCAAAGGATTGTTTACGTTCTCCGTTTTTTAGAAGAAGAAGCAACATCATTTAGCATAAGTAAATAAAAAACGTCCGATAACCGTAAATTTGCTGTTACTTTACAATTAATATACATCGTTGAGTTTAAAACGAATTCTTAGCTGATAAACTAACCAACGGCAAAGTTAAGTTTATTTCTCAGTACAGTTTATCTTTTCGATAGAGCAATATATTCATATTCATTAAGTTCGTAGTTTTTACGGTGTTCCGTAAAAACCACTGCACCGAGTATTCTCAGTGCGCGAGTCTGACTCGCAATTGACTGGCTTTTGTCATATTGCTTGCAAGCAGCGCTCTGTTAATTTCTACTGAACTTGCATGTTAACTTAAAATACTGCATAAACTATATCATTACCGTGGCTTAGTGTAATAAAATGGGGCGAAGAGCGCAATATTCGTGGGTAATATGACTGGCAGCTTTTATGATGTTCATTTGTTTCCCGCTCTTATATTAATCACGCAACCGCTGACATGACGCGGCAACCTAGACTACTTTATTAGGAAGAAGGTCGTATAACACTATGTCGTTCATATGCTCATACTACGTTTTTTCATTGAAAGTGAACGCTATGTTAAGTAATTTATCTAGACAGATAGCGTACGCACCTACCTCCTACAGCTCACGAAGTTGCGTGGATGAAACATCTATATTTACATAAATGTTTTATACAATATTAATATAAAAATCCATTAAAGAATGTTAAGATTTATCATCTTAAAATTCTTTAATGGAGTTTTTATACGTGATAAGTTTATTTAATTCGTACCCATGACAAACTTAGCTCTAAGCATGCCGAGCACAATTGTATAATGAAATAAAAGATTTGAAATTAAATATATCCCAATTTTAACATTTAAAAAATATCCCAATTTATGATTAAAAAGGCCATTAGAAAAGTTCTTCATTCTAAAAGAGTGTAGGTAAGAAACAAGTCATTGGCTATAAATCCGCAATAAATCCTACAGTCGGACAATAGTCCGTTAGTAATGACTAAGGATGGTTTAGTACGGAAATTGTACCACTGTTCTGTTCTTTTTGTAGACTGCGACTGTCAATTTTCCAGGAGACGTCATTTGAGTGCTGATTCTTAGACCTTGCTGCATTCACATTTTTTTTTTATTTTTAAAACTAGTCCGTATAATCAAATAAAAATAATATATTTTGGTTCAGTGGTAATAAAGTAAGTAGGTAATGAAATTAGTTAAAACTTAACACTATTAGAACATTTGAAATGTTGTCAATTTGTATGCCTTTAGGCCTTATAGTAAAACGAACACATATTATAATTGTAACTCCTTTTGAACTACCTATGTTGGACAAATAAATTTGATTTTGAACAACAAAAAAAAAAGATGCAGACGAAGTTGCAAGGACATATTTTGATGTTTTTTAAATACTATAAGGTATAAAATTAATACAAATAAAACATCAAAAAATGTGCTCCGCCGTGACAGTGACATCACTGCCGTGACCAGGATTCGAACCTGGGTTACTACGGCCACAACGTAGGGTCCTAACCACTAGACGATCACGGCTGCCGGAGCTGTGTCAATACCTTCGAAATATCCAACTGCATTCAAACATTGAATAAACTGACCAGTTTTAAATGGTATTTAATTGTGAGGCATTATTATACAAGTTAGTTCGTTTGCATTTTGCTGAGTTATGCGAAAATTGGAGCACTTTCACTGCTTGCCTCAGCGCTCGCGCAACGATTAGTGTAGAACTCTGTCGCTTTAACTTGTAAGTGCTTGGAAGTGAACTCGGTTAGTCGTTTGGAGCGCTGTATTAAAACGACATGGTACTTTAATGTTCGTAAGTAATAGTTCCTAACAAACTGTAATAAGCTCTTTGTAATCGATATAATAAGAACGATTATTTCATACTATAAATGCAGTTTTCTCCGTTCTGTCGAATGTCTTGAGATATTTCGCAGCCTCCGCCAACAGCTCAGGCAGCCGTGATCGTCTAGTGGTTAGGACCCTACCCAAGTAGCAAAACACTCCTGTAAGACCCGCTATATAAGATTTAACATCTTATAGCCGTTCTATAGCCGTCTTGTCTATGACCATTATCTCGAATTGTCTTGTAGGAGTCTTATAAAGGTTATAAATTTGACCAACTATCTTATAACAACATTGTACATGACTATTTGAGGTGCAACAGCCATCAATCCTATAACTTAGTCTCTCTAACTTCTATAGGATAACTTTATAAGTGTCTTATAAGCCATACAGGCTTATAAGCACACTTTATAAAACTGTTACCAATGTGTCTAGAATAGTCTTATAAACGCATTTAGTAAAATGTTTACTCCTTTTACCGTTTTACTTCTTTCTTTCATAGGATGTATAATCCTATAAGTGTCATAGAAAATGTTGGTATAGGGTATAGGCAGGCTTATAAGCGCGTTTTATAAAACTGTTACCAGTGTGTATAGTTTGGTCCTATAAACACATTTAGTAAAATGTTCACTTCTATTACCGTCTTACTTCTTTCTTTTATAGGATGTATAATCCTATAACTGTTATAGAAAAAGTCACTATAGGATAACAAATTTATAGGACTGATTTAACCCGGTCGCTACTTTTAAAAGATTATTGGCACTAAACTTGCATATTATATGATTGCTATAAGTAAGTTTTACTTATAAGCGTCTTGCACTTGCTGTTAATAGTCGAATGTTGGCCATCCACGAAGACGAAGAGTGGTACGGGTGAAATCCGTGATGGTTCCGTACCATAAAAATGCCTGTGAAGATGATAGTTTTAATAATGAAGATAATTTAGAAATGTATGGTGCTAGTCTTACTTTTTGACCTAAATTCAATAAAGTCACTATATGTATAATTTAATTTCCGTGCAAATCACCATTTACAATTAGCTGGAAAGAATATACTTGTTGGTGGTACGGTTGACATTTTGTTTACGTATATTTATTTGTACGTTATACAACGCACATCTTTAGTACCAGTTATAAAAAAAATACAACCAAATAGAGAACCTCCTCTATTTTGAAGTCGCTTGAAATATTACCCTGAATATTCAATAGTGTATAATTCAAATTGATATCCTATCTTTTTCATCACGGTTCACTTTAGTCAAAAAGAACCCTAAAGATAAAAATGGCGATGTTAATTATTTTCTATAATAGCATGACATAGAACAAATGGTTTTATAAAGGTCCTGGCGCGTGCAATTAAAGTGCATCCGATCCGCCATAAGCGCAATGGCTACTTTGTTCATATAATTATCGAAAAAATAAACAATTGTATGATATTTAATATTAAACTGTTCACGAGGGGCATGAAAACAAGCTTTCTAGCGTAATGTAAATTATCAATAAAATTAATTTCGCCAGCAAAGTATCTGGGCATACTTCTCTAAATAACATTTTAAGTTTAACACTTAATCACATTTTGGAAACATGATATGGTCAATACTTACACTTTTCCATGTTTTACTTCATTTTTATTATGACACATCACTTGGCACGAAGTAAAAACAAACGAATTCATCATGCCCTATAGCGCTATTCCCGCCGGCCACAAAAGGATCAATTACTCCAGTAATGGCATGCGCCAGATCGTTATAGGACTAATTGTGCTTATTAAGTGCGTTTTCCGGATACTTATAGGAGCATTTTATCTTGTAAGTGCACCTAACAAGATGTTTTTAAAATTGAATTGCACTCTACTGGACTCTTATAAAACTACTATAAGACGTAATAGCACTATAAACTGGGCCAAAACATGGTTTTGTAGTAGTTTATTGGAGCTCTATAGGACTAATAAATACATGGTCCTAGAACGTTTACACGACTAAATTTTGCTACTTGGGTACGTTGTGGCCGTAGTAACCCAGGTTCGAATCCTTGTCACGGCAGTGATCTCACTGTCACGGCGGAGCATATTTTTTTCTACCGGCTGAAAAAAGAAGGAGCTTCTTAAGTCGATTTGTTTTTAGCCCCCGAAAAAAATAAGGGTGTTATAAGTTAAAGATGTGTATCTGTCTGTGACATCGTAGCTCCCAAACAGATGGACCAATTTGAGTGTGTTTTTAATTAAATCGAAAGACTTGTACGTCGAGATTAAGATTGTTGTTAGCTGTTCGGTGGAAATAGGACTAGTAGTTTCAAAAAAATAATATTGAGATACTTAAAATTTAAATCCTTGACACAAGTAGCTGGTCATCATGAGACCCTCATTCAATGAGTGATATAGAAAATGCTACTAAAACTGAAAATAACCTTAAAATTTGGAATTCTTAGCTTCAATATAGCATATTAAGCTAAGAACCATCTCGACGGAGAAGTCTTTCGGTAAAAAAACCGCATTCAAGTTGGTCCATCCGTTTGGGAGCTATAATGCCACAGACAGACACACAGATACACATGTTAAACTTATAACACCACACTTTTTTATTCGGGTTTAAAAAAAGACGGCAGGAGATATACTTCAATTGCAATATCTTTTTGATGTCTTTCTAATTCACCAGGTACAGAATTTGCAACAGGAGCTAAATTAATTATTCAATATGAATCAATCTATCCCGAATTGGATATACGGAAACCTTTGACGAAGAATTAAAGCAATTTATAATAGAACGGTTATGTATTAACACATGATGAACTTCGTTTATCTGATTGAAAATTTAATTCCCATCCGCCATTTTGAGGTCCCATGAAAGCCTAAACCAATATGGTAAATAATTTACAACGGCCGCGACTAATCTCTAAGGATTAAACTTCGCGTCCCAGGATTAAATGTTATGAAAATATTACCTAATGGGTTTCATAAAACATTAAATGGGTCACAGATCTAATGGTGTGATGAGAAAACGTGATGTCAAATGAAAGAGAAGACAACGATCTCTCAAAGCGTATCTCACTGGCAAAAGATTGTGAGGCCAGATGATAGGGCGGTAAAAAGGAGCGGAGTAAGTAAGTAGTAAGTAAGTTTTCCTTAAGTCCAAAGTCTTCGACCATTGCGTCCTTCCGGCCCTTATTTATGGGGCCGAGACGTAGACACTAACAAAAGGCCTCGTCCACAAATTCCAAGTTGCTCAGCGAGCTATGGAGAGGGCTATGCTCGGAGTTTCTCTGAAGGACAAAATTCGGAACCAGGAGATCCGACGCAGAACCAAAGTGACCGACATGGTCCTAAAGATATGCAAGTTGAAGTGGCAGTGGGCGGGGCATATTTGTCGTAGAGCCGATGGTCGAGTTCTAGAGTGGAGACCACGAACGACACGCCCTGTAGGACGGCCTCCCGCCAGGTGGAGGCTGAAAAGAGTAGCGGGAAGCGGTTGGATGCGGAAAGCTGAGGACCGGGTATGGTGGCGTGAACTGGGGAAGGCCTATGTCCAGCATTGGACGACTCCGGGCTGATGATGATGATGATGAATATGAAGTAAGTTTTCAACGGCATTGTCTATCAAAAAATGTATCACGGAAGACGTCAAGTTGTGTTTTGTCATTGGCCACAGAAATTTAAGGAAAATCACAATAAAGCTCTTTAGCTTTGGGCCAACTCATTCCGCAGTATCCCTTCTAAGTCCAAGGAAATAAATACAACCTTAAATCCCCGCAGATGAAAAAAGGCCAAAAGTTACAAGCTTACAATCTTTAGAATTCTGTCTTTAAGATTTACAGCACAAAAGCATTGTGTGGCGTCAAGTTGAAAAGGAAGATTGCTGAGAACATCGCGGAATATTGACAAGCTGAACGTCATTTAATAAACCTTAGTACTTTGGTAAGGCTATCTAGTTGGTGCTAAAAGGGGCTAGGAGAGTTCATTATTGCTAAGTCTTACGGCTGTTTGGGTTTGAAAGGCTGACCTTTTGGCCTCCAGGTTCTGTGGGGACTAAACCACAGTACATATATACGCTAAAGCAGTATGGAAACTACGAACAAACGGTCGAAACAGCGCACACACACAGACGCAAGCGGACGAGGCGGCTAAGCGTACTTCGCGGTGCTGTCAGTAGCGCGTGGCGCGTCGCGACGGGCGGACTGTTTGTTATTATTGCGTGTTGCGCGGTGCTGTCCGCGAATTTTTAAAGATGCCACGAGTGTATTGCATTGTATACGGTTGCTTGAACTCGGCTTCTTCAAACCTTTTAAGCTGTTGTTTTCAAATAGGATACCTAAATGTGTAAAGTAGCTGCATCAATTTATCAATTAGTAGACAAAATCAGTTATGGTGCCGTGCCCATGCTTTCTGGTAATTTATTTTAAAAAGGTATTCATTAGAATGTCAATTTGTTACACGATAAAATTTAATAATAAAGCTTTTCAAACGTGTCGTAGCAGGCGAAAGTATTTCTCAGTCAGCAATTTATAATAGTTTAGTGTAGGTTTTAGGGTTTTAAGTTGTTTTACCACTTAATTCGAATATTATTTTTTTATAAATGAAGTTATAATATTAGTACAAACTTGTCTTAATTGAATAAAGACGCAAAAAAAATTTGAAGTCTTTTAATTACATAATTTTGTTTTTAAACTAGTCAATTCATTCGATTATTATCTCCTTTATTTATCTTTCAACTTAGGCTAGGTTTTTTACAATAAATATATATAAAAAGAAAAATACAATAAAGTAATTACAAAATATAAATACATTATAAAATAACCTAACCTAGGGTGCCGCTGGCAGCGGGTGACAACCCTAGCGCGTAGGTATTTATCTTCAAAAAAGGCCTTAGTTTCCATACTGCTTTAGCCTATATATATACACGATGATTTTTAATCGGTGATCAGGTACCAACTTTTCTAACTCAGTAATTGATGGCGGTCACGTTGAAGTCGTAATTACATGAAAACAAACTTTTCTTTTTCTATGATAATTTTTATTTTGATACCAATTTTGTCTTAAATTCCTTGTCACCGAACTAATCTGTATCGGTGTGCTTACAACCTCTTTAATAATTTTTTATTTTTTATTTATTAAGGCAACAAACAGTCACAATACAAAACATATTACGGTTAACAATAGTATGCTAAAAGACCTGGAGTGCCATAACTTAAGGGGTTTAATTTAATGGGAATGACAACTACTTGTCATTGTCATTACCTACATAATAAACAAAGTCGTAGAAAATTTCGTAAAATTTCCCGCCAAAGCGATGACACTTGACGTAGGTATCGTACTTCAATAATTTATGTAGGAAGACCATGTATCTAGTGGTTATTGGTTTTAATTATGTTTTAACTTTTAATTAATTTAACAGTGAGGTAATTGCGCACCTCGCTAAACGTTTAGACTTAGCTAAATATTAATATTTTTCTACTCCTGATCACCGATTAAAAATCATCGTGTTTATACTGTGACTAAACTGTTGCTGAAATTAGCTTGTTTGTATGAAATAGGCCTTTTTGTATGAAATATGCCTTTTTGTATGAAATAGGCCTTTTTGTATTTTACCCGATTACTCAAAAACGACTAAACCGTTTAGTAAAATTATTTTTTGTTTGAAAGAGCATACTTTCTAGTTGTTCTGATTGTCATAATCAAAAACATAACTTGGTTTCGTTGAAGTAGTTAATCTTTTTTTAAAAAGTGATTATCTAATTAAAATAAGGACCAGTAACATGCAAAGTTATTGAATTAAATTTTGGCTTCATAATTTTGATGAGCTGCTGTTTTGTCTTTGCAGTTTAAAGTTCCGTCTCTTGTCATATTAGTTTTACTTAATGAAGACATAAAGAATTGTACGGACACAAAATATAAACATAGGAATAAGAAGACTTCCAGGTATGCGTAAGGTATAATATGGATTGAACAAAATCCTTTGTATTTATAACTATATACAAATAACTTTTATTTCCCCCAATTTGATTGAGGCTTAAGAACGTTATCCATCGACAGCCCCGTATAAAGGTATTGCCACACGGACGATCCAATTTAAGCGAAGGTTACACTCCGCAAACAGGGTGTTTTGCATACCCGTGTATACCGGCCCAATTTTAGTGTTGACCGAGCTCTTTGGTAGCGGGTCTCCTTTGTTGACACTTGTTTGGTAAAGGGAAATATTTTGGCATTATTTTGTGTACGTAATTGCGGTACCTGTTATACGGGTAGGTACACAATACATGATTGAAGCCTCAGTGATTAAAAATACAAAACAAAGTAGATGGTTCAAACATAGTTGCGGTTAGGTACGACGACAAGCGAAGCGAAGTGAGGTCTTAGGATTTCTTGGAAATATAAACGAGTACCTATATGAAGTGTCTTCTACCTGCTCTAATAGAAATTGTATACAAATGGCCAAAACATACGAGACGTCGTTTCTATATTGGATATCAATATTTGTATGGGGGTAAAAAGTAAGGTGAAAAATGTGCGTTTAAGGACATGATTGTCTTACGATTAATGAACCAACTAAAAAAGTACTAAGCTCGTTTAAGTACAGCATTAAAAATATACTACAAAATATTATTTTAATGTAAGCGCTTAATTCTCCAATGACCTTTTCTCCATTTTCCGCAGTATCATTATAAAATGACTGACAGGTAATTTGTGACGGATCGAGAGCGATCGGAAAATTTGCGAGCACGTGAACGCGACTTGACTAATATTAAAACTTGGAAATGAGCAATTCTAAAATTGTCATTTTTATTAACGTTTATCTACACCCATATTCTTACATTACTATATGAAGTACAGATATAGAGCCGTCAAGGGGTTGCTAACTTCGCACAGCTCCGCTTTGTGTAGCAGTCGCAGAGTCTAGGAGAGTAAAGCTCAAGATATTCCGGTCCAAAGTTAAAACCGTGTTTCTGTATGGACGTGAGACGTAGAAGGTAAAGCCTGACCAGAAATGTCATTTGTCAAGAGGGCGCTATTTATAAGACTTATATGGCAACAATTTTGCAACCAATCGCAACCCACTATAATGACATTAGGTTTAAATACCTGTTTGTTCCTATGATAACCTAGTTATATGATTCAATGGAATGCACTCTTTTCCTGGCTGTTTTTCGTGTAGTAAACACGTGTACACTTTATTTATAATATTACGTTCACGACCGTGAATGATTTTCGGCATTTTCTTTGGATATTTTTAAATATTTGTCTTTTAAAGATACACCTCAAAATTACATTGACGTTGTTGACAAACCATCATAAAATCATTGCCAGTGTAAGAAATTAGTTCCAATTAAATTCCGCAATATGTCGCACCCTCATATATTTCTGGTCAGGCTTTACTACACTAATAGTACATAACTGCAGACGCCGGAAAAAAAGGGCTTGCTGGGTGAGTAGGTATAGGATAGTGATACGAAGCCGGCAAGCCCTTTTCAACGGCAAGTGCTTTTCTCAAGCATATGTATGAAATAAAAAAATACACTACTCTACAAAAATATATAACTCAGCTAAATAGCTGAGACCTGTTCATGAAAACAGATGCAAAAAATACTTCCTGGCCTTAAATTTTAGATGAAATAATGCACATTAAATGTCATTGCATGTTTGAGAAAAGACATCACGCGTCGCGTCGGCACCATGTCTTTGTCAACCGCTGCCTTCGCCGTATTCTCGGTGTATACTGGCCGGAGAAAATTTCCGAAGTAGATCTGTGGGAACCCTGTGGTGAGACTCCGATCGAGCAACAGATCAAACCCCGTAAGTGGAACTGGATCGGCCACGCGCTTCGAAGGGACCCCGATCACATACTGAGGCAAGCCCTGGACTGGAAACCCCAAGGAAAGTAGAAACGTTGTCGCTCTAAACAATCACGGCGGCGAACGATCACTGCAGAAGCCAAGGCGAAGTAAAACGCGAAGCCCAAGACCGTTCGGGATGGCGACGCTCTCTGCCTCATCCAGGGGACATTAAGTCAAGTAAGTCAAATGGATATATGCCAGTCTATCGAATCAACCCCTGCCTAGCTAGCCTATCTTTCAGCGGCTTCAGTTGTCGCGCGACTCAGCGTCGTCTGTCTTGCTCGTACGGTATTGAATGGAAAGTGACAGGCAGTATTAAGAGTCGCGTGTCACAGTTATGCTAGAAAGGCAGATTAGATCTGAAAGCAAGCTATCTATAGTTGAGGCTTTCAGCCCGAAGTTATATACCACGGGACCCTTATCACACAAACCGTAAACAATGTTAATAAACTTCATTATGCACGTCTAGTCCGTAATTGGGGTAAATATGCAATACCATCCGATATTGTTGTTCGGGATAGTTTGCATTGTCGAAAGTTTGGTAAATTTGGAACCTCTAGTTCCAAATGAAACAAGACAAGAGCCAAGAGTTAGATTGAGTGATACCTATGAAACAAGACTCAGATAGACCGACGCGACGTAAATATCTGGGGCACAGAATCAAATTTAATAGGAGGTGTCCTTCATGATCTTCGTAAACGCCACCTGAGAACCATAATTGTTAGTTGTTTGTCTAAAATGCAACGCAACTGGACGTGGGGCGTGGCGACGCGATTGAACGACGCATGAGCGTCAAATACTGTGGCTAAAACGCGCTCACAAAAGCTTAAGGCTTTTTTGTCAGACTTTAAAAAACATTGTTAACAATTGAAGAACGTCCTGCATGCTAGGAGCTGTGATCCAAGGAGCATAGTTACAAGTCACAAACTTAACATTTTAATTAAGGAAGGCTCAGATCTTACTCGATATAATCACCATTCTTTTATCAGTGAAACCGTCATCGTGTTTTTGATGGGATTTAATATACCAAACATGTTGAAAAGATAAACTTCTAACATCAATATGTTGGTGTCAGTGAAAATAAATATTGCAAAGGTAAGGTTATATGGTATGCCAATGTTACAGCTAGATTAATTCCAGTAATCGATTGATTGAATAATTTCAATTAACATAAAACGGGTTAATGTAAACAATGTAAATGTAATCGTCTAAACAAGATGATCTGATAATAGGCTGGCGACCATATTAATTATTTGTTTAATTTCTATCTCACAAGAATTACATAAATTATGCTGAAGTTGGGAATGACTGAGTAGGTAGTAGAGTGACTAAGGTCTCTCCCTTGTAGGTGATATTTATGTTTATAAGTAAGTATTTTTTTTTTATATATTATTAAATATATAAATTATGTGTTTCATTCCAATTTAGGTTCATTCATATTTAGCACTGAAAAAGATGGGATATATCCTATTTTAGACCTGGTTTCCATTTCTCAGTACTCGAAAAGTGGGCTTAAACCATCAATGAACTTATTTCATTTTTGTGAAAATTACAATCGTAACGAAATATCTGCACAAGTTTAATAGTGCCAGGATTGAGCCCTCTTTGGTTGCTTCCTCATGACTGAGGATCTTGGTTATCGGTGGATGTGGATGCTCTACAACTAGTTTTTATAATTTGCCTCCTCCGGTGACTGTTCATTGCGACTCTGATGACCAAGCAAAACTAGGTTGAGGCTATGCCTTTCACTTGATCGCTCTGGTTGGGGCGGTACCTGGGCTCGTTTGCCCTCCGTGTTTCCAACAATTATCAGTTTTTCAAGCCTTTCATCTTCCCTCTTGCTGACATGGCTGAAGTACAGGTGATTGCGGACAGGTGGGTTCGGAGACGAAGTTGTGAAAGGATCATCGATACGTTGGTGCGCATGGTAGTCCAGGGTTGCCGGACGAGTGCCACCGGAGTCCGGAATATCGTACCGCCATACTAAAATTATCGTACTAGATGAATTATCTTACACCAGTCTAAGCCGCAGGACATCGCAAATAAGTTTAAAAAATAGCTTCAAAAGCATGTTTTTACACAGAGATCACTCAGATGATACTATCCTGTCAGCCCTGTCTTTAGAAATGTTCCACCCTGTAAGTACATCGAACTGGAGATAAAATTATCGTACATGTACGATAATTTATCGTACGTCTGGCAACCCTGTGGTAGTCCAGGGTATATCCATACGCCTCCAGCACCACATCTCGAATGGAATGCATCGATCTTTTGCCTTTCTCGGGCTCGTATCGTCCATGTTTCCATGTCATACAGAAATATAGGGAATACTCGAGTGCGTACTAGCACCAGCCGGGTCTTCGTGGTGATGGTAATATCTCTCTTCTTCCAGATGAATTTCAGTCGGGTCGAGTCGTCCTTAGCCCTACCAATACGGAATACGCCTCTTTAGCTATGGCACGCAGTTATCATCATTGTAGATCAGTGCGCCTAAATAAATGTACGACTAGTCTTAATATTTGGCGATATTCCAATGTGCACTTGAATTAGCTCCCTGGATTAAAAATCACATTGATCCCGCAAAAGAAAAGAACTAACATAGTTTTGCTACAAGCAGAGAACGATGAAGCAATCGAAACAACCCAAGCCTTGTCCGCAAGTTGACGCTATCGTCTGAACGATGAAAGCTTATATCTTTGTAAAACCATTTCGGTGATGGTGGACGGTAAAAAAATACGGCCGAGTAGGGGACTTGTAACCGTTAAATTTTATCCATACTATATTCGGTTACTCGTTATTACCATATTTCTTTGTGCTTTATTTCGAAGATCTGGATCAATTAATAAGAACCACATAATGGAAACAGCAAAATGTCTCTATTTACGTAGCTATTTAATCTTAAACCAGTTAGGTACAAACCCTGCGTATCAAGTACGATGAGTACCAGAACTCTTTAGTTTCTCGGATAGGTAGGTAGTTATAGTTTTTTAGAGCCTCAAAAACAAGGATTATAAGTTTAACCTAGACGGTATACGCCAGTCGTCGCCAATTCGCCATAACACTTGGACGACTTAGTTTTTATTTAAATAGTTATTTTGTTTGAATAATACTGTAAATATTCGAATCGTTTGTTCATACTGGTCACTGTACACAATGTAATTCGATTACATTGACTTAGCGAAAAAAAACGAGTTAAGGACTACTACCTTAAAGAGAAAGGCCATTGAGTGAGTACGTCTTACCAAAGTCAATTGCGTAAAGCGAATTACACTCGTCTAGGCCTTATATTACTGTGAAAGCAAAGAAAGGGCATATGTTTCAGCAGAGACAATTACGTAAAGCAAATTACACTAGACCTCATTTTATTATCATTGCTTTCACCAAATAAATCTTGGCCACTTGGCTGTAGCTCTACAATCTCGCCGCCGCCGGCCCCGAGGGACGTGAGACAAATGAGCTGGCAAATCCTATTGCGATCCGCGAATTAAGTGAATTCGGTCTTGGCGTGATGTCGCTTGAGGATAGGTGGCGAGAAATTGCTTTGGTTTATTTGAGTTTTTTATGTTCTGATTCGGTTGGCAGAATCACTACACTAATGTCTTTTAGTATTTTCCAGTAATTGTTACGTTCACCATCTCTAGTCTCTTCCTCAAATTCGTGGTTTTCACTGTCGTTTTAGAATTAATCATCCCGGCATATCTTATAGCGATAAGCGAATTAAGTGAATTCGGTTTTGGCGTGATGTCGCTTGGGGATGGGTGGCGAGATATTGCTTTGATTTATTTGAGTTTTTTGTGTTCTAAATGTTCTAATATCTTTTACTATTTTCGAGTCATTGTATAGTTCATCATCTCTAGTTTCTTCCTCAAATTCGTGGTTTTCACTGTTGTTTTAGGATTAATCATGCCGGCATATCTTATAACAATCCAAGAATTAAGTGAATTCGGTCTTGGCGTGATCTCGCTTGGGGATGGGTGGCGAGAAATTGCTTTGTTTTATTTGAGTTTTTTGTGTTCTGATTCGGTTGGCAGAGTCACTAATGTCTTTTAGTATCTTCGAGTAATTATTAAGTTCATCATAGATGCTAGCGTCAAGAAGAGCGTAAGCCTCGTAGGTATTCGTATGCACTTGGGCTTTTTAGTTAGTCGGATGTGAAAGATCTTCCTTAAATTCATGGCTTTCACTGTTGTTCTTGGATTAATTATGAGAAATTGATTTGGTTTATTTGAGTTTTTGGTATTCTGATTCGGTTGGCAGAGTCACTAAACTAATTAATGTCTTTTTAGTATCTTCGAGTAACATCGTCATCGATGGTGACTTTTTCAAATTTGTAGGTACTCATCATAGTTGTTCGAGAGTTAACTATTGGCTCTGTGAGAAGTAAATCTTGTAAGTCTGTATTGAAATGACTCATATTTTTTTCTCCCCTTATCTTCGCATAAAAAATCTGGCTCAGTAAATTACAATGAAATCGGCACTTATCTTCCGTCCATTAAAATAATATAACAGCCGCAACATTAATGCTCCGATAAACTTTATCTTGAGTTGGCGACCATAAACTTGGTTAAGAACTAATAATATATAAAGGTCTCCAACAAATCAATTCCTTGCCCTTTTCTAGTTAAGCCTAGTTGATCTTATTTGGCCTGTATGACTTTGGGATAAGGCTGTCAAACTAATTTAGATAGTTTCTTGGATTTTCCGATGTCCCACAAATTACTTTAGTGACTGAAGTAACTTGTACAACTGGCCCTGAGTAAGCAAAAAATGGATAAGTTAGGGGTCGGTTACGGGCCAATTTTTATTTTGTTATCAATTTCTTTTTTCTCACATTTGGTGGGATGGTAAAGTTACTTATTCCGACTTAGGTACGCATATTTTGTGAGTTGGTAAAAGTACTTAATTTCATGCTAAGCGCTACATATTTTTCCATTGAGTAATACAATACCATTACCATTACTATTAGTGAGTGACTTACGAAATATTGCTTTGCTTTTATTGTAGTTTACATCCATTCTCAAATTTAATGTTTCATATAATTGTAAGGTAAGGGTAGGTAGGGTAGGAGTATCACCGAGGGAAAACAGCCACAGTTCAATAACTAGATTAACTGTTAGTATTTTTCCATTAGACAATAAATAATATTAGTTAACCCTCCTTATCTAAAGTCTTTTGATAAAAAAGCTGTAAAGAACGCAATTGGCTTACATGAACTTTGTTTTGAATTACTCAAAACGTTATATTATGCGAGAAGAAATCACTTAAAATTGTTTCATTCTCATAAACTTTGTTCGGATTATTAGTTTAGTCCTTGCTCCATTAGCAGATATTTAGGTTCAGTGACAATAATAATATCTTACAGGCTCATTTCATATTAAATTAGTGAAAGATTTTCGACATTATCAAGATCCACTTAGCAGCTCTCAAGGTTTCTACAGATTCAAGTCAACAGTCTGGGCCCCAATTCCATTGAAATATCTCTGATATCTTGGAGAGAACTCCGGAGTGCCGATATATCTAGTAAATCCCCTCTTTTCCAATACGGTCACGATATTTTTGCGCCTCATTTGTATGCAACGCCATAGACATCAGCGCCAAACTTAACTTGACCGGGGAGTAACGTGAAATGTCACTTCATGCAGCTCCAATCGTAAACATTGCGTTTTAATGACAGTTAAAGGCGATATTCGCTCGCTTATTATATCTGGATATCTGGAAGTACACTCGAATTTATATTCTAATGATATTGTCGCTCTTCTCCTTTTTCTAACCGAGTTCATGCATCTGAATACATAACGTGGTCAAGCACTTTTCAATCCACTTTAATGTTAGTTTCAGTAATATTTACTTAGTTGAGTGTTGTGTGCTCACTTGATTTTGGATGTCATGAGATAAGTAACTTCCCCATATTACAATACCTCTTTACCTGAAGCGGACATGTTAAATTCTACTTTAAATGATTTACAAGATGGTTTATAAGAAACAGTAAAAAAATCTCACAAATTAGATACGAGATTACGATAATGTTGATTGGATCATCATTGTTTTATAACGGAAAGTCTCGACTCGACCAACACATTACGAGGCATTTACTATAAGTATGACTGGATCAAGGGACTGAGTGAAGACTTATTAACTAGTCACTATTTCCCTAATTTGGTATTTTATTGTCATATAAATTAGAGCAATTTGGAGTATATTATAGTCAAGTGTTTAAAACTAGAAAAAGGGTTTATTCAAATTAGTATTAGTTTAATAGTCCGGTCCGGAAAATCCATCCCGTTTTAAAATATTTTTATGAAACATATTTGAATCAGTAATGGGATACAATATAGCATTTAATAAAACGAGATAAAATAATATTCAATCGAAAACGTTGAATCCAATGGACCGTGGAATAAATTGTTGCGCCTTCAAACCGTAGTAGTGAACGAGCCCCTACACGAACACGACGGAGTTTCTTCCAAAAGTACACAGAAATTCTGAAATCATTCGGCAAGCATTTGTAACGATTCATCGGATTCTGCGAATATATTCTTATGTGAATATATTCTTATCTTCTTCTGATGCTTATGTTATGTTAGAAATAATTTCGAGGTAGCGTTGTACTTATACAATATTCACTGATGCCGCAAAAATGGATCGGGAGCAGTAATATATTACCTACTCTTTTTGAGTCATAGGTTTGTTGTATTTAATACTTATCTGTAGAAAATAGATTGAGTAACTTACGTGAAGCCATCGATAATCAAACAGTCAAGTGGTACCTAAAGTAAACTAAGTTGGAAATACGTCAACTTCAACTAATAGCAAGCTCAGTCGAGTTGTTTGCGACCAACTAGAAGGTTGAAACGTGTGGGCAGCGCAAACTTGGCCTTTAGCGATGCTCTGTAATATGGGGGAGCATGGAAGTTTCTAGACAATTTAATCAAATTAAAAAGTCAACAATAACCGGATTCAAGCTAGTGTGAAAAGGAGCAACATTAGGTTATAAAGAAATAAAAAAAAACAGTCAAAAGAGATTCGCTATCTTGATAAATAAGTTCAATTTTGAAATAAAATTTCTGTAATGGATAAATCAATTAATGGGGATAATTCCTATATCGTCGGGGATAGTGCAATACCGCGTAAGTAACAAGTGTAGATACGAATCAATATTCAAACAAATGCTAAGTATTTTATTGAAATGAGAACTTTGTCGACAGCTGTTATTTACGCGGTATTGCACTCCGACGACCCATACTTAATATTATAGATGCGAAAGTGTGTCTGTCTGTCTGTTACCTCTTCACGCTTAAACTGCTGAACTGACTTTGATGAAATTTGGTATGGCGATAGTTTGAGATCCGGGAAAGGACATAGGATACTTTTCATCCCGAATAAATTTAGTGTTCCCGTGGGATGAGCGGGTAACACCGCGGGCACAGCTAGTATGTAATGTTTTTTCCAAAAAAATAAAGCAGTACCTATTTTAATAAATTCTAGCAGCGAGATACACAATTTTTTTACTTTTATTCAGGTGTACACCAAAGCAACATATTTTTATCATTACGATAAAGCAAAATGAAGTTGTTGGTGACTTTTAGTGTATACATACAATATTTTTCTATCTATTCTTGCTTTGTTTTATCAATCACTTTAGCACCTACTTTTAAAGCCAAGAGGAATGAAACAGACGTATTATTGACTCAGCGATACTATTACAGCATTCACGTTTCTTCTTTCTGAAGTAGCCTTGTTCTGGTTTCTTTAGATATTTCGTTTTCATATCCCTCAAAGTTCTAAAGCCATAAAAACAACGTATTTGGTCCTTCGACTTGTTTGTTTCCTTGAAACTTAACAATGCGAACTTTGCGTAACCTCACAACCTGAATTACGCTCAATTGTATTCAAATTTGTGGTAACTTGCGCGCAATCAGGCGACTTTGTGACGAGACTTCCTGAAGGTTACAAGTTTTTTCCTGCTACGTAATTGTGAACAAAATAAACCTAATGAAAACATCCATACTGTAAAAAAAAACAAGAATTGTATTGAAAATCAGGGAGAGGGGTAATTATTTCAGGGAAAAAATCTTAACAGCGCGATGCAAGATTTGTATTGCATTGTATTGTACGGTAAAACGGGGTTACTTTCAAATGCAGGGGCTACTTTGGAAAAGTGTTTTACGCCATATCCTTATTTTTTTTACTATCTACCTATCTACCTTCAACAATGACCTTTTTTTTTTATGTCATAGGGGGCAAACGAGCAAACCTATCGCCTGATGGAAAGCGATTACCGTCGCCCATAAACACCTGCAACACCAGAGGAGTCACAAGTGCTTGCCTACCCGGAGGACGAAGATGGAATGCCTCTATGCTAGTAATTTCACCGGCTATCTTACCCCCACACCGGAACACAACAATGCGAACATTGCTGTTTGGCGGTGGGTTAGCAGGCAAGACGGACCTGACCTGACCTAACCTTTGACTTCATTTGCTCAATCGCACTATGAATATTTTGCGTTTGTATAACCATTTTAAATCTATCAAAGTAGCCCCAAATTTTCCTAAAGTAACCCCGTTTTACGGTACCTTCAGTCGACATCTGTTGGTAAAACTTTCTTTATCCACTCAGCCCGCCGAAATGGCTGGACCAATGTTGGTACAGGACAGGGATAGCTGAACATCCAAAGATGGTTATAGAATACATTTTACCCGTCTACTGTAGGTAAGGGTAAAAAAATTCAAAGAAAAAAAACGCCTACGTAGTTGCTGGCACCTCCTAGTACTTAATATTGTTATTGACAATATCCTCGACAAGTTTCACGTTGCGTGGAGCCGATATTATGCTATAAACCTGATTGATCGCTTACAGGGGCTGAGGTAGATCGTTTATTGAAGCCACATCAAACAAATGGCGATCAAAGTAGACTTATTTTCGTGTAGTCCGTCAGTTTCGTGAAAATAAGAGAGACCATAAAAACTTACAATTATTTTCTTTTACGTCTTCTCTGCTTTTTGACATTTGTATCATCAGTTATTTTGTTCGTAACGTTCTTATTATACATATTTAATTATTTTTCTATCATATGACTTATCTGAAATAGTTCAAACACAATGTATGTTTTTGTTGAAAAACACCATCATTAAATCAATCGAAAAGTCCGTTATGTTTAACTAAATTTCTATTTACCTAGCCTGTTTTGTTAACTAGTTTTTTAAAGGAAATAGGTACCCAAATTCTTTCTTTTTCGACACGATAACTTTTTTGTAGTGCACTATTTAAAACTCATATTTTTGAACTGAAATCAAACTCGTCAACTCCGGTAACAGCGCCGCTATCGCTCGGTGTCTGTGCATGACGTTGCTTCGAAATTTGGCTCCGGGCTGGTTCAATTTTCGCTGCGCGCTACGATTTGGAGCGTAATCCAAAAACCAGAGTAGGATCTATTCAATGCGCTAAATTGGGAATGGGAAAGGGTGATTTGGTCGTAGTAATCATCAGTTTGAGCTAAGCTGTGAGCTGCAAAGAGAGGCGCCAGATCTAGTGTTAATCTGCAAATTCAATGAGTGATATGGAAAATGCAACTAAAACCGAACATTTGGAATTCTTATCTTCAATGTTGGCTGAGATCTCGTCATCGAAACTATTTGTCCTAATTCAACCAGTTGACAAAATCCTATTTGCTATCTCACCTCAAACAAAGCCGCCTACCTACAACTGAACAACAAAGCCACCGCCAAAGTTTAGGTATAAAAGCATCCGATTATTCGATGCTTACTTAGAACTTAGAACCATCTCGACGGACAAGTCTTTAAAGAAAAACTACATTCAAATTGGTCCTACCCCTTTTTCGCCGGGGATTAAAATTATGTTCGACAGTAAAAGTTTGTGTCAAAACATTATCTTTTACAAAAACTTCTTAGATTCGATTTTTTTATAGGATCAAAAGCCTGTACCCTGCCCCGTATTTATTATCTTTTATAGGAGTGTATTGTCTGAGATAATAGGCAAGTTTCCAACCTGTCCACGACATCTTGATAGCTCTGTGATAGCCATTTAAACTTACTTGCGGCCAATTTTCAGCCGTCGCCTGTAGTCGACGCTTCGTTCCAGCGCCATATCAACAAAATACTTAATATTATTGACGTTGATCGGTTTTACATGGAAATTTGTGAAATTAATCAGTTGGAGCTGTAGGAAATTCATTATAGTAAGAGGTAACTATCGCTATAACAACTTATATCAATAACTATCAGTCAATATTCTAGAGTGTAATTATTATGATGTAATTATTAGAATGGAATGGTTATGGTTGTAAGAATGATTGGTACTTTATTTATCTAGTATATAATAAATATTTCATAAAATGGCGTTCAATGTAAAAAAACGAGTTTATTTTTAATGATTTAACTATAAATAATCATTAGGTACTATACAGACAACCTACATCAATCGGCTACGATCAAATCGTTTATCGGCTGGCAAAAAAATTCAATCTTCAAAAAAATCTCTCGAGAACAAGAAGTTCTTCAGCTTTATTCTTATCACGTATATTTGCTATTTGTCTTTAGTTGAGTTTAAAATAGTTTGAGATTCCAGGATTCGTTAGCATGGAGTTTTAGGAACCCCTATTTGAAACGGTTCATCAGTTTATAGCTGCGCTTTACTTTAAACCAAGCTTCGTGTATCTCATAGGCCATGCCATGGTGTACCCACTATGAGTCCAGGTTTAATCAACGCTCGCCTTGGCAATAAGCTCTTTGATTACTGAGCTCTGGGCTCCATTCAATAAATTTTGAATATCTAACACCCTGCACCAGTCTACTGAATATGACAGTAGGATATTTAGTAAAATTAAGGGATAATCTCAAAATGCTCTATGACTATAGCTTATTGGTCGATTGTGAATCTCCGGGCTCTATTCAATAAATTTTGACGATTGAACACACCACAATGTCCACAATAGTGTACAGAATATGTACAACAATACGACTATAATACATAACTAACACTGAAAAAAAAAAATAGTTTAAACTAGTTTAACTACTTGAGAAATAGCCAAATTGTGCTTAGTAGTAACCAAAATTATGCAAATTTTTCCAAACTTATTTGGGTTACTTAGTAGCCCTCAGTTGGTCAGCCTCCGATTTATGTAACCTAGCAGCTAAAATTTGGGCTACAGTTAGCAAATCTTTTTTTTCATGGTACTGTTATAAGGCGGGGCTGGTCCCGATCAGGTTGTCTGAATCACTGCCCCCCCCCATACTGATAATTTACTTAAGTTTGTCGTACTGTCAATAGTATATTTGCTGTGAAACCCATACAGATTGCTTTGTCCCCAAAGGGTCAAGTTATCACTGGGACATGTGATATAGAAGCCATTTAATTGGATCTATACCCCGATAGATGATACTGATGGCTAACACAAAAGCAATAACTTCACAAATTATTTTTATTAAAGCGGTAACGTCTGCTAGCGTGAACCAAATATTTACAATAAATACAATAGGTAAGGACGCCCCGTTGACCCGAAAAGCCGTTGGGGCCTGACTATTAATGTTTTCCAATTTTCTGCTTCATTGCAAACATTTAATAACTAAACAACTTCATAATACAGATAGTTATCAATATCATAGTAGTTTATGTGACTGTACATAATGAAGGGTATTAAACACAAGTGTGGGTTTATGAAACGAGCCGAAGGCAAGCTTCATAATAACATCACACGAGTGTTTTAATACCTAATTATGTACAGTTACATACACTACTTTATCTAGCCACATATCATAAGCCTCCATGATGCATTCAGGAGTAGCACATTATGACAAATATTACCCGGTAATGGCGGTAATGAAGTTTTCTGGCAGCTGTCATAGTTTTATTTTATTCATAGACAAACTAGAGTCGGCCCCAACTATCATATCATATCGTTCGATATCTTACTTACGTGCGACATTTGTCAAATTTGATTGCAAATTGACAATTCATTTCGAACTAAAGACGTTTACGTTAGATCTCGACTGATATTAGAATAGAGGTCAAATCAAATTTCTTTTTTTCAGAGATGTTCGAAATTTGAATAAATATTACTATCGATGTTATCAATAATAACATTTTGACAGATAAGAAATGTGTTGGAACAAAACAGTCTGTTTTTATGGTGGTCATAATGTGCGGTTCTTGAACGCATCATGGAGGGTTTATGATATTTGGATAGACAAAAGTTTTAATAAGTTCTGCTGACTGCCCATCAGAAACGTGGCGTAGGTACGTAATAATAATAAATAATAAATAAATATTAAGGGACAATCATACACAAATCGACCTAGTCCCAAACTAAGCAAAGCTTGTACTATGGGTACTAGACGACGATGTACATAATATATAAATACATATATAGATGACATCCATGACCCAAGCACAAATATTTGCACAAATATTTGCCCCGGCCGGGATTCGAACCCGGGACCGCCGACTCAGTAGGCAGGTGTCTACAAACCGAGCCAAACGCGTCGTAGAACTCAATACGCACCCGCTTGCTTATTTTTAGACCATTCGAGCACCTTTCTCTATCTATTGTTCTTAGAGAAGTAGTAAGCCGTCCACTCCGGCTGGCCCAGGCATTTATTTGACTCAAAAAAATTATCTATTATCACTACATAGTATAAAACAAAGTCGCTTTCTCTGTCCCTATGTCCCTTTGTATGCTTAAATCTTTAAAACTACGCAACGGATTTTGATGCGGTTTTTTTTAATAGATAGAGTGATTCAAGAGGAAGGTTTATATGTATAATTTGCACCCGTGCAAAGCCGGGGCGGGTCGCTAGTCTATATATAAAATTGTGACATTTAAATCTTTGCCCTTTCATCACGCCTAAAGGGCTGTACTGATTTCGATTTTTTTTGGTATAAGGGTATATGCGCAACCCCAGATGTGCAAAGGCGGAGAAGCAAAAAAGAGTTATGACATTTTCTTCCACGCGGACGTAGCCCTTCTAATATTTTATATGCCTCGCAATTTATAGGAAATGCGTTTTCCTGGAGGCACTTCACGTAAAAAGCCCGATCGTATCACAGGCAATTGAAAGGAATCTGTTATTTTACCGATTTATTACGGTTCGGGGAATGTCAGCGGAATTATATGTATTATTCATTACCAGTAGGTACTTTAGTGGAAGGCTCTTCCTGTAAATACATGAGAACCACGGGAAATACGTTGGAGTTTATTACAAAACTAGAAGCCCGTAGCTTCATCCTTTTTTTACTGTAGTCGGGTAAAGGGAAACGGATGTCCAGTAATCCCTGCACCTAAATTGGTTAAAGCCTGTGATGAGAGCTAAATTATTTTTTGGAAAGCGCACGGAGCTCCGTTGAATGAAAAACACACAGAAACAGCACTTTAAAGATGAGTGCATAACTAACACGGGCACGGATTGCCAATTATTTTTCTTAGCAAACTCTTTAAATTTATGTAATGTCTAATTTTTTTAATGTGTGTACACACCACAATTTTTATATTAAACCATTGAAACAAAACCGTAATGCCGTTAAGGTGCCTTTCAAATAAACAATGCAAAGATCAACACACAAAGCATAAGGAAAAATTTGAAAGGTTGCTTGGGAGTTGGGATTTAGGGTGGCGGAAAGATTAACGCGCTGGACCGGCAATCCAGAGGTACCGGGTTCGATTCCCGGTACCTTCCACCAGGTAACGCATTTCAAATTTTCTTTGAGCTTTGATCCTTGTATCAAATTGATAACTAAACTTTAAAAATTGATAAGTAAACCATTGATACTATCAATGGTTTACTCTTTAAAGACAGGGCGACATACAAAGGGTTCTAAGCAGGGTCCAAATTCTTTAAATAGAGTCAAACCAAGCTAACTCTTCCAGGCAAATGAACTGTCAAACCATACAAAGTGAGTCTTTTTCTACGGTTTGACAGTTCATTTGCTTGGAAGAGTGCGTGGTCTGACTCTACCTACGGATTTGAACGAAAACTATCAAAATAATTGGGCAAGTGCGAGTCCGACTCGTGCATGAAGGGTTCCGTACCATAAAACAAGTTCGTTGTATGGGAGCCCCCCTTACATATTTATTTTATTTTATTTTTAGTATATGTTCGTATAGCGGCAATAGACATACATCATCTGTGAAAATTTCAAGTGTATAGATATCACCGTTCTTGAGATACAGCCTGGTGACAGACGGACGGACGGACGGACGGACGGACGGACGGACGGACAGGGAAGTCTCAGTAATAGGGTCCCGTTTTTACCCTTTGGGTACGGAACCCTAAAAATTCATATGTACCTGTCATTACGGAATAATGTGGGTGGGCTCGTTTACTTTCTATAATAAAAAGTAATCGTAGGTAGGTCACTTGTATTCCTATGTAAGTCGTGACAACATGTGCTCCTTAGCATATTAAAAGTTAATCCATACTAATATTATAAATGCGAAAGTGTGTCTGTCTGTCTGTCTGTCTGTCTGTTACCTCTTCACGCTTAAACCGCTGAACCGACTTAGATGAAATTTGGTATGGAGATAGTTGGAGACCCGGGAAAGGACATAGGATACTTTTAATTCCGAATAAATTTAGTGTTCCCGTGGGATGAGCGGGTAACAGCGCGGGGCACAGCTAGTTATATATAAACAGTGTTTTATTGGACATAATAGTACCTAACTTTAATTAAGATTGTCCTGTTTTCTCCAAAGTCCTTTAAAAGTCGTCAACTTTTTCAATACCGCACAGCTGAACCGCAGAACTCATTAAGACCTCTGACTGCAGCTGCGGGTCTGTAAACGAGGGCGGGTCGTTCTTTGTTCTAACTGTTAATACTCGCCTAAGTTGATGTTCTTTGTTCTAAGTCCGTAACTGTTAATACTCGCCCAAGTTAAACAGTTACACTTAAAGTAAGATCGTAATCGAGTGACAGTAGCGTAAGAAGATTGCTGTGTTGTGAGGTACTCTGTTTCACCTATGAAGCTTTTGAAAGATGAAATAAACATACTCGTCTCTAAGATAATTATGTATATTTCTCCTTTTTGCACGAATGTAACGTTTCAAAATAAACCTGAAGAAACGGGAATGTTTTTGTCTGTTTTTATTCTACTTAACGTAATGGTTGCACTACACTTGGTTCGAATCCCGGCCAGGGCAAATTTGTGTGATGATTGATGAACTCGAATATTTGTTCCTGCATGGATCATGGATGTTATCTATGTATATAATTTTGTTTATAAATTTTGTATATCGTCAAGTACAAACAAGGTTATTATCTCTTAATATTTATTATTTTTTATTTATTTATTAATGATCATATATTATCGATTTTGGCCTATCGAGCTGTTGAAGTAACATTGGCAAGTTGACATATAAGGTGAATATAATATAATATAGCGGAAGTATATCGCTAAAGTAGACATTTATCCGATATAATATTAGAGACGCCGAGCACCGATCAGTCGCTCCTTGATGATGATTCAGATGATTGTTTGATTGTCCGCCGGCTCGACTGATCGGCGCTCCTGATGATGAATCGCGAACCGATTCGAAACATGTCGAGCGATATTGTGCGATGCGAGTTTTATATGTATGTTAACATATCAAATATGCTTTGAAACTTTATCTAACTCTAAATACATGTAATGTTTTTCCTTTATAATCTACCTTATTTAATAAAGTAAATATCACCCCAGGCAATAATGTATTCAAAATAATAAACATAAGAAACAAGCACATCGTTAGAAAAGATGTCTACTGCCGGCGGCGCTCCAAAAGTAACCATGTTACAAAATAATAATGCCATGTGAATTTATTATTAAAGCAAGTAGTGGCATCTACTAGCGAAATCGAAAGGTCACGTACATTTTAGTTTCTACAAAATAATAACCAAGACAACCTTTTTTATCGATAAATAATTTGTATGGGTAACTGTCACTTTTACAATGAACTGCATAAATGTCATCACTTTTAACCCTTTGAGCGCCAAGCGGCAAAGCAATTCACCGTGCCACTGACGCCAAACCAAAAAAAAAAAAGTTGCTCCAAAATCAACAGAGATTTAAAAACACAGATAGTGGTTTGAATTAGTATGTTTTTGACCATTGAAATTTTTGACGTCAATAGACGTCGTTGGCGTCAGTGGCACGAATTCCCGATGACGTGATTTGCCGTTTTTGGCGGTCAAAGGGAGTATAAAAAAAAATGTACTAATGTTTTATATTTAGAATCAGCTCATGAAGCCCTTTCATTTGATACTCCACAATCAAAATCCCATAGAAAACATAGATGGCGTCATAACTCCTTCCTGCACTGAAATTTATATGGACGTCCAGGGGCCGGCGCCGCGGCCTCGGCTGCTTGTGCTGCGCCTGGCGCGCCGCGCCGTGCGTGACCGCTTACTCCAGGCGGCAAGGGTTCGGCGTGGGGCGACGACGGAAGGCACCGGAATACCGGGGCCGACTACGCGTTTCTACGTAAACGAGCGGCTGACCCCCCACAACAGACGTCTATTCCAGAAAGCTCGGGCTTTAAAGCAGCATTTCGACTGGCGGTATGTGTGGACCAGGGACGGCAAGATCTACGTGCGTCAGCGCCCAGGCACGGATGTACCTCGTCACCGCATCCGAACAGAAGACGACCTTGAGCGTGTTTTTGGCCAACGAAGCGTTTGATTGCCCGGTTTTTCACGCATTGCTTTATGTACATGTTCTGTTTTTGTCTTATTCCTGCAGCCAAAACATTCTGTCTAGTCTCAAAGTTCCTGTTCTTTTATCAAAACTGCACTCTTACTGTAGCAACCGTACACATAATTCTTTAACACGTACCACTATTATCTATTATCACTGCCACAAATTAATAACAAAATTATTATTTTACATCACTTTTTACGACAACCGCACTCAACAGATACACATTATACACAACTCAAATGACCTCCACGCGATAGGACGAGAAATCTCTCTGTTTATCTCTAACGCAGAACCGGTTTGCTGCATCTGCGTTCATTGCATACATTTAGCTTCACAATATGGTTAATAATAGACTAAGGGTAGGTTTGTATAATGCGGGTTCACTGGGCACAAATCATGACAATTTTATAGCGGCTTGTACTCGTCTAGATATTGATTTACTAGCAATAAATGAAACGTGGTTACAACTTAACGAGGAGGGACGGGCGCCGGTAATCCCTGGTTTCAGGCTCCGTCACATACCTAGACCGTTGGGAACGCGTCTGCGTGGTGGTGGTGTCGGGTTCTACATTCGACGTAGTTTGAATGTATCGACTTGGCCTCACCCTGTAGACCCGCGGCATAAGCTGGTGGAGCAAATGTGGGTTAATATAACGATACATGGTTTGAAAATAGTGATAGGTACAGCTTATAGACCGCATTGGATGGATCTCGATGTATTTTTTGATGCCGTAACTGACTCAATCAGCTCGATACCTAACTGCGAACACCTGATATTGCTGGGCGACTTAAACATAGATTTACTTCAGAACTCCACTGTTCCAGATGTTCCAAGATTTAACAATTTTTTATCTAGTTTAAAGCTATCACAGTTAGTAACTAAACCTACACATTTCACTAACACTAGTCAGACATTGCTCGATGTAGTTTGCACAGACATGAAAGCCAAGGTTACAGATATTGTTCACGTGGGTTCACCTTTTGGACATTGTATAGTGGTAAGCGAGTATAATATTGTGAGGGAGAAACCGCGGCCGTATACTACATCATTCAGGCCTATAAAAAATATAGATATATCACTCTTTGACTGGGACTTGCAGAGTGTGAGGTGGGATCTGATGTCAACTTTGCCTAATGTTAATGACGAGGTTGAGGCGTTCACCAATCATATAGTTTGTTTATTTGACCTGCATGCTCCTATACAGACCCTGGTTATTCGAAACAATTCTCACCCCTGGATAACTGATACAATTAAGTTAATGATGAGTTTGCGAGATAAAGCTGCCGCAGACTACCATAAAACCGGGTCCGATAGCAAAAAGCAGCTTTATAAAGATCTAAAGTCGACAGTAAATAAAGCACTTTACCATGAAAAATCTGCCTACTTTAAACATAATATAAATAATCAATTAAAAAATCCAAAACAGTTATGGAAAAATCTACAATCTACTCTGCTGCCTAGAAATAACACAGACTTGCCTTCTTGTTTCAGTGATCCCAATATTATAAATAAACATTTTTTAACCTTACCTATCAATACAGAAGTTACCATTTCTCAACTGTCTTATTTTGAATTTCACAGGTTTTGCCATTCTACATTCCATATTGAACCAATTAGCGCTGATAAATTGTTGAAAATTATTACTTGTCTCAAATCAAATGCTGAAGGTATCGACGGTATTACTTTAAATATGCTGGTGTCCACTTTTCCATACACTTTGAACATACTAGTTGATTTGGTGAATACCTCCATCGCTACATCTACATTTCCTGACCTATGGAAATTGGCAATAGTGTGTCCTCTGCCTAAAATCCCTAATCCATCTGAGCTTAAGGATCTTAGACCCATTAGTATACTGCCTTGTTTATCTAAAATTTTAGAGAAAACTGTATGCTTACAACTGACAGAGTATCTTGAGAATAATGGTATGTTGCCGGAGGTCCAGTCAGGTTTCAGAAAGGGGCGAAGTACAGTACTGCTCTGCTGGATGTCACTGACAACATATTATGTTCTCAGGATAAAGGTTTGTGTACATTGCTGGTACTGCTCGATTTTTCGAGGGCTTTCGATTGTCTTAATATTAGTTTATTGCTATCTAAACTAAGTTTCTACGGTTTCGACCACTATGCAGTGACTTGGTTTGCCAGCTATCTCAGCAATCGTCAGCAGTGTGTGAAGCTGAGCCTTAACGATGGCTCCACGCGGGTCTCTGAAAGGATGTGTGTAACTAGAGGAGTGCCTCAAGGATCAATCCTTGGCCCAATTCTGTTTATATTGTACTCTGCTGACATCGGATCACACATAACACACTGCAAGTACCATATTTATGCAGATGACATCCAAGTCTATATTTCATGTAAGCCATCAGAAATTGATGATGCTATTCACAAACTTAACACTGATCTGTCGCAAATATCGACTTGGGCCACAAATAATAGCCTGTTACTCAATCCGGCCAAAACCAAATATCTTATTTTTGGTACTAAACATCAACTGAATAAACTCAATCTGTCAACTGATGTTAAATTGATGGATGTACCTATTGAACGTGTTTATGAAGCACGTAACCTTGGTCTCATAATGGATTGTGATCTTAGATTTGAAAAACATGTCTTGAGCGCTGTTAAAAGTTGTTTCTATAAGCTTAAGGTTCTATACAAAATAAGGCACTTCATTAATGAATCACTGCGTGTTCAACTGGTTGAGTCACTTGTATTGTCAAAATTAAATTATATGGATGTGGTGTTTGGTCCGCGACTTCTTTCTAAAATGAAGAGGCTCATCCAACGCGTTCAACATGCCTGTGCTCGTTATTGTTTCAATATCCCGTTTAGGGCCCATGTTACCCCTTATCTAAATGAGCATAACATCTTAAAAATGCAGCACCGTCGCAAGCTTCATTTGGCATGTTTACTTTTCGGTGTAATTCAGCATAAGATACCATCATATCTTTTCGAGAAGCTGTCATGGATGTCCAGAAATAGGTCGTGTCAAACTCGCCAGTGTAGTGTGCAGCTCACCACTCCACAACATGCTTCAGCTGCCTTCAGGGGAAGCTTCCGCTATGTTGCAACAAAATGTTGGAACAACATCCCGCCGCCAATTAGGAACCTAAAATATATCAAGACCTTTAAAATCCATGTACGAAAATTTATGTTTGAACATCAGCGGAATCAAGAAACTTTGAGGCTAGACACGAGCTGCTTGTAATGATTTGTTTTTTTAAGACTTTATATTTTTCTTACCGAGGTTTTTTGTCCCTTTATATGTTGTGTTGTTTTGCATCATTGTATTGTTATTTGTCGCCTTATGTTTCATGTCCTTGTTTAGTATTTGGCTTTACTGTACAGGGTTTCGTTTCTCCCTGTTCTTTTATATAAAATTTAGTTATTTCCCTACACATCCACATTTATTGTAATTTTAGTAACTGTCTTTCACTTTTGTACCTAAGTTGTAAAATGTAATTTGTTAAATGTTTTAATGTGCTGTACACATACGGGCATTGCATTCTTAGATTATTTTTTTCATTTCTCTTCTTCGCTAACGGTCTGCAGTGACATTGACAGCACTTTCTGTCAATGTCATTGTCTTGGCACTGTATGCGCTTAAGCTGCGTTCAGTCTTAGAGTGCGGCCGTGTGTGTACGGTTTCCCGTGGCGTCACCTATAGGTTACACCGGAAGACCAGCGCTGGTTCCCGGGCCAGCATTTATGCTGAGGTGTGACCTTTTCGTGGCATACACACCTAGAATTTTATTTTATTGTATTTAATTTCTAATGTGTTGTCCAGTTCGTGTATGTTTACGAATAAATTTTCATTCATTCTTTCATTCATTCATTCAAATTCAACATGGCTTCCCTTCTTAAAACGTTCCTAGGGTTAAAAAAATCATCCTGCCAATGGAAACCTTCTGATCATCGAATGCCGTATATTACGCGAGAGATCTCCAAAGTGGCGATATAACCAGTAAAACCTTCTCAAATTGTAAAAATGGTATATTTCTAATGTAATGCCATGACAAAACCGAGATATCGCTAAATTGAACACGTCGCAAAGCTTCGATGAAACAGCGATCTGTCTCTCAATAACGCAAGCTACGCACTCGATACCTAACGGACTTAAAAGCGTTTTTGTGATGTAATTGGTACCGAAGACTTAATTATTATTTTTCTGTTTCTTCTTTTTATGTTCACTTCAATTCAAAATAATAGCACATCCCTTCCAAAATTACAGCCTTTTTTGTGAAAATACGTACACTTTTTTATCTAAAACTTAGCACCGTTACAAATTATTCCCTAGGTACTACTCGTACAATCTCAAAAAACATTACTAAAGCTACTATCAAACATTGGCACAAACTGGAGGGTGTTTCTTCTGTAAAAGGTCCTCTCAGTTACGTCCTTCTATTCCTAACGGTTCTCGAGTAGGCAAATATATCTTCATAACGTCTGTTAACATTACACTAACACCAGGTATTCCTCGGAATCGTGTGTGCCCGCCTTAAGTGTGAAACATCGGGCATTAACTTGATGGGTCGTGTGCTTACCGTTATGTGCGTTAACTGCCGTATCAGAGACGCTTCTAAATTTGAAAAAGTTTCGCGCTGCGCTATCTCTTTTACTCTTATGTAATTCATATAAAAGTGAGAGGGACATCATGAAACTTTTTAGGACTTGAGTATTAAGTATTCAGCCTTTATGGCGTGCATTTCTTGTGATAATGATCGTTTGTGTAAACGTTCAAATATGTTTGAATTTGGAATCATATTGTTTTTATTCGAATTTATAACAGTAAGGGCGTACTTTTGAGGATCGTTCACACCGCAGGCAGCTTGACGTTACGTACAGTTGTATAAATGAGTTAAACTGTACATTCCTAATAAATGTTATTTAAATTGGTTAAAATAATACCTACTGTACAAAAAATCGCTTCATTTTTTTGTACAAAAAATAACCTTTTATTTTTAAAGACCAGCTTCTTTAAAAATAAGGCCTTAAAAGATAAAATTAAACTTGCATGCAGATCAATTTCGTTAGTGACATCTATTATTTTTAGATTACATAAAAGTGTCAATAATATCTATGAAACTAAGTCGAATCACGGTGGATACAGCATTTTTGTTTAAGACACGTCTTGAACTATATCAGGGCTGGTTAGCCCTTACTACCAGTGCCAACTTTATATGGCACCTTTATCTTTAAACTAGCGACCCGCCCCGGCTTCGCACGGGTGCAATGCTGATAAATTATGCATGTATTATACATATAAACCTTCCTCTTGAATCACTCTATCTATTAAAAAAAACCGCATCAAAATCCGTTGCGTAGTTTTAAAGATTTAAGCATACAAAGGGACATAGGGACAGAGAAAGCGACTTTGTTTTATACTATGTAGTGATAGTGATGGTGACGAGTCGGCGGCGTCGTTAGCGTACATTTGAGGGTTGCGGCTGCGGTTGCGGTGCGTCAACGTCTGTTGAGTAGCGGTGAGGTTGCTCCCTCAAATATTATGTGTCAACCATGATATAAGATAATCACTTTTTCACAAAAAAATAACCGACTTCAATGAGCGTATTGGAACATACAATAACACTTATATGATTTCCTCATGGATATCTTTATCAGAACTGCAGCACCAGCTTTCAAATAAAAAAGATAATCATCGAAAATCGGTTAACTCAGTCGAAAGTTCTGAGGTAACAAACATAAAAAAGCATACAGTCGAATTGAAAGAAAATATTTGAATACCTATGGATTTTATCTCAAATAAAATGTCTGAATTCTTTTTTTGAATAAATTTCCTTTTTTGAAGTCGGTTAAAAATAAGGTATGGAACTCCGGAATGACAGGCGAGGCTTTTAACGTCATTATCTGTCAAATTATAACTGACAGATTAAAGTACGCGAGTATAAAAAAATCATTAAAGGTGTCTCTTATCTACTATCTAGGCTTCCGGTTCGTGACTCAAGATGGCCGCATGCGTTTAAGTTTCGTTGTACATTATTTATTCATTTTTGTTGTTCAATGTGTAGTATTGATAGCGTATTGTGCAGTGATCTAACGTATGAGTGAATAGCTAATGAAGAATTCAACTTGAAGCGTTCATAGCCCTTCCTGGGTCAAGGCCCGATAGTCCGTGTGGTTTTTTGTAAATCGCTATCACTTTACAAAAAGCACGATTTTCTCAACTCACCGTACAACGTGGTATCAATCCTCTATCTAGTCGCCTAGTGCGATTGGCAGCGAGACATTGGCAGTAATGTTCGCTTAACTGTGACCGGTTGCCATTTAAAAAAAATAGAATAGGTAGAATAGAATATCTACTATCTACAAAAGCATCCCATTAATTCATCTAAGTGATTATAGGTATTTTTCAATAAATATTGACCTCAGAGAAGTATTAAATGGGTCATTGTCAGTTCAAAAAACAAAATTCGTCCCTTCGGTGGTCTAAAGTTAAGAGCTTGTATGAATCTAGGTTATTTCGCTATTACATCGGATTATAGAAGAGGGAACGTTCTTTATTCTCACAGGCATTTAATCAGAAAATTAGGCCCTGGAATCCTTAATTTCTCAAATGTCCACCGGAAAGACACACACCTAAATTTGACAATGACCCAAATGTTGTGCCACAAATCCTGAAGTGTGTTAAGTTGGCAACAATGTCTACATATCTTAAGTAGGATTGGTCAAACAGACGCGTAGGGAAGCCCTTAAGTCATTTACTGTAATTAGTTTAGTTAATCGTCCGTTAGCTGTCCTGGTTAAGATTAAAGTGGAGTTAACATGACGGCACGCAGTTTGTCAAGAGCGCAATGCAATTAGGTCCATCTCCCGGGACTGATCTGTCTCGGATTCAAAATGACGTATAAGCTCTGTTGTTTCTAAGATGATAATACTACCTTTAGTCAGGCCCTTATTTGAGGTTAAGTTCGGTGTAATGATATATCTTGTTTTGAATGAGATAAGAGAGTGGCGGAATCGTTCATTAAATCTATTGTAATACCCATAATACAATGTTTAAATTAAATTTAAAAAAATACTGGGCATTAAAAGATTATATAGACACATGTTTACAACTTCAAAGTTCGTGACTGGCAATTGTTTGTAGGTACTAAAATATTCATCTTAAAGTAGACTTTAATGAGCCTAAATAAGCAGAAGCACTCAACTGATGAACTGATACAATTTTTATGCCAGTTTAGTTATACTAGTATTTGACATTATGTATATACCCGGTAGGTACTTACTCGTGGTTTAGTTACACGTATATTACCTGGGAACAAAAATAAACACGTATTAATAATGTACAAATTATACTAGACTAGCATTTACCCGGAATATTCAGTATGTAGCGTATTTATAAATCTGCGTGCGTTTCTTCTTCTAAAATTACTTGTTACCGTCTTTTTTTAAAGGGGTGTTATAAGTTTGACCTGTGTATTATTTTAATAAATATGGATTTTCGCAAAGTATCACCTGATTCAATTAATTAGGTGTATCTTTATGTCTGTTTGTGTCATTGCAGCTCCCAAACGTACGGCCGAAAGCTGTGTCTCTCGAGATGGTTCTTAACTATGTTTGGTTATATAGGTAGGGGATAGGAATTTATAAATTTAGAATTTTAGGAGTCGATGCATCTTTATTCCGTTTTGACGCATTAAACATAAACGTATCATCATCATCTAAAGGCTTGTTGTAGTTTATTATCTGAAAACTTTCAAACTTTGCAGATAATAAACTACAACTTACCTTCCATTCTACCAGGCGCTCATAACACAGTTGGATGTTTTCATCGATTGCGAGCGGGGTAGCGAAGCGTTTATTCGTTGGAAATTGTTCCAATTGTAGTGTAGAGAATCATCTCTATTTGTGCTTATATGGAACGAAGTCTGCCGATGAAAATGTTTAGCATCATTAATTTAACAAAATATTGGGCGAGAGCTTTCGTTTCGTTGGCCCAATAGCGTTGCGTTTCTTTTTCTACATCATTACCTATATTATGTGTCTATCTTTTTGATAAGCACGCCTTTTTGCTACTTCCGACGCAGTTGCGTAAAAATAACCGTATCAGATTCATTTCAAAGCAAGTTCTATATCTAGTTTACTATCTGCAACCTACTGTCACTCTACTAGGCGCTCATAACACAGTTAGATGTTTTCATCGATTGCGAGCGAGGCAGCGGAGCGTTCATTCGTTGGAAATTGTTCCAATTGTAGTGTAGAGCGAATAGTTTTGAGCGTGTTTCCAAGCCAAGTCAAATCTTGATATTGAAATACACCCCAAGTAAAATAAATGCATTGAGTATGTCGCATGTCCTTGTATCTAAACATTTTAGGGCAAAGAACTTGGCGTCCATATAGATCTCAATTCTTTTGTCGGCGAAGTCGACAACGTTGCGTGCACGCGATATTGAACATGGCTCTCAATTAACATTTATGTTTTTGATGGGATATCATTACTTTTTGTACAGAAATTATTATGATGTGTAAATTACTTAACTATTATAAAAGTAAAAAAAATCACTGTTTTATTTTTTTTTATGTCTATACACACAATTACCAAGCTGAATGCCAAATTTCACCTTTCTAGATCACCTGGAAGTGCAGCCGTTTTTTGGACTTTAATATCTCAATAACTATTCCAACTATATTTAAGGTTCGGGTTCTAGTTGTTTTAGGATCTAAATACATCAGCCAAATTTCATGTTTTTATGTTAAATAGATTTGGAGTTATTGAGGGGTCAAAAGTGGCTCCACACGGTTAGTGTAATATAACATACGGCTGCTGCTCGCCAGTTCCTGGGGTGAACTTGGCTGGACACGCTGCCGCGTGTCTAGATTATAGTCCGAAACGCTAACTCTAAGAGCAATTTCTATCTTATCAGTTATCAGCACAAGTGAAAAAATAGTCGTGTCGTTTCTTGTAAAAAGCCAACAATAACCCGTTCAAGTACAGATTACATTTGACTCACCTTTCGAAGTCGATCCCAAACCACTCAGTTCTTATATTTATACCTATATTATAGTTTACGCGAGGTTTGGCACCGACTTCGAAGGGTGAGTCAAATGTAATCTGAACTTGAACGGGTTATTGTCTCTGGCTATTGGCTCTGCTCACTCGTGAACGATATAGTCTAAAGATCTACTGAGCTAAATAAGCTAAATGAGTGATACATATCTCGGTGAGCTAAAGACACATATCACTCTTGTCACTTTAGTGACACATTTTGCGCATCTCTAATAAAAAAGAAGAAGAAAAATACGGAGATTTTTACCAGAATTTCCAAATTTAAATCATGAAATTCTGGTAAAAATCTCCGTAAAATTCGCTTAGGTGTAAACCACTTGTTTCGATTACAAGCGACAAAGCGCCAGTAAAATAACGATATTATTGTTTAATTTCGCTGAAAAATCATTTCGCGGATTTTTATTCCTCCGTAGTCGTAAATGTTTCATGATTTTTGCAAATATCATCCTATTTTTTATTAGAGATGCGCAAAATGTGTCACTAAAGTGAAAAGAGTGATATGTGTCTTTAGCTCACCGAGATATGTATCACTCATTTAGCTCATTTAGCTCAGTAGATCTTTAGACTATATCGTTCACGAGTGAGCAGAGAACTAGAGATGTCGATGAATTAGATTCACGGCAGCATGGCAACATTCATTTAATAAGCGAGAGGGAGCGAGTAATACTGAGATGATAGATGATATACTGAGCTACTTGAATCTTCAGTGAGCGGAAGAGCTAGTGAGCTAAACCAAATGATATAGCTCGTTTGAATCACTCACTCGCGAGCTACACATCTCTATTTTTTAGTATGTAGGTTAGGTTAGGTTTGTTTTATAACAATCTCAGAGAGTTTACGGTTGCAAATAAAAATGGTTATTACGAAATGGCATGTATTTAACGCGGCGACAAATTAATCTGATTTAGGGATTTATAAAAAATTAAAGGGGGTAGCAAAAATAATAAGTTGGCGACTAATTGCGGAGACTAGTATAAAGTAAAAAGTAGCAGCTAAGTAATCAATTTTCAGCTTTATTTCAATATAAACTAGCATCGAGTTATTGTTTTGGCGAATGACAGCGGATAAAAAGTTGAAAATGGCCTACTCTAATTGTTCAATGGAGATTGCATATAAAATAAATCAAGGTCATAAAAAAAATACTTTGTGCGACACTTTAAGAGCTTTAATCAAAGTTGAAAATTGCATGTATTAATAATAATTTTGGTCTATAGTTTTATTTAGTGGCTCTGATTTTGGTCAATGTATACGAAAGGGGACCCAATGTAATTTTATTTGGGGGGGGGGGGGCTACGGGTGGAGTGGAGAGGGGGGGGCTGGATGAAAAAAGTGATTATTTTTTTTTGGACAGAAAATTTTCGTCAGGTGTGATCTCATATTGACACCTATTTTTTATGATTCTATCGTATATAATACGTTGAAATAAACGTATGTATTTTGTATGGACAACTTTTTTCTAAACTTAATAATTACCGACATATGGACTCCTAAACCGACAATATTATATTGGATATTGTGTCAGACTCTGCCATAGCTCCGGCGCTGCGGGAAGTGCAGCCCTTCCACCCTTGCGTGGCAAAGCACGGTCGCCCGTACTCCGCTCCGCAGCTTCGACTTGTTGGTCGCCTTCGGCGACCAGCCTCAACCGCTCCGCTCCGCACGGCTCCCGAGCTTTGTCACGGCGGGCGAGGGCTGCTCTCCCTCCGCGCCTCCGGCTTTTTATATACACTCTAGGGGTAGGGCAGACAAGACCACGTGGAATCGGGGTTGACAGCTTCGGTTCTGAGGCAAGTCTTATGATAATGCAATGCTTATTTTAGCGTAGCGTGTTTTAGCTAGATTCGGACTAAAATAAGCGTGTTTTGTATGGGCAAAACATTTTTACCTAAAAAACTTCAATATCTCGGTAAATATTAATCTGAGTAAATATTAAGCTTATCGCCGGTTTCATTAAATTATGGTTTCGAAAACTAAAAAAATAACTCCCTATTACTTTTATATAGTACCCATTTTAATATTTAAGCTGCCAGCAAATCAAAGCCCAAAATGCTTTTTTAGATGGAGACCTGTAGTTGCCACTAATATAAAGTTTGTTATCCTTCTGCTAATATTAGTCGCCAATTTATTATTTATAGTACCTCGCCTATGATTTCAGTAATCTTGTTTATTATTTTTGCTACCTTAAAGTAGCTGCCATTATTTGAATTTTAAAATATCCTTAGTTTAAAGCTCATTTAATATAAATGATTGCCAAAATATTTAATCGCTGACAAGTTATTATTTTAGTTGCAAATAGTTTGCTGCTCTTTAATTTTTCTGTCGCCGCGAAAATAATAAGCCTTACGAAATTATCATTCGGCGAAATGTAACATTCGACGAAAATTCTAGGAATCAATATAGACCGATAATAAAAAAACTAAAAGTACTTATACTCCGCCGCGACAGTGACATCACTGCCGTGACCAGGATTCGAACCTGGGTTACTACGGCCACAACGTAGGGTCCTAACCACTAGACGATCACGGCTGCCGGAGCTGTGGTGGACGCTGCGAATTTCGGCTATACTTTCGTCAACTTGACCACTTTCTCTTAGATCGTTGCGCACGAGTGCACATACCCTAAGGCATCATTTAATTTCGAAAGAGCATTTTTGTGTTAACAACTGTTTTAATTTACTCTTAACTGGTCTTAAATAAGTAATTATGGACTGATTTTATAAGAACACGGACATTATGAGCGAAATAATATTCACCGTTCAAATTTTGACAGTAGATTCCTTGGTACAAAATAAATAACAAAAAAGAACCGACTTCAGTAAAACTAAAAAGCCAACAATAACCCGTTCAAGTACAGATTACATTTGACTCACCCTTCGAAGTCGATCCCAAACCACTCAGTTCTTATATTTATATATTATAGTTTACGCGAGGTTTGCCACCGACTTCGAAGGGTGAGTCAAATGTAATCTGTACTTGAACCGGTTATTGTTGGCTTTTTAGTTTTACTGAAGTCGGTTCTTTTTTTTGTTAATTTTTTTTTTTGCTTTTTAGTGTTTCGTATGTGTGTTCATCATCAGTTTCCTTATCTACACCAAATCCTATTTACTGAATGTAAATTCTTGACTTTATCAATAAATTACCGAAAGCGCCGTACATGTCCCTATAACATTTGAAGAGTTCCCTCGATTTCTCCAAGATTCCATCATCAGATCCCGACTTAGTGCCAACGGGACCAACTCGGAGTCATACCCTTTCCATTAAAAAAAAAATTGAAAATCAGTTCACGTTTCTCGGAGATATCGAGTAACATACATACAAAAAAAATAAAAAAATTAGTTCGAATTGAGAACCTCCTCCTTTTTGAAGTCGGTTAAAAATACGTGTTTTTTTCTTTCAGCATCTTTTAGTACTAAAATTTTGAGATAAAACAGCTGAAATATAATATATCCAATAAGACCATGCGTTCGTGGATACTGCGTTAGCGCGCTGTGCGGAGGCTGATTTAGACGATGCCAATTTTGAGACGCCTAAATTACGGCGCCAGTGATTACCGCACAGCACACCTCCGACCGTTTAGACGATGACTATGTTCAGCCGCCTAAATCTCGCCGCCAGTCGTGTTTACACAGTGCTTTTTTTCAGTACCAGTCATTAGTGGCAGCGAGAGACGCGGAGGGGGGGTCACTGGCGCCAAAAAATAGGCTCGTGTTCTATTCCGCGCCAGCGCTGGCATGCGGCGAAAAAATGGCGCGGAAAGTGTTTACACGGTGCTTTTTCGAGGCGCCGTAATTTAGGCGTCTCAAAATTGGCATCGTCTAAATCAGCCTTACGCTTTTTGTATTGTATTGGTCCAGATGTAGAGGGCGCTGTACGGGTATTGTCCTAAACGCACTATACCACAACCTACAACTAAGCTCGTATCTTAGTATCAATCTACAAACTAGATACGAGGTAGTGAGTTTTGTTTGTCTCCGCCAAATTATGTTCGTGATGTGGCTAGGTTTTTGATCTTTTACTGACACTGATAAACTGCCATGCCATTTAAAGGTAAATAAAGCATACTTGCTAAGGTAAACATATACTGTGCTAGTATTTTGGACAAACGTCTTTCGAATTGTGCGAACACTTGCCTAAGTAAGGCAAGTATGTATAGACAGATAAATAACTAATATTTAAAGAGGAGAAAAACTACTTTCGATTATTGTTACATCCTCAAAAACATCTCTTCTACTACATAAATCTGACATCATTTTATGTTCACCGAAATTAATATTTTTATGCCGTTTAGTGCTAAAAAATACAAATCTGTTTAAAAATGCACAGCTCTGTTCAAAGCAGTTGTTTATTCAAATTAAGAACGGCAAACGAAAAGAAAACATTTGAAACCAGACTGGCCTGATACAAACTCGATAAAGGAATGCACTTTTGTTTTTTTTTCGTGAACATTTAGCTCTACAGCAGAAAAGTAACCGGTATGTGAACGTTTTCAATATGTGAAACTATGCGAGATGCTATGTGAAAGTAGCTTCACTCCCGATTTTTCTTATATGTTAGAAATAGAGATCGATCGATTTTTTGTACTTGTTCTTCCAACCATTCAAGTGTAGGTATGTTTATAGTGTTTGTTGCTGATTTCAATGATATTATTAATTAGAAAATAGAGAACTGCTGCTGGAAAAGGTATAACAATATCATTTAATTGAAATCAGACTTCCAACGCCGTACGAGTCCCTGACAACAACCACAGTTCTCCTTATTTGATCAAATTGGTAGATCTAAAAATACATTAAATTCATGTTTATTTACATTACATATTTTTACGCGTAAAGCACCAAACAAAATCAATACAACAGAAAATAACAATAAAAATTTAAACTCGTTACTAACAAAAAAGTGTTGTTAGGTGAATGCTCGCAGTGACGGACCACGCTTAAGTGTAATGAAATAAAAATCTTTATTAGCTTTAAGTACATACATACATACATAAGTAACTGATATCGTAAATGGCTTGTTTTAGATAGCATGCAAAAATTTCAAATATTATTTGTTATTAATTACCTATTGTATTACTCATTTTCCATTATGATGCGTTAATTACTTGCACTCTAGAAATTCATTTATTGTATAAAATCATTTTTTTTCAACAACTCATATAACACTCTAGGAACGTTATTTCCGTTATTAGAATTATTCATTAAATATGTTAGTGTACATTAAACATAATTTATACGAAGAATCTTCAGCTTTCCGATGCAACGTTAGCTTAGGTGCTTTTTAATCCTTAGTTACGAAGCTTACTTTAAAATGCATGAAGTAAAGGCGAGTTCCAAGCTCAAGAGTGGAAGATAAACCTTTAAGAGCATGCATTTTATGAAATATGTTTTTAAGTTAGGTGCCCTTAGTCGATGATTTTGAAATATGCGACTATTAATATAATTTGATAATTTAATATGTGACATGTAAAATTGAAAAACATATTATAAATAAATGAGTATGAGTATGAGTATGAGTATTAAGGTACAACAAAGGCGAGATCAGTCGGAAATAATTTGAACTTCCCAACATCAGGACATAGGGTAAGTCGCCAATTACCGATTACCGTTCAATAACTGGCCGCCTCATACTAAAAATTAACTCTGTCCACCTAAATAGTTATTTACGATACAAGTGTGGAAGGTTGGTGATTTCAGACGAGTGTGATTTTTAGTCACGAGCGAGGTACGAGCGAGTGATTAAACAAACACGAGTCGGAAATCATCTTACACACGAGTTCCGTACAAAACTTTACTATGCATGTACGAGAAAATAGAAAATACTTTAATACTCACAAAGACTGTTTACATTGGAAAAAAGTGTTTTGATTTGATTTATCCAACAAGAAGCCGTCGTTCACATTTTTTACTTCTTCAATAACATTTTACGGGTTTAAATTCATGATTCGTCCCTTTATCTCGCCATTATTTCAGCAGATTTGCACAAAACAACATCAAAATAAACTGGACATCAATAAAAAATGGCGGAGTTATTTGAAAAACCGCGCTCGACATATATACTACTGCGCAAGTGCAAAAGTATTTTTTTAATATTCGTCTTATGTCAAAATGGCACAAGCGCGTGTACATTCAGCCAAATTTATTTAATGAATAAAGATTTAAAGTTCGTTTATTAATCAAGTTTTATATCTAAAGGGCCAAATTAAATATGTAGCAACCGCAATTAAGTAAACGTGAGAAACTTCATCCTGTACTAGATTGAAGTTATTCAATGTTGATTTTTACTTTTTGAACTCTTAGAGACTATACATCTCTAAGAAACAGCTTAGTGTAGTATGACACTCAGAGACTTTATATACATCACTGAGGAAATTTAATAATTTTAAAATATTTTATTGCATGTCATAACATGCCTAAAGACCATATACATCTCTAAGAAATTTAGGTTTAATAATTATTTTCTATTGTAAATTATTCACGTTGACACCCAGAGACTTTATACATCTCTGGGTATATTTTATATTATAAATTTATCGTTAAAATTTTATTTTAATGTTCCTACTTAACATTGATTTGGAGTATCTATACTTCTCCTTTACGTGTACCAGTGTAATTAGTTATAACACAAATGAAATCATTGTAATTATTTTAAGTATTATTTACGAAAAAATTACTTACTGTTGAGTTTCTTTCGGCTTTCTTCTCAACAGCGGTCTCCTCTTGCGAAATGCCGGTAGATTCACAATCTGACTTGTAAAAGTGCCCCTGTGGCCTACTTACTGAATAAATTATTTCATTTCATTTAATTCATTTCATTTCATTTCATTTCATTTCATTTCATTTCATTTCATTTCATTTCATTTCAATGTAATTAATGACGTGTTAAATGAAATATTGGTTTAATTGTACTTTTATACGTGATAATAATCGGTATTTGACTTGTTTATCAAACTTTTTGTAAATAATAAAACCTCTTTGTGTCAGGCTGTCAGATACGGCTAGAAATTAAAAAAAAAATTAAAAGTAAAAAGCACTAGTGTGGAAAAGTAGTACTTGCCGCACAGTTTGAATGCCTAGAATACGCTCTTTTCGAGCACATGCATTGTAAAATACATTTTAGTATAACGTGGCCAGGTTTTGAAGGTTGGCCAGAAATTAACACATACTAAAATGAATTTTGTTTGTAGGTGAAAATAGTTCATTTTTAGTATCTGGTGGCCAGTTATTGAACGGTGGCCAGTAATCGGCAATTTTAACTACGATTTTTTTTGGGCCAAGTTCAAACGAACCCGCTGCGCTGGCTCGGTAAATGAACACTCTACTTATTATTATATTACATTGTTAGTAACAGCAAAAGCACTCGAACGCTCATAAATGAGTGACCCAATGGTTTTGTTTGTAAAGGGACCCGCGTGTTTTTTCTGCCCAATTAATTCGATGACAGATTTGAAATTCCAATTTTGTTTTAAGCCAGCATTTGTTAGTGTTTCGTGTTTCGTGTTTCGAGCTCTGCTCTGTTGTTTTGGATGGAATAACGATGATGGAAAATTCGATGTGCTGTTGTTTCTTTTTGGTGAGTTGCATAATGGTCGAAGCCGTTATTTCGCCTAGTATAATACAATATTTGATGCTTATATAAAGCGAAAAAAGCGTCGCACTACGATGCTGCCCTAAGGCATGAAGAAATGGTTGAGAAATTGGCTAGTGGCTTTGATAGCATAATTAATTTATGCTTAAATTTCTCACTACAGATACGATTCTAAAGAGCCTAAACTCAGTAGGATTGCTTTAATCTATTCCAGAGTTTCTATGGCCACACCTTCCGTCCATCCATCATCAGATAACCCCATGGTACCTTATTACTATATTTTCATCAAAGTTAATTAGGTATGCAAAATTTTAGCTCAATCGGTTAAAGATATCTGCTTCAAAATTGAGTTGCAAGTTTCCACCCGAACATACATCCATAGTTACATAGGTACATTTCAAGTTAAACGATGACTGGCTTTTCAAAAGGGCTATTTCTCTATGAAACTCATACGAAAATAAGCCCTTTTGAAAAGACACTCCTCAAACAAAAACTTGTAAAATAGCAAACACTAAGTCAGTGTATATTATATGGCAGAAAAGAGGATAGATTCATTCATTTTACAGAGCTGTTACGAAGTTTGAGAAAAAGTACATTAAATCCTAAGCAACCTCCAGGGAGAGAAAACTTCTTAAAGATGCTGCTGAGACGGTTTTTATCAGGCTACATCTAACTGGGTCAGCGGATCTGGTCTAGGCTTTATTAAGCTCTTAACTCTATCTAGTTCTCGGGAATCAACTCACATAATGATACTTGAACGAGCTTTAAAAGCTTTGAGCATTGTTAGAAAACCGTGTTTTTTTTTTTATTGATTTAAGTCTTTTGTTTTGGGTATAACAATGAAGTTTACTGTATTATAAATAGTTATATTTCATTACATAAAAATATTAAACTAGTAATTAAAACAATGCCTTAATTTTCAATTTTCTACATATTATGGTTGGAACGATAAAACCTCCTTGACAGACGGAAAGACAGATTTAGATTTAGATTTATTTATTTCAGAATATAAAATGTCAATATAAATTACACTAAGTCAATTTACATGCACTTCATATATAATAATATTAACAGATAAAATGTGATGAAATTGATAGTAAAAACAGCGGAATTAATAATAAAACAGATAAAATAATTACATGTCAAAATTTTAAACAAACAGATAAAAATGTCAAAGAAGCTCATAAATGGATTGTCAAAATACAAGAATTAACACGATAAAAATAACACTGAAAATAACAAAGTCAAAGTCAGACAGCGGAGGTTTATTAATAGGATCCCGTAAGCACCCTTTAGGTAGGGAACCCTTAAAAAGTTGCATGTGTCTGGGTTTTAATTTGGGACAAGGTATAAGATGTATGTTTGCTGTATCATTTCGTTTCGAATCCATTTGCATTATTAAGCAGTTCAGTGAGCATTCAAACTTTGTTGGTAGGTATTTTCCCATCAGCTTTGATCCGCTTTCACTTAGAACGATTAATTTCATCTGTTCATCCTTTCTATATGTATAAAAATCATTTCGCAGAATTTTTATGGCTAGGCTTGTTTTATAACAATCTCAAATTATTTAAAGTTCCAAAGAAAAATGCTTTCTATAAAATTATTTTTCGGCGAAATGACACATTACATTAGTAATTAAAAACGATATCGAATATTATCCAATATACCGTCGATTATGGCTCAGTTTCATCAGTCGATTACTCGGTGACGATGCCTCCCCGCATGCGGTATCACGGGCTTTATGGAATGCGTTATAGAAAATCTCTCGTATCCCGCATGCGGGCGGGGAATGAATCGATTGCATCGACCAATGGAAATGTCTTATTTCACGTACTACCCGGTCAAGTTAAGTATGCGCCTGTTATCTATGTCGTCACATGCAAAGGAGATACAAATGTAACACGACCGGATTGGCGAAGTTGCGATGTTGTTGACTTGTCAAGTAGGGACACGTCAAAACTGACAGACGGTCAGATGATGGGAGAGATCTCCAAAATTGGTCGAATTACCCTCCAGCTTTCATAATTCGGGCCCTGCGTTATGGAAATCTCCCGCAAGTAGTATAGACCAATGAAACTACGCTTATACAGGATGAGCAAATGGGTCAGTAGGGAGAATACGAATACTATAAGAGATAGGGAAATCTGTTCTTAGCAACCATGGCGTCGATTTTAGATTTAATACAAACTGCATTCAATTTATTTGTGTAAATCTCATACATAACCGGGAACCTGGTTAAAATTTTGTAAGTAATCGCACGTCGTATTGTAACATTCTTTACAGTGGTTTTGACCGGGTTAAGTAAGAGATTTACAAAAAAACAATAATGCAGTCTTTATTAAATGTAAAATCGAAACCATGGTTCCTAAGAACAGATGTCCATAATATGTATACGTCTTATAGTTTCTAACTTCTCCCTACTGACCCATTTGGATTGATCACCCGGTATATTGATTTTTACTAGAATTTATTAATCACTGAATTTTTGAATGATCACGTTCCTCATTACACAGTGTCATTACAAATTCTGCAACGCAAGAACGATCCGTCATCGCCAGTTATCGCTGATCCTGACGTTGAGGGACTCGGTTGGTTGCCCACTAAACAGAGCGAGGCTATTACTACAAAAATATGAAATCGAGGCCACAACAACATTTTCCACTAATTACTAATTGGATTATCTATTTTAATCATTTTAGTAAAACTATTACAAAATATGTGTGTAATTCGTGACAGTGATAGCCTGTTGATTTTTTAGGGTTCCGTACCCAAAGGGTAAAAACAGGACCCTATTACTGAGACTTCGCTGTCCGTCCGTCCGTCCGTCCGTCCGTCTGTCACCAGGCTGTATCTCAACAACGGTGATAGCTAGACAGTTGAAATTTTCACAGATGATGTATTTCTATTGCCGCTATAACAACAAATACTAAAAATAAAGTAAAATAAATATTTAAGGGGGGCTCCCATACAACAAACTTGTTATAGATTATATATATGTATAGGTACGGAACCCTTCATGCGCGAGTCGAGCTCGCACTTGCCCAATTTTTTTTTACTTGTTGTCTTTGTTGATTTTTTTTTTAACTTGGAATTTGACATGTAAAAGAGCTCTTGTGTACTTGCAGAACAAAGATTTGAATTTTGATCCCGCCTCCGACTCCCCCCGACGCTAATGATGAATATGGTGTGTAAATAAACGGCATTGCGTACACTAATTCATCTAGATACATGGATAAATAGCCCTAAAAATTCTCATAGGCTTCGGCTCGTTTCATAAAACCACACTCGTGTCGAAAAACCTCTCATTATGTAACAGTTTGTTTTAAATAATTTTTATTATGAAATTATTATTTCATATATTCATTTAATTTCTTAGGTTTCTTATTAAATTATTATATTATTATTAGCTGCAAAAACCGTTGTATTTCTCCCGGGCAAGAATGATTTTATATTTTATCATTAGTTTTGTAAAAAACATGCTAAAACTAACTTTTCCAACTAAATCAATTTAAACTACATCTGCTTATCGGTTTTTTTCTTGAATACGAGTATAGCTATGCGCGTTGGTGGTCGCCCTTCACGTTAAGGACTCGACCTTTGTCACGCGCCCCAATAACCGGCGCTAAGGGCCTATTCACGGCCTTATCCGGCGATCTCTTATCTTTGGGCACACGATGAGACTTGCTAAAAGATTCAGCTCGAAATTAGGTCATGAAATGATTTAATCAGGTAAAAGGGGAGGTAGGCAATGAAAATATACATTTTGAGATACATTTTTTCCTTTGCCTATTAAGGTCTAAAACAATAAAATTGACAAGATTTCATATACCTCTATTTAAGACTACAATTTTATTACTTTTCTGTATTCCGCTAAGAAAGAGGACGTAATCACTGTTTTTATATTTTTCCTCAGATTAATAATTATTTTATAAAAAGTTACTCCTTCTAAAATATCGTAACTCCAAAACTATGACCAAATGGAAAGGTTTCTTTAGTCTGGTGTCTAATAAAAAAAAAACTAATGACATTTAGCTTGACATTATTGACAGCTTTGTTTTCCGCGGATCGGTCGAAGACTACTACTCTATGCAGGCAGGTTATTGTATTGCACGTTATTATATGTATTTTCTCATATTTCTTTATATACAGAAAAATAAATTCAAATATTTTTTAGGGTGTGGGTACGCGACGTAAGCTCTCGATCTCTAAAGTTGAATTTTTAATTTGCCAAAGTGATTTGACAGATGTCGTAATTTTTATTTTCGTTATTCAGAAATTATTTCTTAAATAATGAATGAGAAAACACGTAATTGCTGATATTAGATTGACTCTTATTAATAAAAAGTGATATGTTGAAACCAAATTAAACTTAATCAAATTGCGCTCGTAAAAAGTTGCGTCAGTTTACTCCGGCTAATTAAAAATACGACTTTATTAGGTATATTAATGTCCAACTCTTAGAAATATGAAATGTTGTCAATTCCACGTACATGTAACATAATATAAAAGTGGCCTCGACTGTTGTTGTGTCCACGCGACGGTTCAAAAATAAATGTAGAAATGAAACAGCTGCGAAATGTGACAATTTGAGAAAATAACTAGGCAAAAAGAAAGGAAAAGGTTATGAATGAAACCAGAAATTCTCTATGCAACAGTATTTTAACTTACGCTTTTAACCCGTTCATATGACTGTAATTCGTCGAATTACACTTAGTGTTTTTACATTACATAATCTGAGCGAATTCAAAACGAAATAATACCGGAATGCCAAATATACATTTCACATCCCATACTAACCAGAAGAAGATGGAGGAAAGAAGTCTAATATTGGATAAGATTAAAAGGTGATAATGATAAATATACTACATGTTATTACATCCAAAATATCAACTATTTAATTTCCTGACATCAAAAATCTCAACTTATATGCTGAAAAAGTTTTACCCCTTATCGATTACGGTGCAAAACAAAGGTTGGACAGACAAATGGATAGCGTAGACTCATAAATAGGATTTTGGCAACCAAGGTAGAAAACCACGTTTTACTTTCGCAATTTACGCTTAGCGACACAAAATTAAGGTTTCCGCATCCGATCCGTCTCGTTATCGTAAAATCTAATTTCCCCACGTCACTGGCACGTGAAAAAACGGGAGAAAGGGTCCAAAAAGAATAAATTAAGATCAAATCTCGGATAAAACCGTGACGTAACACTTTCCTTTAGAATCTCTTATTTTGATTTGGAATTTTCTGAAAATACCCGCATTTGGAGACAAATAAAGTTCATATTACAACACTCTGAAGGAGAGATGTGATGTTGTGAAAGTAGGGTGGAAAAGCGATGTTTTCCGCACGGATGGGTGCCAAAACGGACAGACGTAATGGCGCCGTTTGATATACACCTGCGATGATGGGATAACATGAAAGGTCATAAGTTCCTTGGATTTTCAAAAGCTGTATGTCATTTTGCGGTTTGTGTGACAAAGTTGGAAGAATAGTAGGAATTTTTTAAAGGACATCAGTAGGCCTATGATGGTTGCGTTTATCACGTGATAAATAAGTGTCAAAGCATCCGTCACGTTTTGACCAATTGCGAGTGCAAGGGACAGATGCTTTGTCACTTATTTATCACGTGATAAACGCAACCATCATAGGCCCCCAGGTCGAGATAACTTTGTTGATTGAAAAAGGCATACGTATTGATTGAGCTACCGACAACGATTGAGAATTCATTCTCTACAAAGATATGGGACAAAGACTAGGAGGATGATGATGATACGTATTGATTTAGCTGTAATGTAAACTAAATTAAAGAAACAGTAGGTCATATAGACGTGGATCATACTCAGGAGAGTGAATTTATAGCGCCATATGTCCAGTATTTTTTGTATGACGATGAAGTCTGTAAGATACTTGTTTCGAATTCCTGTTTTTTTTGTAAATAGACGATTTATGGCTACGAAGTTTCACCATTTGAACAATCTCAAACGGAATTCATGTAAATTTGGCCAGGGACCATTTCAAAACGGCCTTGTGCACGAAGGTAAACTTTACTCCAAAATCCCGAACCGTACCTATATAAATTAACCCGAAGTGACGTAAGTAGTTGCTTAGAGCGGCTTAGAGCACCCTCGGCCCCATACGGACCCAAAACGCTCACCTTTGTTTGCTAATTCAAATTTCGAATTGTCCAATTCGAATTCAAATCCGAATTGGACTATTGATGTAAGAAAGCGCAGCACAATAAGATTCGTTGGCTGTTTGTCTTTCAGTACAAGGGTGCAAACAAAACTAGAATAATCACTTACGAGTAGGTATTTCAATGGAGAATACTTCAACGACAAGGTTCCAGCAAATCTATGAGTTTATAAATAGTTATTTGTACCTATAGTAAAAAAAATACATACATACAGTGAAACATAGAACCTCCTCATTTTTTAAAAGTCGGTTAATAACCAGTGGCACTTCAAAATCTCGGTTGTAATCGCTAGCGACTGCGTAAACGATTTGCATGGAGAATTGTAGTTCTAAGTAACCGCTAGGGGGCGCTGTACTATTCTCCATACAAATCATTTACGCTAAGCTAGTACGGACACGTTCATTCATGGAATGGGTACTGAAACTGGACACTAATTCGGGTGTACTTTGACATATCGTCAAATAAGACAGATATATGCTAGTTATATGGTAGCGATAAACTGAACCGTTTGAACTATCAAGCACCCTATAAATGTCTTCCTTTCAGCGTCGTCGGAGCGCATCATTACTCCGTAAAGCCTTTCACATTGACAGCTTAACGGGAAACAAAGTGAGGAAAATCAGGTTAAACAATATTGAAGGAAACAGTTTTCCTGGGTTTACTTTGGGGAAACCCACTCATCCGAGGTGCTTGCGAACGGTCACGTTCTGACTTGCTTTGTGTATAATGTTGTTGAGCTAAGCGACGAATTCTTGCGGCATTTTTTTTATGTCATAAGAGGCAAACAGCAAACGGTGTAGCCCGGCTAGTCGTCGGGAGTAAAAGACGAGCCGTGGTAGTATAAATAAATATAATAAACAATAACAAGTATTTTTTAAATGTATAAGTAATAGCTATTCAGACTCCAGTTCGTTCAGGCACAAGTCCAAGCGTGTCTCAGAAAAAAGACAAAAGACGAGCGTCGAACGCCTATCGTTTTGAATGGCGTCTGTAAGCGACCTGAGCTGCAGCATGGAGGTTTGCCGCGTTACAACGGATCGCTTGATGGAAAGCGATGACCGCCGCCCATAGACACCTGCAACACCAGAGGAGTCACAAGTGCGTTGCCGGCCTTTTAGGTACGCTCTTTTCCTGAAGTTTGAAGGTCGTATCGGCCTAGAAATACCGCAAGTGATAATTCACTCCACAATGCAGTCGTGCGAGGCGGGAAATTTCTAAAAAAACGCACAGTTGTGGACTGCCAATGAGACAGTTACGATGCTCCAATAATCGCCCTTGAAACGTCTCGCCTGCCATAGCGATCATAACGGGACTCAAAACAGCAATGCTAAGACGCCAGCCGACGAGGTGACCCCACTATAAAAGTGGACGGGCACTGGGCAATATGGACATTAAAATGCAGTAAAACTGACCGTGTGGCAACGGAAACGCATTATTGCTTCGTGTTATTGGATTTTTATGCAGGATCTGGTACCGCTTTTAAGGCGCTGCTGGAACTATATATATTTTATGTAGGGATTAGAACATAGGCCTCCAATTTCCTGTGGCGCAGAGATAATCCCATTAGCAGGTAATACTACACAAAGTCCGACTGAACTGTATCAGGGCTGGTTAGCCCTCACAACCAGTGGGTTGTGAGGGCTAACCAGCCCTGATACATTTCAAGTCATGTCTTAAAAAAAAGCGCCTCCAACTGCTTTCTGGGCTAACACGGGCGCTCTGTCCTCTTGGCTACCGAGTCTTAAGCAAGAGCTATCGATTTTTCAACCAGTTGTTTTTCTTATATGCCTTAGGGTCTTAAAAGCCTATATGCCTGTTTTCCGTTCAATAAAAACATTAGGTCTATGGTAAATTTCCAATTAAATAAAACAAAAGATAATAGGACTAATATTCATGGTCTTCGCTCTTGGATTCGAACCCGGGACCGCTTTGCAGGCCGTCACAAAAAACTTAGCCAGACTTGCTTTTTGCCTAATTTCATGATTCTAGGTCAACCCGAAGTGCCCTATTGCCTATAGGCTAATTCCCTGGGTTTCGACAGACATCCAGATAACTAAGTCCTATATTCCAACACTCTCAAGTGGGAGATTTATAGGGTATTTTCCGTTGACCTAGAACTACTAATTTGGCCAGTAACCAAAAGGGCAGGGCAAAAACCTGAAAACTATACCTTTGTAATTAAATGAGGCTTTTGTTTCTGCTAACTGAGGTGCGGAACCTAAAAACTAGTAGAATTTATAACCACCACAGCCACTGAGGAAGTGGCCGACCGTAAACGCAGACGACATCAAATCGCAATAAACCACACCGAAGAAACGGAATTGCATTGCTTTTTAGGGTTCCGAACCCAAAGGGTAAAAACGGGGCCCTATTACTGAGACTTCGCTGTCCGTCCGTCCGTCTGTCACCAGGCTGTATCTCAAGAACGGTGATAGCTATACAGTTGAAATTTTCACAGATGATGTATTTCTAATGCTGCTATAACAACAAATACTAAAAATAAAATAAAATAAATATTTAAGGGGGGCTCCCATACAACAAACTTACAGATAATGGTACGGAACCCTTCGTGCGCGAGTCCCACTCGCACTTGGCCGATATTTATTGTTATACTGCATAAAAAACAGGGACTTTATACGACTTTTAAGACTCTGGAGCATCTTTGGAGAGAGAAAAAGTGACAAGAAGATATTAGATTACGGGCTGAAATCGACATTTACAAAGGAACACAATCTTTGACAAAATTATGCTTTAATGGCAATAAGTCCGTTCGAATCCGGTACCTCTGGATCGCCGTTTCAGCGCGTTAACCTTTCCGCCACCGTAACTCCCAAGCAACCTTTCGAATTTTTCCTTATGCTTTGTGTGTATTGTTTATTTGAACGGCTTGACACCTTAGCGACCTCTATTTGAATAAGTCAATATTCACATCTTACCGCATTACTTTACCTACTGTATAGCATTTTTAAAAAAAAATTGCCCACAATTAAGACAGAAAGTAAGGTCGGTCCCATATAATTTTCCTATTTTGTTACCAATTTTCTTTGTGATTTCCAATACATTGATATCAGATTATGTATAATTAAAAAATATAAGCATAACAGAACCTTAAATGTTATCGAACATAGCCATAACATTGATATAAAATTACCTTCTAAAATAATTGGTAACAAAATAGGAAAATTATATAGGACCTTAACTTCTGTTTTAATTGTGGTCAAAATTTTTGAAAAATGCTCAGTTGTGAACGAACACGCGAGAGAGGGCGCTGTTATTTATAGATTTATGAAACATAGTAATGTCTCATTATGTTTTTAATCTGGGTACAAATTACAATTTTTCACATTGAACCTTTGATATAAAGATTTAGCACAAAGAAAAAATAAATGCATAACCTGGCGGAAGAAACCGAAAATCGAACCCGGTACCTCTTACATTTTTTTGTGCTTTGATCTTTGTATTAATGGTTCAATATAAATAATTGTGGTGTATCCACATTACGAAATAATTTATACTAAATAGGCATTCTTTATCTGAATTGATTATGCACTTTCTATGAGTGTCTGCTTAAAATGAGAACAAACAAGATTGCGAACGTACAAATAAGATGACCGACCGTAAAGTTGAAGACATAAAACCGCAGTAAACAGCGCCGTACGAGGAAACAGAGTTGTAACCGGTTAATTTCATTTTTAGGGATCCGTACCTCAAAGAAAGAAGTCCGTCTGTTTGTCAAGACCCTTTATTTCAGAAACGCGTGGAGGTATTGAGTTCAACTTAAAACCACTCAGGTCTACAACCCCTTGAATCTGTGAAATAATCAAACTTTTTGAAAGCACTCCCCTAACTGCCTCAGCCACTATAGGAATCCTTGGTGTCGACACATCTCGTGTGAAGTCCAATTCCGCGGACATTTAGAGGGTAAGGCTAAATTAGCCTCCAAGAAGCTGGGCGTGCTCAACAGGTCAAAACAGTACTTCACTCCGGCCCATCGCCTACAGCTTTATAAGGCGCAGGTTCGCCCACATATGGAGTACTGTTCTCATCTGTGGGCTGGGGCGCCCAAGTACCAGCTTCTCCTCTAGATCGTATTCAACGGAGAGCGACTCGTATCTTCCTTCGTAGGCTGCCAGTGAACTTCAGATCGGCTTGACTCCTTGGCGCTACGTAGAGATGTAGCCTCTCTCTGCATCTTTTATCGCTTGTATAACGGGGAGTGCTCTGAGGAGTTGTTCGGATTGATTCCTGCCGCTTCTTTCCGCCATCGTTCTTCGCGACAATCCTTTCATCGTCCACAACTGTGCGTTTTTCTAGAAATTGCCTGCCTCGCAGGACTGCATTGTGGAATGAATTGTCGCTTGCGGTATTTCCGGACCGATACGACCTTCAAACCTTCAAGAAAAGAGCGTATTCCCACCGGAAACGCCGGCAACGCACTTATGACTCCTCTGGTGTTGCAGGTGTCTATGGGCGACGGTAATCGCTTTCCATCAGGCGATTCGTTTGCTCGTTTGCCCCCTATGACATAAAAAAAATATATATATTATTATTTTCATTAAAGCAGTAACGTCTGCTAAACTAAACCAAATGTTTACAATGAAGCGAAAAAGGTTTTTTTTCCGCTTCCTTGTAAATATTTCTAGAAATGTCTAATGTAGCCCGTAATGGCCAGATTCATAATCTTGCTTGCTCTTTATGAAATGTCAAAAACGATGTTAAAACGTGTTTGTATGAAGTTTCTATGAAGATATTGTGTGACGTCAGAAAAATCAGTCGTCAAACAAAACACTTCTTTTTAGCTTTTATCCAATTAAAAATAGTAAATTGTCCAAAAGTTAGTAGTAGTTTTTAGTTCTGCGTATTTTTAAATGTATGTTGGTGGTTTCAATGACACAATGAATACCGAATTATCTATTAGGTTTGTATCTACACGTGTAGAGACGAGCTCGGTGCCAACCTCAAACGATTCTGTCTTTTCCTTTGACCAAATCGATTCCTTAAAAGGGTAACCCTCTCTTGAATCAGTTCAATCTCTGAGGGCTTAAAAGTCTTCGCCTCAAAGGGGACAAGTGGATGCCGCAAACTTATTTAAGGTTTCTTTGTCGCGGTCGAGGTTGGCAAATATGAATGTTTTACGCTGAAAACTAGATGTTTTTCCCGAGTAAAGGTAAAGAACCGGCCAAGTGCGAGTCTGACTTGCGCACCGAGGGTTCCGTACAAACATTTATCTCATCCAACTCATCTTAACCGACCGGGTTGTTCAGTTTGCACCTAGTATTGTATTGCCTTGGATACAAATGAGGAGCAAGAGATGGGCGCTCATGGGTAAATACCCAATAAATACCGGGTAAATACCCAATCTACCGGGCAGTAGTAGTAGTAAATTGGGTATTTACCCGGTATGTATCGGGTATTTACCCATTAACGCCCATCTATAACCGATCACGTTTGTTGTATGGGAGCCCCCATAAATATTTATTTTATTCTGTTTTTTTAGTATTATAGCGGCCACCGATATCATCAGTGAATATTTAAACTGTTTAACTTTAACGGTTCATGAAATACAGCCTGGTGACAGAAGGACAAACGGACAGACAGACAGACTGACAGACGGCCGCACAGCGGAGTCTTAATAATAGTCTTAGTATTGATCCCGTGAGATGAGCGGGTGCAGTTCGTTTATTAATATTATTTTTTATACATCACTACATAATATAAAACAAAGTCGCTTTCTGCTGTCTGCCTGTCTATCTGTCTGTCCCTATGTATGCTTAGATCTTTAAAACTACGCAACGGATTTTGATGCGGTTTCTTTAATAGAGAGAGTGATTCATACTCATACTCATACTCATACTCATTTATTAATAAAATGTCAACATTTTACAAGTCAATACATTATAAAAAATCTATTACATTTCACAATACAAATTATTATAAAAAAAAAAAACATTAAGTAATTATTAAATATAAATTGGAATAGGTAGTTACATTATTAGTATTATTAATTATTATATTATGTCATTATTAAATTCGTAAAATTCGTCGATATTATAAAAAGCATTGGTTGTTAGCCATTTCTTTAATACATTGAAAAACGTTACATTATTTTCAATATCTTTGATATTGACGGGTACTTTATTGTAGATTTTTGGCCCCACTATAGACATTGTTTTACCCGACTTTGCTAGCCGACAACGTGCTGTGGACATCATGTTTACGTGTTTCTGTGCAATACGTGTGCTTTTGTATGTAGCCAGTGGAAAGAGATGTATATTACATCGAACGTGCTTAATTATGTAAAATATGAATTGTGATGTGAGTGTCATTCAAAAGGAAGGTTTATTATATGTATAATCCATGCATAATTTATCAGCATTGCACCCGTGCGAAGCCGGGGCGTGTCGCTAGTTCCTAATATACAGCTCATAACTAAGCCACGGCCTCCACATGTCACTCTGGGTACCAGTATAATCCAATTATAATTAACACTTCAAAAATATGCAAATGAAGGAGGAAATTATACAGAAAAATGGTACCGGAATAAATTGCCAAATTACCAATGGAATTATTTCGGCTTTCAAGGGATTTGCATTCATTCCTGCCGGCTACAGGTGGCAGAGGAAAATGATGAGTATATAAAATATAGGAAGGAAGTATATAAAATATAATTTGGAAGGTTTATAAATTTAACATATACGGTTAATAAATAGAAATACCGGCCAAGTGCGACTCGGACCCACGCACGAAGAGTTCCGTAGCATCAAATGAAAAAAATGGGCAAGTGCGAGTCCGACTCGCGCATGAAGGGTTCCGTACCATAATCTATAACAAGTTTGTTGTATGGGAGCCCCTCTTAAATATTTATTTTATTTAATTTTTAGTATATGTTGTTATAGCGGCAATAGAAATAGATCATCTGTGAAATTTTCAACTGTCTAGCTATCACCGTTCTTGAGATACAGCCTGGTGACAGACGGACGGACAGCGAAGTCTGAGTAATAGGGTCCCGTTTTTACCCTTTGGGTACGGAACCCTAAAACGGCAAAACAAACACGTTTGTTGTATGGGAGCCCCACTTAAATAATAGTTTTTTTGGTTTTTAGTATTGGTGCAGCAACAGAAATACATCATCTGTGAAAATTTCATGAGATATAGCTATAACGGTTCATGAGATAGAGCCTGGAAACAGACAGATAGACGGACATTGGAGTAGTACATAATAGGGACCCGTTTCTACCCTTTGGATACAGAACACCGCGAGACTAATTTATTTTTATTAATGTTTATATTATTTTGGTAATGTGACTTAGGTTATGTGCTTTAAGTATTTTATAATGACCACGAATAAGAATAGGATTAAAACAATCTTCGTCTTTGGTTAATAATTTAAAGGTACCTATCAGGTTCAATTCCGGATGTAGAGCGTAAGCAGTTTTTTAATTTTTCTTTGAATTTTTATCTTTATATTCTGTCTTGCCTTTCCAAATCATCCCAATTAGGGTGGTTGAAATCCTTTTATAAGCGATAAGTTTACGGGATAGACTTTGATTGCTCAGAGAAAAGAGTATATCTAGCCTTTTGACCGCCCAGCTTGTCGAGGAAAATTGTCTCGGACGCCAAGCTGACCGCATATATAATCACGCCTTTTCTCCAACAGGGTAGGCAGAGACCACATCTTTCCACCTGCTACGGTCATGACATACATTTTTCGCTTCATCAACATTCATTAATCTCCTCATGCATGCTCGTCGGTTTAGAGTACTTTTGACTTGCCCTTTTTCAGAACGTCTCTAATCTGATCTTAGAAACGTTCGTCTAGGTCTTCCTTTTCCAACAATTCCATTCACATTCGCTTTGTAGATTTGTTTCGTGAATCTTCTTTCATGCATCCTCTCTACATGTCCAAACCAGCATCTCTTTCTCAATTCTAGTGACTACGGTGTGGTTTTAGCTACGGAACCCTAAAAAGGGCAAGAAAATCAGATTTGTTATATGGGAGCCCCACTTCCATTCTCTTTTTAGTATTTATTGTTACAGCGGCAACAGAAATAAGTACATCATTTGTAAAAAATTCAACTGTCTTTCAAGGTTCATGAGATACAGCCTATTGACAGATAGACAGACAGACGGTCAGTGGAGTCTTATTAAAAGGGTGCCGTTTTTACCCGTTGGGTACAGACCCCTAAATATATGAAAGTTTGTGAAGGAGTGATATTTGAATACTTTTTTTAAGTTTGCTTTTTATTATTATTTTTTTGCAACTGCACGACCTTTATCATGTGTGGCATTAGCAGAAGTAATATTTTTTGCTTTCAGTATTAACATAATATGTAGTTAAGTAGTTAAATTCAGGTTAAAGTAGCGTAGATGGCCTCCGCTGTTTTATTGTCTTTCCCGGCATTTCACAGTAGGGTAATAACATTTCGTGTCGTAAACGTGGCTTAATGGATAATGCATACAGTTCTAGCCATTAAAGTTATACCTACCATACTTTAACCCCGCTATGTTTTATTCAAAGTAAGACATAAACTTTTTTACCTTTTGAGGGAGGGGTGGGGGGGAAATTACGTCGTCGGAAAGCCATCTCAGACGCCACATCACATCACATTACGCCATTATCTGCATGACAATGTCATACCTATATGGGGTCACTTTGAATATACTGCAAGTTGTTAGTTTTGGGACAAATCAAATTATACCTGTATTTCTCCCTCAGATTATCTCTATGTTGGCCCTTTTTAGTGAAATATTCGTTATTTTTATTAACAAAGAGACAAAGCTCCAAAATATATATTCCAGTCAGTGTTAAAAAGCGTTTTTCCTTAAAAATACTTCGAAGAGATGGTTCAGTAGTCATGCGATATATTGTTCGTATACATTCCTGCAAAAAGTATAGTGGCATCATCGGCAAATAACACACATAGCTCGTTTACAATTTTTGGGAATTTGTGTGTTTTCTACTACCCCCTTTATTAGTTCATCTCCGTCATTTAAAAAGATTTCAATAGACCCACTAAGAAAATTCATGACAATCGGTTGAGAAAAGCGACCTGTAGGCAAGAACAGCCGAACATCCGAGCTACCGGGAACAACATAGGTACACATTTTTTTGGCTAAGCTGAAACTGAGAGTTTTTAAATGATAAAAATGATCTTTTTTCGACTGAGCGAGAGTCAAAAAAAGATCATTTTTATCATTTAAAAACTCTGTACTTTAAAGCATTGTAACTGTTACGCTTAAGGAACTTACGACGAGAAAATAAAGACAAGAAGCGGAGATGCATCGCCAAAGATCAAGAAAAAAAATAAAGGATCTTAATAAATTTGAAATAAAGCGCTACGATATTAGCAGTATATTTTCTGTTGCCGCCCCCTATACCCCTTATTGAAATCGGTAATGTAGGATGTGAGCTACTTTTTAAAAATGTATATCGTTGGCGATTAATGATGTTCACGGGAACTATGATGGTAGCTTCTATCACACGTAAAATAAGTGACAAAGCATCCGTCACTTTTTGACAAAATGCGAGTGTGAGTGACATATGCTTCGGCACTTATTTATCACGTGATAAACGATAGGCCCCCTGTTGATCTTAAAGATGGGCCTAGGGCCTAGGTCTTAATTGCGTACCTATTGGAAGACGCAGCGTAGAGACCCTGACCTGGTGAACTGACGATCCGATCATGACCACGGGACGCCGGTGGATGAGGACCACTTTTAGGATAACTTCTCTCTCTCTTCAATAATTCCCTCACTCTTGACTCATTCTAAGTAACTAGTAGGAGTCGCCATCGTCTAAACTATACTCATAATAATTAAAATTGAAATCATTTACTGTAATACTGTGAGTCAGTTATAAAGGTCTTATATGAAATTAGGGTACAATCAATTGCAACGCGGCGTACAGTCCCTGAACTGATATAATGAGATTCGAGTTTTATACCTGTCCCACTCGCTCTTACCTGATCCAAATAAGAACCTCTCATTTTTCACCTGAACACGAATCGCAATTTAAGAGCTCACAGACTACAATTTTATGTCAGAAGACGTTACAATTTTTGATATTAGAATTGCCGCATTATTAAATATTGAAATAATTTAAATACACATTGAATTACACATTACAAAATATTGAAATAATAATAATCATCATTGATATACCGAGGATATCAAATGATATGAAAAATATTATAATGAGGATGAGGATATGATATATGTTACGTAATATCGGGTACCCCGAATTTTCGGTTGGTCCGTAGTATTCATAAATCAATGTTAATTAACCACAATTCAATGCAACGTTTTATTCAAATTTCATAATGACTGTGTAAGTATCGACTACATATACTATAGATAACATCCACGACTCAGTGGGTCATAGATGTCATCTGTATAATGTATTTATATTGTTGTATTTACATAGTAAAAGCTTTGCTTAGTTTGGGACTAGGTTGATTTGTAGGTATAATATTGAATTGACCCTTAATATTTCTTTATTTATTTAAATCGTATACAATATTTTTATCGTATCAAAACATAGACTTTGGTCGTTCTCTTGCTGTATTTCTGATCAAAGTCGTCATTTTTTTCAACAATAATTCAATCGCTTTATCTTTCATTCACATAAAGTGTCCGGGTTTTCTCCGGACGGCCCCCGGACAGCCTCCAAACTAGTACAAAACCGGGGAAACCTGGACGGATGGCAGCCCTACACATGGAGCATATCAAGGAATATCCACAGACATCCCCCACTAGACGGAGCATGTATCAGGCGACCCGCGCGCACCAACAATATGGTACGGCAGAACATTAAAGTATCAACACGGCGGCCACCGTTTAGTTGCGTCCATGTTTATGAGGTCTCTCTACACCACTTAACACTACAATTTACCATGTTATTTATTTAATTTCTTTTTTCGTTGACGCACGCATGGATCATAAACATGGACGCAACTAAACGGTGGCCGCCGTGTTGATACTTTAATATTCTGCCGTACCATATCGTTGGTGCGCGCGGGTCGCCTTACATGCTCCGTCTAGTGGGGGTTGTCTGCCGCCGCATGCTCTACATACATGTTTCGAATACAGACATGGTGTGATCAGCTGATCGATATTTGATTAACACGTAATGCTATTACGATCCACTCATGAATTAAACTAGTTAGAGGCACGTGTTTGGTAACCAGGAAATGTGCAACATTACTAGTGTGAGTATACCTAGTATTTTGAATCTAGTTACAGAAAGCAATAGCTTCAAATGTTTATATTTGCTTCATTGTAAACATTCGATAAAAAACAATAGCTTCGTTTGAAAACCGCTAAATACCTACTAAAATTACAATATTGTACAAAGTCATTAATACTGGTACGTATGCAGGTAAAATTATTAATATATGAAACGTATAGGCTTTTATTTTTAAAGTGGGTACATAAATTTTTTTTCATATTGAACGAAACCTGGCGGAAGAGATTATGTTTGGTAACTAAATGCAAAGAATTCAAAGTAACATCGTAAGGTCAGCTTGGAAGTATAATATTCTCTGTCATGTCTATTCCACCGTTTTACATGCATTGAATATGAGCCCGTTTTGCTTAATTGCACGATGCTAATAGCCCAACAGGCTGTTTTTCATCCCACGCCATATTGCGGATTTTTAATGGAAATAATTTATTTTAATGGCAACGACAGAATTTTTGGTAAATTACATTGGTAGACGGAATGTCACTGATGTAAACAAAAAGGAAACTGGACAAAATATTTCGCAAATTCCAAGTTATTTTCGCAAAATAAAGACAAAACTATCCACAGTGATGAAAGTTCAGTTTTTTCAATAGGATTCAGTATTTATTTCGAAATAAGAACGAAGGATTGAGCAGCATTCCGGTAACCAACGTTTTGAATTTGGTTAATGACAAATCCTTGACAAGTCGCTACTGACGTTTTATAATGTAAATATAATATGACGTATGCACATTATTGCCATATGAAACCTGTTTGTAGCGCCTATCGCTGGGCAAACACCTTGTTAGGACATACTGTGATCACTTTGAACATTTACTCCGTAGACGCGCCTTTCCAGACCGACCTTAATTTTTATTTGTCAAATACCTACATCAAATTCCCGTTAGCTATTGTGTTATTACTGACTAAGCAAAATGTCTACAAAGTCCATTTACTATGCCAATAGTAAGCCTCTATTTCTGTCCGTCATCATTAATGACGACGAAACGCTAATGGCCATTGTGTGCCAGAATGGGGCTAGAAAAGTAAGCCTTGCTTTGGAAGTAGGCAAATGTTATTCCGTGTACAACTTTCCTTATGCCTGTCCGCAGAAACGGAGTGGGGAAAATTAACCAATCAGTCTTTGTGAAGCCCACAAAATAGTAGGTACATTACTGCATATACTGCTGGAAATAAGGGCTTGCCGGCTGAGTAGGTATAGACGGATAGTGATACGAAGCCGGCAAGCCCTTTTTCACAGCTAAGGCATGTATAGTGCTTTTCTCAAACATATGCAATGAAATAAAAAAAATACACCACTCTAAAACACATAATTCAGCTGTTTAGCCCGTTCAGAACACAGACGCCTTGTTTAAAAAAAATACTTCCCGGCCTGGGCCTTCAATTTTGTATGGAGTTCCTTTACAGTTGTCTCGTATTGCTCTAATATTAATACTAAATAACTATACCTATATTAATGTAGTCTTTTTAATCTTCTTAACTTTAACAGCTGTGAGATAGCGCTGTTGGAGAAATTTCAAAAGTCATTGTGGTTAAAGAAAATGTCAGATTATGATATCAAGGTCATACACAGTAAAAAAAACAAAAGCGATCTCTCCTGTGGTAAACTTTTTACGAAGAACATTTGGAAAACTTTAATGCACATTTATTTACGATAAATGACTTACTTTTGAGTTTGTTTCGGCTTTCTTCTCTCGCTTCACAACGGTGTTCTGGGAAATACTGGTAGAATTAGTGCAGTGCCTTAACACGTTAAAGTCCCTTTGTGGCCTGCTTACAAAATAAAGTATTTAATTTTATTTCATTTCATTTCACAGATATGAGTCGAATTCAATCGAACGTAGAAGATTAGGCGGTAAATGTTTGTCCTTGCGTTCCGGTAGCAGATACATGATACATGTAATATGCTTTTACTTACAATAAAAACAGAAATACAATAAATCTAAACCAATAATAATACCACAATATACCACATATTTCAGTTGTTATGGTTATTTAGTTACCAGTTACAAATTACAATTTGGCATCTGTAGCCTTTTGCATTAGAGCTAGTCTGTCTTATTTGGCTGGAAGTAGGTAACTACTGCATAAAAACTATTGAAATATTGCCGATGTCAATCGCAAAGCCTCATCGAATCATACCCTTTAAATGTATCTGAAAAACATGTCAATTGCGTTGTGAGCAACCTATATATGATAAAAGAAGGCACAAGTAATCGGATCGTATGGTACGGTATCGTGTAAAGAACGTTACTTTGCATCGCCGGACTTACAGTAAGACAGTTTGTTGAGCAGCCTTTCGAACTTGGCGGCCGTTGAAGCTTACCGATATAAGTGTCATCCCGCTCACTCAAATATACTTTGACAGGAGATCGAGAGGGTCGGCAACTCTGCACTATTCGACGAATTTCAAACATCGGATTAGCCCTTCAGCGTTCAGCATCGTGCGAGCGAACGAAGGACTACTCCGCTGTTTGAAATTCGACCGTCGTATAGTGCCGTTCCTCTCACCCAAATATCGTTTGATAGGAGATCGAGAGGGACGGCACTTTACACCGATTTGAACATCAGGTAGCCCTTCTTGAAGACGTTGTGGTGGCGCGACCCTGCCACACTGAACTTGGGTAGCTTTTCATTTTCACCTCGCCTTGGTCCGATTACCGGCACTACACTACTAGCGAAGTTGACCGAGTCCCATTGATCCAACTATTACTTCCTCCCTCCAGTCAACCTTTCGGTCGCCGGGCTTTTTTTTAAACATGACTTGAACTGTATCAGGGCTGTATAGCTCTCACTACCAGTGAGTCGGACTTTGTGTGGGAGTATAACCCGCTAATGGGATTATCTCCGCGCTACAGGAGTGAACCGTCCTCCGGGCGACAGACGTGTCATGTTTAACAAAACAAAGACACAATATACAATATTGAGAACGCGTTTGACTCGGTTTGTAGACACCTGCCTACTGAGCCGGCGCCGGCGGTCCCGGGTTCGAATCCCGGCCAGGGCAAATATTTGTGTGATGAAATCGAATTGTGCTTGAGTCATGGTTGTTCTATGTATTTAAGTATATATTTTTCTATATAAGTTAGGTTATCGTCGTCTAGTACCCATAATACAAGCCTTCTTGAGCTTAATTTGGGACTAGATCGATTTGTGTGAGGTTGTCCAATATTTATTTATTATTTATAATGTACGTCGCTATTGTTGTTGTTATTGTAAAAACTTACTAAACTTGTTGGTCTGCCGGACCAGCAGTGTATCACGGACCTAAGAGGCTTGTACAAATTGCTTATTGATTGCACGCTATTCACTTGTATTATAATAATCTTTATTGCATTCGTACCAATTTCGTTCGCAAATATATTCCCTAACAAGGATTCTGATATGGTTTGTATATAAAGGCGCAAAGGTCCCTCTTTTACATTAGTTTACCTTTTGAGGTAAGGTTTACGTAAGCAAAAATATTAGAATAACATGGAAGTGTATTAACTGATTTGCATTGTGGTAGAGTATTTTATAAGTTTATCATGTAAATATGGATTTCGTAGTAAGATAAATGAAACGGTAACCGCACGGGTGCTATTCTGATAAATTGTACATAACATTAACCTTCCTCTTGAATCACTCTATCTATTAAAAAAACTGCATCAGAATCCGTTGCGTAGTTTTGGTACATCTAAGCATTAATATAGACAGACAGACAGCAGGCAGCGACTTTGTTTTATAATATCTAGTGATAACACAGATAGACAAAACAGGATTCGAAAACAAGTCGTCATTTCCAAAAATACGAGATCAATTATCAAAACCTTAGAATTTACTTATTATGCATTTTGACATTTTGTCACATGTAAAATTGTCAGTTACGTTTGATTCAACCCTACACCAAGGTAAGATTGATATTAAACTGCATCAAAAAAGTAGAACAGGTTTTTTCAATGTTGTAGTAAAAATGCTAGCTGAAAAATAGAAAGTTACATAACTTCTGAAGTACCTTAACACTCACGAGGACGAACTTGAGGAGTATAGCTTGCGATGAATAATTTAAATCTCGAATATTCCAAGGAGAATTTGCCCAAAGTGTGCTTTATGTCGCGTGAGCTACAGTGTGAACTAACTGTTACAGTTAAATAAGTTCAGGAAAACGCTCGTCCCATCATATTTTCTAGGGAAAGTAGACGCATTTTGCATGCGTCATGTTCTTGTGACTCAATTATAATACATATGTTTTCTGAGAGTATGACTAGGCGTATACCTATGTGAGAACAACAACAATAAACAAACGTACACTCATGTCTAGTTTTTAGTGTTTTATAACCCATTTTGTTTTCTTATGCTTTCATTTTGGCCTGTAATTAATCCATATCCATACTAATATTATAAATGCGAAAGTGTGTATGTCTGTCTGTTACCTCTTCACGCTTAAACCGCTGAATTGATTTTGATGAAATTTGGCATAGAGATAGTTTAAGATCCGTTTTCATCCTGGAAATTATACCTAAAAAGATTGAAAAGTAAGTGAACATTTCTGGTGGGGCGCTTTTAATAATCCCTTTTATTAATTAAGGTGATTAGGTGAATATCTATCGTGTTGTACGAGGTTGCTTCCATACTTCCAAGTTCCACGCGGACGTAGTCGCGGGCAAAAGCTAGTTTACTCTAAATGGCCAATTAAAAAAACGTACTCATTTGAATCGCTACTCAAATGTTTTGTGAAATTTCTTTAACTACACTAGCGCACCTTGATTAGCTGGTGCAGAAAATGTAAGCAACGGTGACGGGCACAAAATGATTGATTATAATGATTATTTAGTAGGTAACAAACCGGCGCCGTGTGGCCGACCCTTTAAAACCTGTAGGTACACTACTTTTTTTAAGTACTCCATACTAGTCTCCCGGGCAAACCTGGGCAGGGAGTTCTGCTCATTCCATAGCCTGGGCATTTGTGGGAGAAACTTACATTGTACTTAGTATAATTACAATAGTATATCAGTTTTTATGCTGTGCTAAGTGAGCGGTACTTTTATACATAGTCAAGTTCGAGATACAGGCGAGCTTGTGTGCTCCAGTCGAGATACTGTTCCCGTGCAATATTAACTGTGCACGAGCTCTAGAGCCAGACGAATCGTCTGAAGGACGAAAGAATCGCACGTAAAACCAGCGAGATAGGAATGAATACTGAATATTTTAAACCACTAAGTAAAGAAAACTGTCTCGGATACATTGTACAGATTCAAAAGCAAGCGCGTGAATCATTGAAGTAGGTAAACCGTTAAGATAAAATATAATGGGTCGACCAAATAGAGATAAAATACCGTCAATTTTCGTAACTTCGCCTGTGCATATTTAATTCGCCTACAATATATATGTTTCTACGAAAGCATAATACCACACTAAGTTAATTAATTTTAATATTAGATGATTTTGAACTTTGAAGTCTTAAGGTAAAATATATGTCGGGGACGGGTTAGGATGGCCGGTGCAGTTTGTGGCACATTAGATGAGCTATCCGACATTGTTGTGGACGAGGAGGTAGATTCGAGCAAGACGAAACACTTCAGATACAATCAACTTGATTTATTCCTTATACAATGAAGCACAAAATAACAGTTGCTCGCACAGAGGTCTGTAAGCTAGCTAATAGAAGCCTCGAACAGAATAGTCTTTATTAAATTATCACTAGGCACATTGCAGGGTTATAACACTGGCTCTAATCAACTTGGTATAGCACAACGAAACGGGACAGTTCCAAGGCAGTAGTGCACTCGACGGTGACCCAAAGTGAAGTGTGGTGGGCGTTGGCTGAGTGAACCGCCAAGACTCTGTCTAGCGCGCCAAAACAGGTTCAAGGGGGCGCTACTGTCGCCTTCCAATGGCGCGCCGGTTTCATTGAGCTTCCATACTCATGACCGTCTCCGACATATATGTTTTGGGATTTTCATTTTAGTATAAAGTAACTACACTAACCTTGTGAGCGTTATGTGAAACATATCCCTGAGGTAAGGTCATTATAAATTAATCATGAAAACAAACCTAACCTAACCTAACCCAATCAAGAGGATGATATTTACAGAGGAATAAAAATTCTGCGAAAATTAAACAATGACCAAAAATAATTCGTGAAAAGGCAGTATACCATTCCAAAGATTTCACACTGTGTACACAGTGGCAGTATACCATTCCAAAGATTTTACACAGACCGTACACAGTGTTTGGGATGCCTCACTCGTATAATAATTCCAAAACAAAGCAAGGAAGTATAAGGGCTGCAAAAACAAGCCCCACATACAAACGTAGCAGATCATTATAATAGAAAATAGTGAAATAAAAGGGGCCCAGTTTTTCACGGTTTCCCGCCCGAGGCCTTCTGCACATATTATGGTAATATATTTGTATCACACTCGCATTATTCGGGGCAACGATACATTTTATCGTGTTTGGGGTTGGATTGATATGGAAAGACGTGATAATGCTTTTAGATTGTAAATTATGTTTGGCTGTGATTGCGATGATAGTAAGCTATTTGACGGCAGTAAATATTTGAAACAAGTTTCTATAGGCTTTATTACTTTTTTTGAGAAAATTCGAGTTATACATGCGAATTCTTCTTTTTCGTTATCTTTCTAGAGTACCTACTAGTGAGTACTCCAGTTGAATGTCGCAGTTCAATATCCTCTTTTTTGCCTCGGAGAAACAAAGGCAATATTTCCTATTTGTAACATCTCGACTTTATCAGGGTGGTGTAAAAGGCTTATATTTCTGAGCTATATTATACTTATTGAATCTACTCACAAAATTTCATGAGAATCAAAATGAGATCTTATTTACTGATCGGGAAGAACAGCCAAACATCTTGGCGTTCCGAACATACGAAAGACATTTTAGCCACGCTGAAACGAAAGCGCTTCGTTCGCTCGGACAATATTAGGTACATTGTTTTTGTGGTATTTACTCATTATTGTTTTATTTAAGGAGATGTTTTATAAATGTATTTTTTTATTATTGAAGCCACAAGACAAATGAGAGTAATTTAAATTTTTCACATGTTTACAGAAGCTTTATTCCGAAGAGTTTGAATTCGTGAACCCAGATCGTAGGTGTTTATAGCCCGAATCGAAGGTGAGGGCCATAAATATGCGAATGCGATTACCTGGGGCTTTACGAATTACCGCCCGTAGTTTGTCTAAAGTTTTATGTCTTGCCTTCCCCGCGGGCAGAAAATCCTACTTACGGCCTACGGTGACGTAAAATATTATTTTACCATAAAAAGTACTCTATTGCATTACTCCCCTTGACCTTTACCACTTTAATATGCTTCTCTATAACGGACGTAATGAAAAAATAATTAATATTAATAACCGCCGAAAGGTCCAATCTCGGTGGCCCCTTTTGCGCAGATTTTAATCACGAAAGGCAATGACTTCAATATTGCTGTTATCAATTATTCAAGAAGCCATGTCTCGATGTTAAAAAGGACAGTAATTAATGAGGAAATTTAAGGAGTTACGACCTTTCGAGTTGTCGTAGCATTCGTCTTAATATTGGAAGTTTAATTAAAGATGGAGTAGTGCGGAATTAATGGAGTCTGACCGAAATTCAGGCAGTGAATTCGTATCCATATTATAAACGCAAATGAAAGGGTGTCTGTTGGTTTTAGGAAAAAACGGAGTTTTTTTTTGCGTTTGGATAAAAAAAAGTAGTAATACCTGTTTATTTCACTATAAGTCTACTACAAACTTCCGCTTAGACTCTAATCTTAGATTTAAAGATTTTATCGAATCTAATTGTAATTATATTAAATTTATTAATTATAAATTGTAACAATGCGAATGAGAAAAAAAACTAGTCGGAAAGGCTGTTAATTAGCATTTTTTTACATATAAAAAAATGATATGATAAATAAATTATGGCCAAAGATTCCCTACGATGTACAGAAGAAAAAAAAAATTTAACAATTTTTTTTCTATTAAACTCACATACAATTAAAAGCTTACATTGTAATATTGATACATTTTAGAGAATCTGATCTAAAATATATAAATTACGTAGGTATCTGTTATAATCATAAATTTATATCTGGTAGTCGGGAAGGTTATCTATTTATTTTTGTATGAGTTTATGAGTAATATGTTTTTATCCATTTATTCATCCATAAACAATTTAATGTACCATTGATATAAAGGGAAGGCATCGGGAATCGAACCAGGTACCTCTGGATTACCGGTCCAACGTGTTGCCGCTTTCACTCTCTCTCTTTCGCCAGGCTACGCATTTAATTTTTTCTTTACGCTTTGATCTTTGTATCAATAAATAAATAAATATTATGGGACAATCATACAAATAACTTGCATAGTCATAATCAATTTACGTGAGATTTGGCAACCGACTTCAAAAGGTGATTCAAATGTAGTATATTATACCTATCCCCCTCGTCGTATCTGAAAACGCGTGGCGACTCTTACACAACATAAATTAAATGTACAGATCTTATAAGACATATTACATTGTTGATCTACTCAGCTACCTGAAGGTTGTCTGAAAGAGATCGCTATTTAGCGATAAGACCGCCTGTTGTTAACGTTTGTTTATTTTTTACTGTATATCTCTCATGTTTTGTATCCCTGTGTATTTGAGGTGTGCGATAAAGTGGATTTGTATTGTATTGTACATTAAGCCGTAAGCACTCACCCGTTTCTCTCGGACATACTAACTATGTAACAAAAATGAAAAACAATAAATGACTATCTATTCTATTCTATTCTATATTCTTACACTCCCCGTTCATGATGCGCGGATGTGACTTGCAAAGCCAAACTTGGTTTTGAATGTTCAGTCACACTGTGCGCAATAAAGTTGCCCAAATGTAATTATCCAAATGTAATCTGTGCATGAACGGATTATTTTTGGCGTTTGAGTTTATGTTTGAAGGCTTTTTTTACCTTGTCTTTACTCGAAATGAACATTAACAGTGCTGTTGCATAATATTAAATTTATTATATCGTACGTGCACGTCAATATAATTTAAATAATTGTCATATTGACTAGTTGGCGTTTAAAGGCAAAGAGTCGTTATCACTACATACATAGTATTTATAAAAGGCATGTATTTAAATCGATATGTGTATATTCCCTTTTTTCGATCAAAATATTTGTAAGTTTCACCAAAAATACTAACTTGCACACTAATTATGCACACTAAATAATGCGAATTCAATATACTATTTAAAGGTATTTGCAAAACTGTTTCACTGCATATAAAAAAAAAACTAACCTAACCTAACCCGACCGAGTCAGATCTTAGTGTGCAGTGCGAGGATAATTAGTGTGCAAGTCAGTATTTTTGGTGAAACTTTCAAATATATCCGATGTACGAACCATATTTTTGATGTGAATTTGGTTAAAAAGGTCATCTCGTTATGTATGATGTTTAAGTTTTTTTTTGTAGGACATGTTCAGTAAATCAATTGTTTTTATTGGACAGCATTAGTTTTTCTGGTAGGTATGCATTCAGTTAATTACTGGAGCTACCTAGTGTGCTGAAAAATTATACAGATGTTCATTTAATAATATCCCTTTATAAAACAAAGTCGCTTCCCGCTGTATGTCTGACTGCCTGTCCCAATGTATGCTCAGATCTTTAAAACTACGCAAGGGATTTTGATGCGTTTTTTTTTATAGATAGTGTAATTCAAGAGGAAGGCTTATATATATGTATAATACATGCATAATTTATCAGCATTGCACCCGTGTGAAACCGGGGCGGGTCGCTAGTAATAAATAAATAATATATAAATATAGGACAACCTCACACAACTCGATCTAGTCCCAAATTAAGCTCAACAAGGCTTGTGTTATGGGTACTAGACGACGATATACGTCCTTATATTGATAAATATATATACTTAAATACATAGAACAACCATGACGCAAGCACAACCATTCGAGTTCATCACACAAATATTTGATTTCGACTGCACGCAATGAAAGCATGAAATAGCTATGTTACTACCTAGAACTCGGGGAAAAGTAGTATTTACTTCAAAAAGTTGGTTGAAATTATCAATATATTTGTCATAACATGAAAAAAAATTTTTTTGAAAGGAATAAGGCCTCTTAAAGGCAAATCAGAGCACTTCGCTAAAGAAGACTCGTCGTTAAGCCCCGGCTCCCGCTAGAACACACGCTTTTGTGCAAGCTATGTCGATCTGGTTCGATAGCCGCAAGGCACCGGAAGTGATTGCGAACAGGATGACGACTTCCGGCTTCGCGTCCGCCGCTGAAAATAGATGGCGCTAGAGAGACGGCTTTTGGAGATCACGTAAGTGCGTGTATAAAACCAATATTTTCCTTTTACATGATATATTGTTATTATTTTTGTGAATATTGCTATGATTTAATAATTAAGCATTATATGCCGCCAAAGCGTCCTAGGTATATTATATACTAGCTGCACCGCGCGGTGTTACCCGCTCATACCATGGGAACACTACACTTTTCGGGATAAAAAGTAGCCTATGTGTTTATCCAGGGTGTCAGGTACCTTCATACCAAAATTCACACTTCACACAAACATATACTCACAAACTTTAATGTTCTTTAAGTTAGTCTGACTGTCTCAGTGAACAATTTAATTAAAATAAGAACACATGATGAAACTTTTTTTATTACCGGCAATCTGTATAAATAATCTCCTATTCTATAGAATATCTAGGAAGCTTGTAGAATGTCCGTAAAGTTTAATGAAGTTAATATAGGATGAACCTACCTAAGTTATTCATTATATTGATATGAGTCCAAGAAGTGTTAAAGCTGCCGCATACAAATATGTTCAAATGGATAATTGTTCTCTTTTAACAGATACACACCTAGGTATATACACCTACTATAGGGGATAATAGGTAACAGTCATCACTGTAAACAAATGAATATCTCCCACAGAAGCGTTTTCCCGACTCACGGCCGATGACGACACCCTGCGGTGGCAGCCATCTTGAAATGAAGTGCCACGTCATGGCATGACGTCAGCTGTTCATTGGAATTCTTGAAATTCATACTGCATCTTGAGCTATGTGAACGCAGAGTTTGCATGCAACTTGATTATTTGTTTATTCCTTACTTACATTTGAGTAAGTATACAGTATAGTATAAAGAATGGTATGTAAAAGAGTAAGGAATCCTCCGTAATAGAAAAAACTGTATGACGGCAGAATGCACTCCCTCTCTCCGGCAACATACTAACATTAACCTTAATACATATGTAAAATTAACACTGATGCATTTTTTAAGTATAATGGGTAATTAAAGTGGGACAGATTTTCGGCTGTAGAAGTATACCTAAGTATAATAGAAGTATATTAAGTTAGGTAACTATGTGTGTGGCAATCGGGTGGTATAATCCACCGTATTATGTACATTAAGGCTAGCCGTATAATTAAAAACAGGGCCGTTATGTAAAGCGACGGCTCAAAGGTTAGACAGATTGTCGTTGCGATATGTTCTTCAGTAAGGCGGCTCACGTTTAGCCGCATCGTTCAAAGCGCCAGAACCGCACTGCTAGCAGTAAAGTAGGTTAGGTTAGGTTAGAACTGAAACCACGAACCACAACAGCGCACGAGCCGAGCGAGCGAAGCGAGCGTACCGCGCCAGTGGTGGCGAAGCGCCTGATCCGAACTACTACCAAACTACTACTACTACTTCACTGCTACCAGTGAAGTAGGTTAGGTTAGGAAGAGGCGGCTAATGACTCGCGGTATTACAATTTACATTACGGATGATTACGGCTAGCCGTGTTGAAGAACGTATGGCATCGAATACATTCCGACGGATTTTCATCGCTTGAACTTTGAATATTTGAATTATATGGATATAATTTAGCGGAAACATTTCTAAAATGGGTATATCGCAATGCCTCATCGAATAAAGCTCAGGAATAAGTAATATTGTTCATGACAGCCAAACACGTGCCTCTATCTAGTTTCATACACGAGTACCCCGTAATAGCATTACGTGTTAATCAAATAGCGATATCATCTACCATTACCTATTCGTATATTCGAGACATGTGGAGCAATGTATACAGTACCCTTACCATGTTTACAGTGACAGAACTCGCTAGCGACCGCGTAAACGATTTGTATGGAGAATTGTAGTTCTACAAAGTAACTGCTAGGGGCGCTGAACTATTATCCATACAAATCGTTTACGCTGTCGCTAGCGAGTACGGTGACATTAACTCGCGGTGAGGGTACAGTACCGATACCATGAGAATAAAATAACTTAAGTTAAAAATAAAAAACACCCCCGGCACAAAGTAGCTGGTCATCATGAGACCCTCATTTAGTGAGTGAAATAGAAAATGCTACTAAAACTGAACATAACTACAAAATTTTGAATTCTTAGCTTCAATATTGGCTGAGATCTTGTCACTTTTTCCAATTGAAGCTGAATATCTTGGAAACTACTGGTGCTATTTCTACCCAACGTAGCGAAAGACCATCTCGACGGACAAGTCTTTAAATAAATAAAAAAATAGCACTCAAAGTGGTCTATCTATTTGAGCTATAATGCCACAGACAGACACACAGATACACAAATACAGAGCAAATACACAGATACACATATTAAATTTAGATATAACACCCCTCTATTTTCGTCAGGTCAGGGGTTATCTTAGGCCTTATTGTCACTTAACATTAGGTGTGATCGAGGTCAATTGCTTCTTGAATCTTGGGTATAAATAAGTTTCTATCAAAATGTTAATGTTAGTAACAATTTTTTATAGCAAACTGTAATTTTCTTTGAACATCCATCAAGTGCTCACTGATACGATTCTAAAGGGCCTAAACTCGATGAGATTGCTTTAATCTATAGAGTTCCCAGAGCCACGTTCCAGCTTCATCATCAGACCAGCCCTATAGTACCATTTTATTGTATTCTCATCAAAGTAAAGTAGATATGCAAAATTTCATCTCAATCGGTTGAAGATATCTGGGCAGCAATTCCTAGTGAAGGCATTTTAATATGATTTGTTAGAATCGCCATTCGAATGTGCCAAATGGGTCCATGCCAGTCAACAAAATTTGTCCCTTCGGTGGTCAAAAGTTAAGAGTTTGTATGAATCTAGGTTATGTTGCTATTACATCGTATTATAGAAGAGGGAACGTTCTTTATACTCACAGGAATTTTATCATAAAATTAGGCCCTGGAATCCTTAATTTCGCAAATGTCCACCGGAAACACGCGCGCCTAGATCTGACAATGACCCAAATACATATAACAAAATTGAGTTGCAAGATTCAACACACATAAAATTGCAAGTTAAATACAATCTTTTAAAAAAAACCTTTGGTAATGGAACCCTAAATACCAAGTCACTAATGAAAATTGTATTGCGCAAGACTCAACAGTCCCAAATACGTCAGACACAAAGGCATTCATCATCTATTACATTGCAAAGAGAAATATTTGGACAAGGCGAAATTTTCAACTCAATTATAAAGCAGCATTTTATAGTACATACTTAAACTAGATTTTATTTTCCACCCAACTGCGTAGTGTTAATGTCGAGAATCTAGTGAACGAGTCTCATCTACAGTATGTACGATGTATTACATTATCTACTATCATTCCTTCGATACTAAAACGACTTATGAATCGATGAATTAAAAGTCTCTAGGACCTTTTGGTTCGTTCAAGTTTATTAAATTAATTCTATTCACATTTTGAGCCATGGATTTGCGAACTATGCACGGAATAGTAAATAATGTGAAATTATCCATGAAACGTATTTTGGAATGGCCTGAAGTATCATGTTTATAATCACGTTTAATGAACCACAATTCACAATATTATTCAATATGAACACGTTTAATAACGATGTGTAAGCAGGCCACAAGGGCACTACTATAAGATACCACTGTTGAGAAGAAGCGCTGAAAAAACTCAAATCACTCAACAAAAGCAGGCTACAACTGCATGCCACATTTATGAAAGTCGAAACATTACGTTTTACGATAACAACAGAACTCCAGCAATGGAAAACGCATACAATTCAATGCGAACGCAAATAGCTCACTTGGCACTGAATCATGGAACTCGCAACAACTGCGGCCGTGCGAGATGATAATAATCAGGATTAGGACTTTTGGTAGCACACCGTAGTCCTAAAATCCGTGGACTAGTTAATTTCTATTATATATTTAAAAGTTACATTGCAAAAAATGTAAAATTATACAATACAAAAGTCCGCCAGTTCTGAAGCCGTCTGAGGCATCGTCCCCAGCTCGCCGCGGTTCCCCTTTGAATCGCGAGGCTCAGTCTTTGAGCGAAAGAGGAACACGCTCTGATATTACCTGATATTCCGATAAGTTTTTGTGATATTTCTTTTATAATTTTTGAGCAGCTAATTGACAACATTTCATTTTTGTAACAGGTGGAAATTAATATAGAGATCGAAAGAGCTTTGCGTCGTGTACCTACTACACCCTAAAAAATATTGGAATTTATTTTCTGCATGTAAATAAATATAAGAAAATACATAAAATAACCGAAATATACGACAACTATTCAGTTCAGATTAAGTAAATTAAGTAACCGACAAAAGCTGGTGGGCCTTTTTTTTCCAAAAAAAAAACCGTATCCTTATTATGTCGATTATATTGAATGTCGTGATTTATGCAGTTTCATCGTTACTACACTCATTTGAATAGTAAAAAACATATTTGAAGTCACCGTAAAAAGTAAGATCTTGTTAGTACCTACTAAACCATACTTTCTTATTTTGTAAATAAAGGCAAACGTCCACAAAAGCCAAACCAAGATTGCTTCACCTCGTGCAGGTTGCAAGATTCAACACACATAAAATTGCAAGTTAAATACAATCTTTTAAAAAAAACCTTTGGTAATGGAACCCTAAATACCAAGTCACTAATGAAAATTGTATTGCGCAAGACTCAACAGTCCCAAATACGTCAGACACAAAGGCATTCATCATCTATTACATTGCAAAGAGAAATATTTGGACAAGGCGAAATTTTCAACTCAATTATAAAGCAGCATTTTATAGTACATACTTAAACTAGATTTTATTTTCCACCCAACTGCGTAGTGTTAATGTCGAGAATCTAGTGAACGAGTCTCATCTACAGTATGTACGATGTATTACATTATCTACTATCATTCCTTCGATACTAAAACGACTTATGAATCGATGAATTAAAAGTCTCTAGGACCTTTTGGTTCGTTCAAGTTTATTAAATTAATTCTATTCACATTTTGAGCCACGGATTTGCGAACTATGCACGGAATAGTAAATAATGTGAAATTATCCATGAAACGTATTTTGGAATGGCCTGAAGTATCATGTTTATAATCACGTTTAATGAACCACAATTCACAATATTATTCAATATGAACACGTTTAATAACGATGTGTAAGCAGGCCACAAGGGCACTACTATAAGATACCACTGTTGAGAAGAAGCGCTGAAAAAACTCAAATCACTCAACAAAAGCAGGCTACAACTGCATGCCACATTTATGAAAGTCGAAACATTACGTTTTACGATAACAACAGAACTCCAGCAATGGAAGACGCATACAATTCAATGCGAACGCAAATAGCTCACTTGGCACTGAATCATGGAACTCGCAACAACTGCGGCCGTGCGAGATGATGATTAATAATCAGGATTAGGACTTTTGGTAGCACACCGTAGTCCTAAAATCCGAGGACTAGTTAATTTCTATTATATATTTAAAAGTTACATTGCAAAAAATGTAAAATTATACAATACAAAAGTCCGCCAGTTCTGAAGCCGTCTGAGGCATCGTCCCCAGCTCGCCGCGGTTCCCCTTTGAATCGCGAGGCTCAGTCTTTGAGCGAAAGAGGAACACGCTCTGATATTACTTGATATTCCGATAAGTTTTTGTGATATTTCTTTTATAATTTTTGAGCAGCTAATTGACAACATTTCATTTTTGTAACAGGTGGAAATTAATATAGAGATCGAAAGAGCTTTGCGTCGTGTACCTACTACACCCTAAAAAATATTGGAATTTATTTTCTGCATGTAAATAAATATAAGAAAATACATAAAATAACCGAAATATACGACAACTATTCAGTTCAGATTAAGTAAATTAAGTAACCGACAAAAGCTGGTGGGCCTTTTTTTCCAAAAAAAAAACCGTATCCTTATTATGTCGATTATATTGAATGTCGTGATTTATGCAGTTTCATCGTTACTACACTCATTTGAATAGTAAAAAACATATTTGAAGTCACCGTAAAAAGTAAGATCTTGTTAGTACCTACTAAACCATCTTTCTTATTTTGTAAATAAAGGCAAACGTCCACAAAAGCCAAACCAAGATTGCTTCACCTCGAGCAGGTTGTAGGGTTTTCCAAAAAATCCCGAATCTTTGTTTCTTCCAGAACCTGGCGTTTTTGGGTTAATCCAGAATCAATAGCATTTTAAATCAGAGGAAGAAGAAAATAGTGTCCTAAAATGTCCGTTCTATTTGAATGTGAACACGTCTGAACATGACCTTTTTTATTTGCACGAGCGTTATGTAGTAGAAACTAAAATTTAAATTTCGGGACACTTTTTTATTTTTCACATCTCAAATTAGTGAGAAAAAGGGAACCGAAATTTTTTATCGAAAACACTCGGCCACAACGCCATGTGCACCGTGTCTGCGCGCCGCGGCCCGTATATCTTAAGGCGAAGGGATGGCTGAATGACATTGCTCGATTGAGATCCTCCCGCGCGCCATCTAGGCGGGACCAAGTTTAGTTGATGAGCGAATACGCTTAATCATTCATTGACCTGTTGCACACTTGACGGTCTAGATGTCGCTGTGACGGCTCGGCATTGATTGCCAACGAACTTTTCGTTGGCTTTCAATGTGTCTATTTACAGCAACTGTCTATTTACAATATACTTTGAAAATTACTCGATAGAATGAAATAACTTCAATCGTACCATGTTGATGAAATCTATGTACATCGAAGCAGGCTGAAACATAATAGCTACGATACGAGGAGTCGGGTTATACAGGGTGCAAACATATTTTAACCACAGATCTGGGCATATTTATTTAAGGCAGGAAAGGGTCAATATCCTTACGGAGTATATGAAAGACGACAAAGATAACGAAAGAATAGCCTTCTCAGTAAGGTGCAAGATGCTCGCGCGTAAGTTTGGAGGATGCTCCGAAGAGGTCAAGGTGACACTCTTCAGAGCATACTGCCAGAAAGCTTTTACACCAGCTACTTCTGGACAAACTTCACCAGGAAAACAATATGACACTGACGATCTGATAGGTACTACAAAATTCAAATGGGAGCATGGAAACACTTGAAACAAACTTCAAATCAAAACAGCCTGACTGACACCAGACCAAGGAATAGATTCATTCATTCGCTCACAGAATTCGTGGGTTCAAATTTTTTCAAATTAATATTTTATGTATTTTAAATCCCCTTCAAAAGTACTTTTTGTAATGTTTTCGGTTTTTTCTACTATCTTCCAATACTTCTTTATTTTTTATAATTCGTAGTTTTCAATTTCACAAAAAAAAAACATTTCTGTTTACGATCAATTGCCTGGTCAAAGTTGCGAGCAAATTCATTTATTGTTAAAACAGTAGGCGTTAAAGGTTAAATCTATAATAAACCAGCCTTTGGGATAAATAGAACTGGATAAAATAGGTAAAAGATATATAAGTACCCACTCCAAGTTTGGTTTAAAACGGTTTTGAATTTCCGGAGAAAAACGAGCCCAAACAAGATAAAAACTGTTACTTCAAAACGTATCTGAAGGAAAACCGTGCAAAAAAGTAATGTTTTTCGAACTGGAAGAAAACCTCGAGGATATGCTTGTTACGATACGTATAAGTATCGAAACTCAAAATGATGCGTTATAGCCACATTTCATGACCAAACGCAGCATGTTTTTGGGGTTTCACTATACCCTTCGCCTTAATCTTGCAAATAAGCCCAGTTATTTATGGTGTAGAATTCGTTCGTCGACTTTGAAACAATTCAACTTTATAATATAAAACGATATTTCCTTCGCTTCTGAGAAACATAATTTATCACACTAAGTGAGTTTATGTAAATGTTTGTTTCTTCTTCAGGCTCATATTGCTGCACCAATTTTGTCATTTTTTTGTATGAAGGTAGCTGACACCCTGTATTAACACATAGGCTACTTTTTATCCCGAAATAGTGTAGTTTTCCCGTAGGATGAGCGGGTAACACCGCGCGGCGTAGCTAAAACTATAAAAATAAGGGAACGTGCACAACTAAGGTGCTGCCAACTGGTGCCACTAATACGAATCTTTTACTTTGACATTGTCATTGACAGTGCTGCTACCTATAGTACTACTTGCACGTGCTCTTGCACAACGAAGGTGCTGCCAACTGGTGTCGCCAATCAGAATCATAAACCTTAGCAATATTACTTAAAATTGAGCCTCCCACGTTAACGAAGAAGTTTGATTTTTTCACAGCTTCAAGGAAATCTTTACGCGTTTTCGAGATAAAGGGTCTTGACAGACAGACAGACGGACCTATAAGGGTTCGGTTTTTTCCGATTGAGGTACGGAACCTAAAAAACATAAAATTGACAGTTTAACAGTGTTGCCAGCACGTGTGTGTGTGTTTTCTGTATACTGCAACACCTCATTATGTTTACAGCATTTTAGATTTTTGGCAGTTTCATGTCGTCATGTCCGTTGGAATGTCAACCTCATCTGTGTCAGTGGAGGACGACTACAGTTTCTTGCTAAGATTAACACATAGCCAATCGTTTCTTCTGCTACAATAAAAGACAAATTGTGCACATTTTTATAAGAAGCAATCATTTTGATTAAAAGAATCAGTATTAGGCGATATTATTCCTAAAAAAGCCGGCACCGCGGGTTCCGAACAATCAATGAAAGCATGGCAAATGGTGCAAGAACAAAATAGGTATAAAAACCTTTCCGGATCGATTTGCTCGGCAATAATTTTGCATAATAAAGTTAAAACGGCCATATAAAAAAAGGCAAACGTCCTAAACAACCAAAACGGAAGAAAAACGACTTTTTAGTTGCCTCAAATAGCTTTTGGCGTTTTCGGAAGAAAAATACACTTCAACTTTTTTATTAAAAAAAAAAAAAGGCGGCAATCGAAGAACTTAGTTTTGACATACGATGGCTAATAAAACATATTTCATTTTTCAATTTTTGTCTGACCATAAACTATGCACGTCCTGATTTTTTATCAATAAAGTCAATATTCCCGTCCATTTTTGAGAAAATATCATTTATTGGTTTCTCACTGTTACCTAAGTTTTAAAATTGGATTTGAGTTAACATTCTTATTGAAACTCAAACTTGCCGCTGGTTGCCCAATGCCCGGTGTTGACCCAATAAAAATGTTACTGTAACAGACCGGGCAATCTATTTCTATCAATCAAACTAACAGCCGTCTAAAACAAATGTGAAAGAGTCACAGCCAGGGCTTCGTCCAATTAACGGTGTTTTGTGCGTACATCTACATACTTTTAGGTATATAGATGTTGCAGTGGCGCAGATAGTAAAGACCTACCTTCTGAGCCGGGCGGTCCCGGGTTCGAATCCCGCCCAGGGCCAATATTTGTGTGATGAACTCGAATATTTGTGCTTGGGTCATGGTTGTTCTATACATGTATTTAAGTATATTAATCTATCTATATAAGTATGTATATCGTCGTCTAGTACCCATAACACAAGCCTTCTTGAGCTTAATTTGGGACAAGATCGATTTGTGTGAGGTTGTCTGATATTTATTTCATAAATTCACGGCAGATGACAAAATTGCTACCGAGTTTTGTTATTTCACTAAACAGATCTAGAGATTTGATCAAATCGCTAGACTAGTTTAGTAAAATGACGAAATAGGATTGGTAACTTTTGTGCTGCCATTTTAAAATTTCAGGGATTTGATCAAATCTCCAAACTTGTTTAGTGAAATGACAAAACAAGTTAGTAGTCTCAACTCTCAACTTGCATTGGCATTTCCCTAGGCAAAGTCGGTGATTTGGTCAAATCTCTAAACCAGCTTAGTGAAATGACAAAATATCATATGGCAATCTGACGACGAGGTTGGCTCAGTTTGTAGTGCAGCTTCTTATTGAGCCGATGGTCCTGGGTTCGAATCACAGCAAGGACAAGTATTTGTGTGATGAACTCGAATATTTATTCATGGGTCATGGATGTTATTTATATGTAGGTACGCGTATTTATAAATATTACAAGCATTGCTTAGTTTGGTCGATTAGTGTAAGGTTATCCCATAATATTTATTTATATAGTACATATATATGTTCCTATTTTAAATATACTTACCTCGAAGAAACCCGCATTGTTTGTTTGTATTTTAGTTTTACAGTGCTTTTATTTAACTGTACTTAATGCTATTACTTGTATACTATGCAAAAATTATTACCACTTTTTCACAAAAAAATAAAAACGTTCTTTTTTAATAGAAGCTTTTCTTTATACAAACGGCGATATTGTTTCGGTGGAATCGAAAAAATATTCATAAAAAATAACCAACTTCATACGGGAGGAAATTATATTTCCGGGAACAACTGAACGACTAACTGAAAAAAAACACCGAAATAAATACCTATAATATTTGAGGAGCTTTCGGATATGGTCTCCCTACTCTCGAACAAAAAAAATCCAAATCGGTCTATAAATGACGGAGTCTTAGGATAACACACATCAAACGCTTTTTTAGGGTTCCGTACCCAAAGGGTAAAAACGGGACCCTATTACTGACACTTCGCTGTCCATCCGTCCGTCCGTCCGTCTGTCACCAGGCTGTATCTCAAGAACGGTGACAGCTATTAGACAGTTGAAATTTTCACAGATGATGTATTTCTATTGCCGCTATAATAACAAATACTAATAAAAATAAAATAAATATTTAAGCGGGGCTCCCATACAACAAACTTGTTATAGATTATGTACGGAACCCTTCATGCGCGAGTCGGACTCGCACTTGCCCAATTTTTTAAGTCAGCTAAGAAAATTAAAACAGTTACAAAGAATGAAGACATTATAAACACGTTGATTTAATTGCTGCGCTCCTTTTCTAGAGATTTTCACAATCGGAAGTAAAAAGGAAATCCGATTAATACATATATACTTAAGTTCTTACCTCAAGCAAGATTAAGAAGCCAGCCCATTAGTTCCGAAAGGCTCAGCCGGATCATCCAAACCTTCATTAAAATTTAAAGGAACAATTACGGAAAATCTATCTATCATCACTCAATTTACGACACGTCTACACTGAGTCCACGTTTAACATTACACCGTTTATAAGATTAAAAAATAATTGATCTTACTTTATTGATAAAAAAGAAAAAACAGTGAGTTATATGCTTTAAAGAAGATATACGAAAACGCATTCCATTTTGCGCAACTTTAGTTAAAACATCAACCATTAACTAAACACAATCACTAATAACATCTCAATTCAAAACAAACATTCCAAATTTAAATGCGTCTAAACCACAAAATCCAACCGTTACTTCCGCACTTTCATTTGTTTACGGGGTTCAACTGTTCTTTCCGAACTTTCATTTGTTTTTTACGAAGTTTGACGAGTCGTGTCGAGTGAGCCTGGGCGGCTAGGGCGGGCGTGCGGGCTAGGCGGGCGGCCGCCGTGAACTGAGGTGAAGCAAAGCTCGTCAGTTTTGCGCGTCACTTCAGCTTGCACTTGTGACCTTTTGTGAAGTATTATTAATGATTACGATTAGTGGTTGGTGGTAAAGATTGTGCAACCTGTGTGCAAATTGCACTATTGTTGTCTTCAGCTGTTTTTTATTTACGCCAGTTTTAAGACAAATAGGCTAGCTCTGATCTTGACGCAGCTTGTGTTCTAAGCAAAGTAAACTGTTTAAATACATTGTTTTATTCTTAAAATGTTAAAATGTTATTTAAATGGATTATATATCGCGTATATTAATTATTTTAGCCTCCCTGATGAAAAGCTACCTCAACTCTCATGGCTAAGTATACCTATAAAGGCGATATCTCATAGTACACTGGAAATAGCTCCCATAGTTTTAGAGAGACGAATTGCCAAGTTTACTTGTTTATTAAAACTTGTAAAACTGCCGTAAATGTAGTTTCTTAATACCCAACATTTGGCACGATCGGTCAGACTAGGTGACGCGAAAGTTTTGATAGTATTGTTTGTATAATATTGAATAGAATCAATGTTGATCCTGTTTTCGTGGTGATGGTGATACTACATTTCTCGGAACATTTTGATGAGGTTCTCAATCCACCTGGTCATGGAGCTGATATTACATATATCAACTCCCTACCAACCCTGAGTTTGTCACCGGAGCTCGATGACCCACCATCTTTTGTCGAGTTTCATGCTGCGGTCAGTCGTCTCAAAAACGGAAAAGCTGCAGGTGCAGACAGTCTACCAGCTGAACTATATAAACACGGAGGTTCTTGTGTTCAAAATAGACTTTTTGAGTTAATTCTGCGAGTTTGGGATAGTGGTATAATTCCTCAGGCTTGGAAGGACGCCACTATTTGCAAGCTTTACAAAGGGAAAGGTGACATTTCCGATTGCGGATCATACAGGGGTATCTCTCTACTCAGTGCGGCTGGAAAAATCCTGGCCCATATCATAAATCGTCGCTTGACAGTGCTCGCAGAGCGCATCCTACCAGAGAGCCAGTGCGGTTTCCGCCCAAGTAGAGGGACGGTCGACGCTATCTTCATTGTCAAACAATTGCAGGAAAAGTCGCTCGAACAGCATCGACCTCTGAATATGTGTTTTGTTGACTTAGAGAAAGCGTTCGATCGTGTGCCGAGATCTGCTCTGTGGATCGTGTTGGCGAAAGCCGGATGTCCTGAGAAGTTCGTTAACTTAGTGCGTCAATTTCACGATGGCATGATGGCCAGGGTACAGCATGAAAACGACTTCACAGAACAATTCATGGTGACTAGCGGCGTCAAGCAAGGGTGCGTGATGGCTCCAACTCTTTTTGCTCTTTATTTTGCTGCCGTACTGAGAGATTCGTATGGCGACGGTTCCGGGCAGATTTGCCTAAGTGTCAGGACAGACAAGGGCGTGTTCGATCTGAACCGTTTTAGAGCTAAAAGATCGGTACATGAGCTCTCTATCGTGGACGCCCTTTACGCCGATGATGTCTGTTTAATGGCAGATGACGTCAGCAGCTTACAACAATTTCTTAACCGGCTTGAGGACTCGTGTCAGAGATTTGGTCTGATCATTAGCGTAGCAAAGACACAAGTGCTCAAACAACCCGTACGTGGTTCCACGCCAGATCCAGCACGTATTACTCTGGGCGGTAGAGCGCTTGAGGAAGTAACATCCTTTCGGTATCTCGGTAGCTTTATTCGCGCCGACAATCGCCTTGAAACTGAAATATCCTCGCGAATTGCAAAAGCTGCAGCGTCCTTCGGAATGCTTCGGAAAAGAGTATGGGACTCACATGATCTCAAACTCCACACAAAGATTGCTGTGTACAAAGCAGTTATCTTACCAATTCTGCTGTACGCGACTGAGACATGGTGTCTCTACAGAGGCGACATTAAACGTCTTGATACTTTTCACCTGAGGTGCTTGCGTTCGATACTTCGCCTTAAGTGGCAGGACCGAGTATCGAACACTGAAGTATTAAGACGGTCAAATCTTGGCGGTATGGAGTCCCTGCTCATGAAAGGTCAGCTGAGATGGTGCGGGCATCTCGTGCGCATGGATGATACCAGACTACCTAAGGCTTTGTTTTATTCGCAGATAAAGGAAGGTAAGCGTATGCCAGGAGGTCAGCTCCTGCGATATAAGGACGTCATCAAACGCCATTTTACCGCATGCAACATCCCATGCGATAGTTGGGAAGACCTTGCACAACAGAGAGGGGTATGGCGCAGCTCTGTTCAGAAGGCGGTCGCTGTTTTTGAGGAGCGTCGCTTGCAAGACCTCGACGCAAAACGCCTTAACATAAATACTCGTCCAAAGCCTTCCTATACATATACCTACAACAACAAGGGTGAGTTGCATTGCGCGCCGTGCAACAGAACCTTTAAAACCAAATTTGGTTTTGCAAGCCATATTCGGGCACATGATCGCCGCTCGTGAAGGTCATGGAGCCAGGTTCGCCATTGACGGACACGTCAAGGAGGACATCATCATCATCATCACATTTCTTATTTATGATATAGATTAAAAGGATAAATAAGAGCTTATAACTTCATGCAATCCAATATAAAGTAAAATAAAGGCTAATGCGCCATTTTAAACAGAAAATATTGTTGATTGTCTCTCATTATTATGTTACAAATTTTAGGTTAATTGCATAACAGATCTAACGTTACACACGAAGAGATTTGGTTGTATGTTTTTTTTAGTTGATATTATGTACTACAATATAGTATTTACATACATACATAAACATAGCTAGGTAATTTGGTAACTCTGTAGACGTTTGTTCTGTCTCGTCATGCACGTGTCTGTCCTACAAAACAGTTTACGATGGAAGAGTTGCCATTTTTCAGCCGTCCCGGGCGCATAAAGGCGCCATAAAAAATGGCCTGCAAAGACAAGAGACAAAGTTAGTTCTGTTAACAATGTTGTTGGGAATACATATTCAACGTTTTACAAAAGCTAAGGTTCTGGTGTAAATAATATTTGTGTGATGAACTCGAATATTTGTACTTGGCTCATGGATGTTATCCTTTATACGTATTTATATATTACAAATATATATCGTCGTCTAGTACCCATAGTACAAGCTTTGCTTTGTTTGGGACTAGGTCGGTTTGCGTAAGATTGTCCCTTAATATGTCTGATACTCACGGGAGATTTCTATATAAAAATTGGGCAAGTGCGAGTCCGACTCGCGCATGAAGGGTTCCGTACCATAATCTATAACAAGTTTGTTGTAGACTTCACAGAGGTACGAAAACCTAAAAACTGATCAAGTGCGAGTCAGACTCGCGCACCGAGGGTTCCGTACAAACACATTCCATCCTTAAGTCGTTAAGTTAAGTATGCACCTGGTATGTATAACGCCCCATACAAATGAGGTGCAAAGTTAACGCAACCAATTCCGTTTGTTGTATGGGAGCCCCCCTTAAATATTTATTTTATTTTATTTTTAGTATTTGTTGTTATAGCGGCAATAGAAATACATCATCTGTGAAAATTTCAACTGTCTAGCTATCACCGTTCTTGAGATACAGCCTGGTGACAGACGGACGGACGGACGGACGGACGGACAGCGAAGTCTCAGTAATAGGGTCCCGTTTTTACCCTTTGGGTACGGAACCCTAAAAAAGAAGTAACTACAACTCAAATTTTAGATGTTGTTTTCATACTTCTTATTCTCTACTATTCATAAGTTCCTATAGATGAACGGAAGGCTTATAGATGGCAGTAACCGATAATGTACAGTTAAGGAAATTACACTCGTACCTTTTTCGTTTTGTGACAATAAGGTACGCGTTTCGGTTTCCGTTACTGTACAATGTACATTAGAAAAAAATCACAAAACATATAAGTATAAAATCACTAAAAAGTATAAATAAAATAGATACTTAGTAGGTACTCGCGAACATCGTCCACGCGGAAGTTAAATTGGGTTATGACTTTTTGTTCCTTCATATTTAGGTAAAACGTATTCTATAAGAATTTGAGGATAGGGCCCGTTTATTTAAATTGTTACACTCAGTCCAGGACAACAACGCATACAATGTATTTTGTATGTTATAGATACATACAAATATACAAAAAAAAAACATTCAGTGACTTAAAAAAGTGAAGTAAAGTGCTTATAGTGAAAAATAGATTAATGCCAAATTAATATTATAACTAGAAAAAATTAAAGCAAGGTGAGTCGGGGCTATTGTAGCTATGGGGTTATTGTATCTTCTTACCATTATAATGGTCTGTGTATATATAGGATTATGTATATATACCATTGGTCTGTGTATCCTATATATACACAGACCATTATAATGGTCACAGACCATTATAATGGTAATTAGATACAATAACCCCATAGCTACAATAGCCCCGACTCACCTCATATGAAATTCGGGCAAACGATGAAGAACCCAATCGAATAGTAGGCTACTCTCACTTTTCGTTTTAAGAATAAGAATACTCCAATCAATTTTCGTTGAGCCGTTCCCAACGGCTTGACATTCTCGAGACTAACAAAATGTAATTTAAAGTTGGAAAACATACTTTATCCCAAAAACTTTCCGTACTTTTAAATGGGCTTAACTTGAAACTTTTAAACTATTATCACGAGAGCACTCATGAATTACTCATTATTTTCTTTGTTTGAGCCTTTAAGGAGCTTCGGAGAGATAATAAAAAAGTTCTGTTTTAGTGTAAACTTTTATATGAATTGTGGTTTTTAGGAGATGTGACAGAGTAAAAATCTTGTTCGTTCTATATGAGTTCATTAATTCAATTGAAAAAGGAGCAGGTTCTTTGTTCGACTGTACGTATTTTTTGCCAAATATAATCCGTTCTTGCACGGATTAGGTAATTGAGTCACCATTTAAATTCTGCACCAAACCTCACGTAAACTTCTGTTTCTTACAATAATACTAGTACCTATTATTTAACCAAATATTAGGCGTAGACTCAATGCGTTTTATGTATGTTGATAGTACTGACTTCAAAAGATGATTCAATGTAATCCTTACATTTTTAACTTCTTGGTTTATTTTTGAAGGCAGTTTTTTTTTAATGAAGTTTAATGTCTCTGATTTGGGGGCTCACAAATTAACGATTATTATGACTTATATTTTAAGGGATTGAAAAAATGTATTAGGTACCTATGTACCTCTACATTTTAATACACAGTAGCAGACGGCTGAAACACTTTTGGTTTTTCCCCGAATACTTATCACCAAAAGTTCCTATCAGATAAATAAATAAATATTAAGCGACAATCTTACACAAATCGACCTTGTCCCAAACTAAGCAATACTTGTACGGGTACTAGACGACAATACAGGTAGGTACTTAATATAAGTACAACTACTCATACATACACAATTAGAATTAAAATTAAAAGTAAATATTTACTCATATAGATAACATCTGTGACAAATATTCGAGTTTATGACATAAATATTTTCCCTGACCGGGATTCGAACCCAGGACACACGGCTCAGTAGGTAGCGGAACTACAAACTGCGCCCACCGCGTCGTCAAAAGATTCATACATAGCTTAATTTTGTTCGTACAAAATATGTTGATGGTTAACGACGGAAAGTTTGCCGATAAGATAAGATAACAAGCGGTTCGTTAGCGTGCTGAGGCATTGAGCAAATTTCTCAATTCTTATAAAAAAAGGGTCTAACAGCCTTTGTGATGCTACAGACTTAATCTCTTTTTCATTTGGATCACAGATTTGCTCGTAGACGACGCTGTAATAAGGCTTTGCTGATTTTTACAAGTTTTTTTGATGACAGATATGCTTAGTGAGGAGTAGGACTGTCATCATCATAATCATTATCATCAGCCCGGAGTCGTCCACTGCTGGACATAGGCCTTCCCCAGTTCGCGCCACCATACCCGATCCTCAGCTTTCCGCATCCGTAAGACTGTATGATGTTAATATTTAGAGGAGTAACTATGATGGAAACGCTGTAGAAATAAAAATATTAAGACTGCGCCGAGCGTTAGCGACTGAACCAAAGAGCGCGGGGAATGCGTATTTAGATCGGCGCGCGGCCGCCATATTAAAAATGTATGGAGAATTAAAAGCACTTTTTGATAAATCTGGACCTTTAATACCAAACAATAATTGAAATATTTGATGCGGAAAAATTGTAATGTAAACATTCATCTTTTTTTGAACTGATAATCAGAATAGATTTCTGTTGTTAAAGTATAAAAAAAAACTTAACGCCTGCTTACGATTTTACAATGTTGACGTTGTACGTTGTCTACTTAACACTTTCGCTACCAGGAACCCGCCTGGTAGGCACTCGTAATCATTGCTCAGATGCCGGTCAAGCTCGCCTACGTATTTTTTCTACCCACCTAGCGGGCTCTCGGTTTCTGGGGTAGGGTTAAATTTTATATCTGGTTGCGAAAGTGTTAACGGCAACTGCCTATTTTTCACATTTCGCTCGGCGCAGTCTTAATTTAATAATTGAAAATATGACATACGACTTTTTGACGGCAAACGACACTGACACCAAACATTATAAACAAAATGGATAGGTATCAAATAATTTAAAAGCTGTCTATATAAACTATCTACTTACAAATAGGTGGCATCTCAGCCACTCACCAACAGATAGGTATCAGGTTGAGGCAGTTTTGCTTTTGTTTTGATATGTAAGAGTGAACTATGGTGCTGATAATAATAAAACCAAGTAATAACAACGTAAGAATGCCTCTAGCTCGAATATCCAAATATTTTATCAGATTATTATTTTCCGGGCAGCTAAAATAAAAACTGAACATTTAATTACTAAGTATCTAAAATAATTAACTTGGTAGCTAAATAAAATTATAACTACGCAGCTAAATTGTTATACAATAATTAAATATGTCTCGCGAAAGTTTTAAGATTACTCAGTTAAAATAAGATGTTAACTAATTTAGCTGCCAAGCTTTGATTTTTGTAGGTTTGGTTAGGTTAGATTTATTTTTTAGATGTCCGGTTACATAAATGCCTATTTCGGGAATGAATGAACGCCTTGACCCCCCATCACATCGGCAAAGTAGAAATATACCTATCAGTAAATTTCGTACAGATGCACTAGGGAACGTTAAACAAGTCTTCACACACATTTACACACACACACACACATTTACATTTAGTTTACGTTAGCAGACGTTACTGCTTTAATAAAAATAAGTTAAACAAGTCCTGAATGTTCCCATTTCGAAATGGATTTCGTAATTTATCTTCCAGACTGTAACTATTTCAAACGTAGCAAGATTGCAAGAACCATAAAAGCAACGCTGAAATATTACAGCGAGTGACGCGGACGATCGCTCAGGGCACCAAAATTTAAAGAGTTGTCTATCTTTGATTATTTCTCATTTTAAGGGTTTCGTACTTCAATTAGTATAAATGAATGAAACCCTTATTTCCATATCCATATCCATAGTATATCGGTTTATTATTTATTTATTTAAACTTGATTGCACAAAACAAAAGTCAGTACAAATGGCGGACTTAATGCCAAATGGCATTCTCTACCAGTCAACCATAGGGCCAAACAGAGATACTAGAAGTGGGTGCAAATCAGAAATCTGATGGTACAGAGAGGATCTAGAGTACAAGTAAATACAAAATATTATATTACTGTTTATACAAAAATACATATACCTACATTTACACACTATAATATAATATATATACAGATATATACATAATATAATATTCAGTATTAATTTATTCAGTATTAGTCATACCTACATTGTCAACAAGTGTAGTACATTCAGCAATAGTACCTACTTATTTTCGTCTCCACGCAATGAAAACATGATATAGCTCGTCCTTTCTAGAACTCAGGGAAAAGTATTATTAAGTTTAAATAGTTGTTAGAAATTATCAATACCTATTACACAATTTTATACAGAATTTTATTAATAGCATAGATAAGTTTTCCCTTCTAGCCAATTGTTGGCAATGCCCGTGGCAACTTGTCAGTGACAAGTGCGTTGTTACCGACATTTCATACTGAGGGTGCGGTCGCGCGTGGTGTATCTGGCTGAATGACAAATTCCGTGGTCCCTCGACGGGAAACGACCTTTTGATGGATTTGTAGTAAGAAAAGAGAAGATAAGAATTTAAATTATACCTAGGTTATTTATATACTTCATTGTAAAATGTGGAAGGAAAAAGGGTTAGATTAGGTAGTTCTTTAATTACTAGTCAGAACACAAAGGATTTTTGTACCCGGGTTAATTTTACATCACTATCAAAATTTTTATCTATACTTACTAATATATAGAAAAAAAAATTAAAAATATAAACAGACAATCTTACACAAATCGACCTAGCCCCGAACTAAGCAATGCTAGTACTATGGGTTAGTACCCATAGTACAAGCACGACGAGGATATAAATAATATAAATACAAATATTTGGCGACGCGTTTGGCTCGGTTTGTAGACACCTGCCTACTGAGCCGGCGGTCCCGGGTTCGAATCCCGGCCATGGCAAATATTTGTGTGATGAACTCGAATATTTGTGCTTGGGTCATGGTTTTTCTATATATTTATCTATACATATAAGTACGTATATCGTCGTCTAGTACCCATAACACAAGCCTTCTTGAGCTTAATTTGGGACTAGATCGATTTGTGTGAGGTTGTCCGATATTTATTTATTTAAATATACACCACACGAATATTTGTTCTTGCCAGGATTCAAACATTTCAAACCCAAGACCGCTGGCTCAGTAGGCTGCTGCACTAATGCGTCGTCAAAAGTTTTGTGAGCGATGTTTTTTTTAATAAAATTGTCTATATAATTGTTTATGTAACATTACGAAGGTTAACGTCCATGAATTAATCACTTTGTTGTTTTGTTTAAGAAGACAGAAACAATACTAGCACAAGCATTAACGGAATTGGCGCCCAATTATTCCCTATCCTTAAACAAATAATCCGGGAGGTGTCTAATAAAGTATCCATTAGTCTGATTCGAGATCGGGAACAAAGACTTTGTTCCTGAAAATCCGGAGGAAGGAATAGGGAACTTGTATGATTATTATTTTTAATCAATTCTGTACACTCTGTGCTACTGTCACATACCAAAAACAAAAAGTTAAAATACGCAGAAATAATTTTATTTAATCGTTATGTAAAGGTTATGTAGCTTAAGAGGCCTTATTCCTTTTAAAAATTTTTTTTTTCGTATTATGACAAATATATTAATAACTTCAACCAACTTTTTGAAGTGAATAATCCCTTTTCCCGAGTTCTAGGTAGTAACATAGCTATTCCATGCTTTCATTGCGTGCAGTCGAAAATAAGTTGTAAAAACGAATTTTCCGCGTGAATTTTGTCAATTTCGAGTAGTTTTTGAAACAAAAATTATCAATGAAAAATTCAAACTGTAGGTTTCAAATATATACCAATAACTCCCAATAGCCCTGTTCTAGGTAGTAACATCGATAATATGTTACGAAACATGTTTGATCATAGAGAAAAATGGCTAAAACAATCAGCATTTTAAAGGAATAAGGCCTCTTAATATAAACGTCACTTCATAAGAACACTAAACGAAAAACCATCCTTCCATATCCATATTAATATTAACTTTAAGAAAGCAATTTTCGCCTATTACCACATTATACATATTTTGTAATGTTCACATTGTTGAATAGCGACCAATTCAAGGAGTGACGGCACTTGGTGTTTCTAATTATGAAACTTTTAATTAAAATATCTCGCAAAAAGGCAATAAATATTCCAGTAACGCATGTTTAATGAATACCATTTTTTAATTATCAATATGATTTCTCGATATAATGTTTGTGCAAGTTCCCCATTCGAAAAGTTTTTGAGCTACGTGACAAAACGTCGGTTCGGTCTTTAATCTCGCTTCCGCCTAATGAAAGCTTTGCACAATAAATAATCTTAGTAAATACGAAGGAATTGTTTATTTATTACAGCAAACACCGCCTTTACTCTGTTTTTAGAGGTCCGTAAAATCGAAACCCGTTGCAAGACCAATTTTAGGGTTCCGTACCTCAAATGTAACACTTATAGAAACTCTTTGTTGTCGATTTGTCTGTCTATCAGTCAAGACCCTTCATTTCAGGAATGCGTAAAGGCACCGACTTGAAATAAAATCACATACTTACTTAGGTCTACAGTCCCTTGAAGGTATCAAAAAACTAAACTTCTAAGTTAACCGTGGTCAACGCAAAATAAAGGTTCAACCGTTTAATGCCGCAAAAATAGTATATTGTGTCATAAAAGGGTAGTAAGTAGGGGATTACTAACGAAGGACTATTAGAAGCCCGACGCCGAAGGCGGAGGGCTTTTTATATCCTGAGTTTGTAAACCCCTTACTACCCGCCATACACAGAATATTTTTCATCACATTTGGGAGTATATAACAAATAAATAAGTAAAAAATTAACATTAAACGATAACGATTGACAACTAACTTTTTCTGTATATATTTTTTTAATTAACTATAAGCACTGGCAAAACGGCCATCAGCTTAAAACAGAAAACAAATGTACACAGAATCTTACTATCTATCATTAAACAAATAACAATTAACAATATTATGCAGCAATAATTAACACCGTAATATTATAAAACTTAAATACGAACAGTAATTTTGTTACAAAAGTAAAAAGTATCTAACCATTAATATTTAACTCTTTTTCTTTTTTTTTTGTGTCGTCTACCACAGATAATGCTAAGAACTGCGTTTAGTTTAGAAACTTGACAGGCTATACTGCCAGATTGTAACGATAATTCAAAATTAAATTTAATAAAACAATTGCAAAATACACTTAAATAATGCTATATTTTTAAAACTAAAACCATAACTCCCTCGGGATTATAACAATTTATAACTCCGGCGGGAACTATATGGGCCTTTGTCCTTCAGTACACCTGCATGTAATACCATCTTTTACGAGCAAATGTGATGAAAAACAGGGAATCAAAATTTATAGGGTATTTTCCGTTGGCCTAGAACTATGAAATGTGGCAAGTAAGTAAATACTACAAGTATAGAGAAAAATCTGAAAACTATACATTTGTAAATAAATCCTAAAAATAAATAGTCTTTATTTAAAGTACGTAATCAATCATCGAGGCTAACCAACTGTATACATTTGCACGGTGGGCGAGTCCGACTCACACTTGTCCGGTTTTTTTCTATATCAGCGTGTTAAACCGACTAAAAAAGTGAGACTTTTCTGTCATTTAAGACCTAACTTTGAAAATGATTTTTGATTAGAAATTTTGTCTCTTACCATTCTTATTAGAATTGAAATCTGCTGACGAGATCCGTGGTGAAGAAGCCATTTTCAATTTCCGTTGACGTACCTACGGAACTTCGGACTTTTCCATATAAATTCATGCACGTTACATCTGAACAAATTACACAAATCAACCTAGTCCCAAACTAAGCAAAGCTTGTACTATGGGTACTAGACGACTATATATATTAGATAGCATCCATGACTCAGGAACAAATATTTGCCCTGGCCGGGATTCGAACCCAGGACCGCCGGCTCAGTAGGCAGATGCACTAAAAACGACCACAGATGTAACACGCTCAAATTCAAATAAATTCAAACAAAAAAAATAATGTCCCAACCGAACATAGCTAAGAATCATCTAGAGACAAGGCTTTTGATTAAAAAAACCTGGATTGAAATCGGACCATATGTATGGGAGCTATGATGCAACAGACAAATAAATAAAAATAAATATTAAGTCTGTACTATGGGTACTAGACGACGATATTCATACGAGAATATACGAGTTCATTACACAAATATTTGCCCCGGCCGGGATTCGAACCCGGGACCGCCGGCTCAGTAGGCCGCGCGGTATCTGCAAACTGCGCCAACCGCGTCGTCAACAAAGTTACACATACATACAGATACATAAGTGAAACTTATAACACCCCTCTTTTTTGTCGGGAGCTAGCCTTTATAAAAGCTAATTTGATGTACATACATTTATTTAGCTGTGCATAATGAAACAAACATTAAACAAACTTCACCCATACATAGCGGACGGAAGGCAAACAAAACTTTGCGATGCCAATAGTTTGTCCTTAGTTTATAGGTCACTTCGAACGAGGAGCGCTGCGTGCTGATCCGGCGTCAAAGAATACAGGTTTAATATTCAAATACAAGCTTTTATTTTCTTTTTCTTATGTATGATATACATAGGGGGCAAAGGAGCAAACGGATCGCCTGAGGGAAAGGGTTTACTGTCGACAAGAGTCACAATCACAAGTGCGTTGCCGGCCTTTCAGGTGGAAGTACGCTGGTTGCTTGGAGGTTTGAAGGTCCAGAAATACCGCAAGCGACAATTCATTCCACAATGTAATTTCGAGGCAGGTAATTTCTAGAATAACGTACAGGTCTGGACTGTCAACGTCGTTCTTATTCACTTTTCCACACGTTTTCACACACACTAGTTTTAACTGTTACACATCGTGAACTAGCTTTTCCGCTAAAGTTTTAAGTATAACGCATATATTTTCGACTGGTCCGGTATCTGTCCGGTATCCGTCTCATCTGTCTGTTGTCTCTAAATCTGTTTGCGTGTGCTTGTAATTGTCATTTATGTAGTGATACCACGTTTCTTGTTTTATAAATTCAAAGGATAAATAAGGATAAATATCGGTCCATGGTCGATATATTGGTCGGCCGGGAGCTTGTAGGGCGGAAATCGGCGCGAAACGTGAGAATCTTGTCGTTGAACTGGACCAGGTTCTGGACCTCATTAGCAAATGGGGCTCTGTTAACCTGGTTGAGTTCAACGCCAAGAAAATCCAGGTGTGTGCGTTCTCTACCAAGACGTCTTCATTTCTCCCTACCCCTAGTCTCCAGAGCACTCCTCTTGGTTTGCGTGATAGCTTGAATATGCTAGGCATGGATATCCGCTGCAATCTTAACCAAAACGAATACATCGAGTCACTGATTACCACAGCTTCCAAAAAACTGGGGATCCTGAACAGGGTGCGACGGTTCTTCACGCCGGACCAGCTTTGCCTTCTTTATAAGACTCAAGTTCGGTCGTGCGTTGAGTACTGCTCGCATCTTTGGCATGGCTCCGCCCAATATCTACTCGATGCTCTTGACAGATTGCAGCGTCGGGCGGTCCGCATCATCGGTGACGAGAAAAGTACCAGATTCCTCGACCCCTTCAATTAAGTAGGGACATTGGGTCGCTGAGCGTTTTCTATCGCCTATGCCAAGGCGAGTGTTCTGAAGAGTTATTTTCTCTTATCCCACCCTCCCCTTTCCGTCATAGAACCACACGTGCCAGTTTGCGATGTCATCGCCTCACCGTGGAGAATATTCCAACACGCACCAAGAAGTTTGGCAATTCCTTGATCTGCCGAACTATTAAAATATGGAACTCCTTTCCGGCTCATGTGTTTCCTCCTTCTTATAACTTGGGACCCTTCAAACGAAGCGTGAAGAAGCATCTCTCGGGCCAGCATGGCAGTGTCAACTGACTTGGCACCGTTGGTTTCTCGTCAGTTGCCATTGCGACTTGGGCTCCCCTTTTTACTTACCATCAGGCGAAGTGGAGCCACTATGTTGTGCCGTTAAAAAAAAAAAAGAAGCTAAAATATTATTATACCCCTCTTTTTTCGTCAGGGGTTAAAATCGAAAGAATTAGCTTAAGTGTATTTGTCGTCGTCTCAATGCGATCTTCGGATGTTTGCATTCACTTCAATGGCTTATTGATTCGCTCTGATAGATTGGGGTTACGGGGTAAATGTATTTGCAGGTTGAGACAAATTTAAAGGCAATACACGTAGTTACCTATATTAAGGAATATAGTACAAATAGAGTTGTTGCGCTCCGTCCTGCTCTAAATCGAGTAATTCGTCGTGCTTTCGAATGTTGTAGGTAATCCGTACAATTAGTTGCAGCAGTCATCTAAAGGAAGACTAGTCCCTATTAGTTTACTTACCCTAAAACCTACGTTACATATTCGCTGCGTTTGTTTGTTCTTTTAGAAAATAAATACCTTAACCTTTTTTAGAAATAACCTATAAAAAAAACACCCTCGACACAAAGTAGCTGGTCATCATGAGAGCCTCATTCAATGAGTGATATAGAAAATGCTACTAAAACTGAACAAAACACCAATAATTGGAATTCTTAGCTTGAATATTGGCTAAGATCTTACCTCTTGTTCCAATTAAAGCTAAATATAAAGAAAATACCTCTTATAGATAACAAGGCCCTATTTTCAGGCTTCCATAAAAGTGAAATTTGTGTGCATCTTTATACTAAGTAATAACCTCTCAACGTGTCCTTGTGGCAACCCGAACAATGGGACGTTTTACTGAACACTGTCACAAATAAAGTTAATGGGTCTTTCCAATAGTATTTCATTTGGGTACTTTATTACATTTACATTTATACATCACATGAAGTCTAATTTTAACTGCCCTAGAAATCTAATATCTGTATATCAGCCACAGACGTCCGCTGATGAACATATGCCTCTCATATAGCTCGCCACAAAGTGCGATCCCGTGTAGACCGCATTCATTAACTCCCCCCTACCCTCACGAGATCATCCGTCCATTTAGTCGGAGACCGTCCCACGCTACGCTTTTCCATACATGGTCACCCCTCTGGGACTTTACTGCCCCAACGGCAATCCATTCTCCGGGCTACATGGCCTGCCCATTGCCACTTCAACCGTGCAATCCTGTGACCTATGTCGGTTACCTTGGCTTTTCTACGGATATCCTCATTTCTGATTCTATCACGCAAAGAAATGTAATAAGTATAGAACTCTGAATATTTACCAAGCGATTTTAGTACGGGAAGATAATAAAGATGTATTTTCTAGCAAAATAAATGAAGCTAAATTTTATTCACCACAGAAAGCATATGAAGGTATATTTTTCCGTATCTCTGTTTATCCAGAACAAGAGTCAACACGGAAGATATATCTAAAAATCCGCAAACATGGCCCCTAAATGAAGGATTTTGCATGGATTTGTTTTCAATTACCTCTGAAAATTGTATTTTCCACGACCTGAAAAGACGAACCAACGTGAAAATCCGTCCTACCGTAAATTATCTGTACAGTCGTCAACAAATGTGTATTTTTTTGTACATCTATAATGGTTTTTATTTGTACCTCCTTTCTGTGGAAAAGTGTCTTCGCTAATTTTGACAATTAAATACGTATGAACCAGCAGGCACAATCATTTAGTTCTTAAACCAACCTAGTCAGGTTAGGGTCATAACATCCAATATGGGTTAAATTTGAATGACTATATGACTTATTACGGGTGTTAAAAGAAGGGATGTCTGCAATTTATCTGCTTAGCCCAGTGGTTGACTGGTAGAGAATGCCCTATGGCATTAAGTCCGCCTTTTGTACGACAAGTTCTTTCTTTTGTGCAATAAAGAACAAATAAATAAATGTATTCATAATTTTCTAATTTAACTTGTACTATTATCTGTTCTGTGATTTAACCCACATTGATACTAGCCCCTGATGAAACTTCTTACATATGCCAAGATTATGCTTATTGACAATGATTGGTAGTTCTCTGATTTTTTTATATTTTTTTGCATGTTTTTTTATGCTAGCATAAAGAGGCTGTTTTTTTATTTAAGACACTACTCGTACTTGAACTGTATCGCGGCTGGTTAGCTAGTTGCCAGTGAGTCAGACTTTGTGTAGGAGGCCAAAACCACTAACGGGAATGTCTCTGTGCCGCAGTAGTTTATTATTTATTTATTTATTAAAGTATATACAGTTCCCTGCAAAACTGTTTGTACAGTTTGCCCGCTGGTGCGAGTCTATACAATAATTAAAACAAAGGTTATTGCTAAACACTTGAGTGACACTTTGATTGGGTGGAGCTGACGCGGGCGCACTAGACGCTACATAAACGCGTCTAAAAGCTAGTTTTTTAATAGATAGGTACGAATAACCTCCCTGATTCCTAGAAAAAAGTTATAAATATGTAAATATAAAAAATAAAAGATGTTTTTTTCACCTTGTACGCGTCTTATACGGAGGCAGTAACAAAAAAAAAAAATGAGAAAGCTATTTTTACTGTTCATACTTTTTCCCTAGTTACGTCACGCAAAATGGCCTGAGCGAGTTAAAATAGTCAGTTTGTCTAGTCTTTGTAGTCGCAATATATTACTGCACCGCAAGGTATCCGTACAGGGAAAACAACCCTTTCTTCTTTTTTTAACCTTTATAAAAATCTATAACCTTATGTAGGGTTATTCCTAACAATTTCTTTTTTGAAGCTGTTTAACATTTTCATGGAATTTTATACACTATACAACCCCCGAATATTAAATTTTACCAGCAGTCGGTTGAAAGAGAACGCATATTTTTGTCGTCACCTGTACCTGTATAGAAAAAAACTGTTAAGTATTTTATAAACCTGTATACAGATACGTCAATATTATTTTTGTTTCACAGCATGTAACAAACTTGCAATTATGAACCCTACTACAAACAGGTAAGGTATATAAATAGATAAGGGTTGATGATACCTTCGATACCATTTTAATGCCGCCCAACCCTTGCGTGTTTAATTCGTTTTTGATTGAACGCCGTTAAGCTAATATTACGCTTTAATCTTACAAAGAGGAAACTTGATTAATTGCTGTAATCAATGTTTTAGCTGGAGTGTACGCAAATTGAGACAAACCTGGAAAACAACCTTATCACTCCTCATTTTCTAACAAATCGAAGTTTCGTTCTTGTCTGTTTCTTCTAAAACTTAACCAATATTTACAAAATTTAAGGAACTGAATGGTAATTGAAAACTTAAAAAATTTCAAATTTCAGCCATTTTGAAACAAGCTACCAGCTCACAGAGCTACTAGTTTCTAAAGACAAATGACTAGGGACTTCAACTGCTGGATATGGCCTCTCCCAAAGAATGCCACTATGACCGCTCTTGCGCCGGCCGTATTCAGTGAACTACTTACAGCTATCTTTACCGGGTTTAAACCTGCCTTGATTTTTTTTTATATTATTGGCGCAACATAGTGGCTCGCCTGATGAGTGCAAGCAAAAAGGGGAGCCCAAGTCGCATTGGCAACTGACAAGAAACCAACGGTGCCTTTGTCAGTTGACACTGCCATGCTGGCCCGAGAGATGCTTCTTCACTCTTCGTTTGAAGGTTGTAAGAAGGAGGAAACACATGTGTCGGCAAAGAGTTCCACTTTTTAATAGTTCGATGCCTATATAATATACGCTGCGTCTTCCGATACGTGGTTTTCTAAAAATAGGTAAAAAAAATGCTCCGCCGCGACAGTGAGGCACTGCCGTGACCAGGATTCGAACCTGGGTTACTACGGCCACAACGTAGGGTCCTAACCACTAGACGATCACGGCTGCCGGAGCTGTGGTGGACGCTGCGAAATATCTCAAGACATTCGGTCGAATGACTTTCTCTTCGATGCAGTGCTTAAAAAATTCAACAAAAACATTAAATCTGGGTCAAGTTCTCGTTACATAATTGATATGACAGAATAGTGAAATGTAGATTGATGCCAAGTTCAATAGAACTGAAGCGTCTCGATACAATGAGGGAATGGTGCCAGCTTCGTCAGCGTCCCATTTGTGAATTTCTCGTGCGGAAAAGTATTTGTCCAGTTTATTTTACTAAGTAACTAGGAACAAAGCGAGGCGTATTTTCATAATAATTATACCGTTTGACTTCGGAAGTAGGTTGGAGATGAAGTGAGTTCTCCTAAATGTACGTTTACTGGATACTATCCTAAAAACATAATCACGCTTGGCCAAAATTGTAAAGCTACCTGGAATAGTAGATCAACATTATCGTTCAACGTGGCAATACTTATTCCTGGCATGCTACCTTTGACAACAATTTGGGTGAATCTTTTGTAGAATGAATGGTACTTAATAAACATATTTGGGTCATTGTCAGATTTAGGTGCGTGTCTTTCCGGTGGACATTTGCGAAATTAAGTATTCCAGGGCCTAATTTTCTGATTAAGTAAATTAACAAGCTGCCAACAGATCTCAAATGTGTTTCTAGTCCTGATATATTTAAAAATAAAATTAGACATTTTCTTTTGCAAAACTGCTTTTATAGTATAGAAGAATTCTTTCATCGTGACATAAATTGATAATAATTAATGTATAGTTTTTATAAAATAGAATGTAGTTAGCATTATTTAAGCACATCGTTTTTATTAAAATAAGATATGATAAAAAAATATTGTCGATACTGGGAATAGTTAACATGTTAAAACTATAATAATTTAAGTGTAATTTGTATCTTAGCTGTAAGTTTTTCAAACACAATGTATATTGTTACTGAATAAATTGAATTGAATTGAATTGAATTGAATTGCCTGTGAGAATAAAGAACGTTATCTCTTCTACAACCCGATGTAATAGCAACATAACTTAACTTTTGATCACCGAAGGGATGAATTTTGTTTTTTGAACTGACAATGACCCATTCACTCATTCCATTTCCAGACACTACGCTATGAGGCAGTAGGTACATTGTACGTTCATCGCTTGCAACTTATTAAAAAAATAACCTAAAGATGGAGGAAATGGTATCCGATAACCAAATTGATTGCTGTATATCATTGGATTTATGTCTGATTAGATAGATGAGTTGATTAAAGTAGTTGAAATATACTGCCACTCTGTAAATTCAATGAGAAATATATTGCACTTACTGTACTTTAACTCATGTCAAATGCCAAGGTTGTGCCCATCCCAGTCTCTGTTGAAAACTCGGTACTCGAAGTTGTTGACTCATACATCTACCTAGGACAAGTGGTCCAATTAGGTAGGTCCAACTTCGAGAAAGAGGTCAACCGCCGAATCCAACTCGGCTGGGCAGCGTTCGGGAAACTACGCAATGTCTTTTCATCCGACATACCTCAGTGCCTCAAGACGAAAGTCTTCAACCAATGTGTGTTACCAGTGATGACTTACGGCACCGAAACGTGGTCTTTCACTATCGGCCTCATCTCAAAGCTCAAAGTCGCTCAACGAGCAATGGAGAGGGCTATGCTCGGGGTGTCTCTACGTGATCGAATCAGAAATGAGGAAATCCGTAGACGAACTAAAGTGACCGATATAGCTCACCGGATTAGCAAGTTGAAGTGGCAATGGGCAGGCCACATAGCACGCAGAGCAGATGGCCGATGGGGCCGTAAAGTGCTCGAGTGGAGACCTCGGACCAGCAAGCGCAGCGTAGGACGTCCACCTACAAGATGGACAGATGACCTTATAAAGGTCGCCGGAAGGCGCTGGATGCAGGTCGCTTCCAACCGGTATATATGGAAGTCCAAAGGGGAGGCCTATGTTCAGCAGTGGACGTCCTATGGCTGAGATGATGATGATGATGATGACTGTACTTTAGGTTCTGCACGGCAGTATACGAGTAGTTGTACCCTCATTACGCCAAAATAGCTTGAGGGATTTTGGCACTTTTTCATAAATAGGTACCTATACGATACTTCCTCGGTCATGGTAAAGATAGTAATGACAAAAAGAGGATCCCATAGACGAAGCTGCGCTGCGGCCGTTTTCTAGTTATAATTTTAGATCAACCAAATGTCGCACAATTGGCACAAAGGTCTCTCCCAAAAAAAGCATGTTCCTGCCTCGACTGAACTTCACCAAGCCCTCAGTCCGAAGGCCTGGAGACGTCCACCGCCTATTCGTTGACATTTCCCAAATCCTTTCTCAATTAATGATCGCGAGCTTTATGCACTCCAATTGTATAATTGCCAAAACTGCGTCTTAAAAAATGTCGTAACAGTCTGATTGCGACTCGTGCGCAGCGAGTAAAGTGAAAGTGGTCCAGTTGTCGAAAGTGGAGCGAAAATTCGCAGCGTCCACCACAGCTCCGGCAGCCGTGATCGTCTAGTGGTTAGGACCCTACGTTGTGGCCGTAGTAACCCAGGTTCGAATCCTGGTCACGGCAGTGATGACACTGTCACGGCGGAGCACTTTTTTTTACCTACATCAGAACTAAAGTAGTATACGCGTTTTTGAGGTTTCTTGTGTGGGTACGTACGTCACCATTTTTTTGAAAAACCACTTGATTATTGACGCTTGAAGGCTTGTCAGAAACTATTTTCCCATTTTGGATATGGTATTCATAAATGTTCCCACTTTGCACAAATTGGAAGGGAGTTCTGAAAATGATTTCAAAGAGTTTCCAGTATTATTTTCCTGTTCGCGTAAGAAAACCGCACGCTTATTGAATAGCAAAATGCGTGAATAATATTCAGACCGATATTTTCCTTCAATATTAATTTCTTCCAGGATGTTCTGCCCTGCGGTGTGTCGGTGGCTATTTTATTTTTGGTTGTACTTATTTTTATTTTGGATATTTTAGGTATTTTCCACTCAGAATCACGAGCTCTCTCGATCTAATTTGGAGAAAAAAGTGTCCCAAATTGTTTTCGTTCCAAACCGTTAGGTACCATTTCCATATAACCTACCATAGCGGTAACGGAATGGAAAAACAAAATTTATATGAATATTTTGGGACACTATTTTCTCCTAATTAGATCGAGAGAACTCATGATTCTGAGTAGAAAATACCTAAAATATCCATAATCTTTAAAAAAAGTGGGGTGTACACCAAAAAATTTAATATGATCCGACATAGAACACATCCTTACTATTTGCCAAACTTTTGTTATGATTAGTAAAGTTTGGAGGAGGAAATAGTCGAGACCAAAACCTGAATTTGTATTTTTTTTTTTTTATTATTATGCTAAAAAAATTACAAAACTGGTACACTTTATATGTTTCGCCAAACTGCAATGCAGTTTGTTGGCGAAGACCGCACTCTTTATACATTACTATAATTTATACTGCTATGATATTTATTTATTGTTATACCTACTCTTACTATTTTAAGTATTTAATACAAACAGTTTCACTACAACTACATAATCTACGTTAACTAATAGTGACAGTTATTATAACAACGAATTTACGCATTATAGGATGCCTACCCTAATTACTCAACTAACTACCTAGTATGGGAAAATGAGCAGCGGTATTTTCTGTTAAGCCCGTGAATGCCCGCTTACGTTATTACATCCCCCTCTCTATTCGAATTACCTGTCTTCAGCCATTCGGAGCTACGTCACGTCACGTAGATCCTAGTATCGTAGACGAGCTACATTCGAGTAGCTACGCATTCCCCGCTACGTTTGTAGCACATGTAACATACTTAAAGGTTGGAGCGTTCATCCAACATGTTCCTCCCAAGCAGCACAAAGCTCCATAAGCATGTATGCAGCCTTTATACAACTAATTTAAGCTTAATAAAGGCTGTATAAAGCATGTATCCGGCCTCTCTGTGCTACTTTGGCTGCATGTGAAATCATCAATCATATCGAAGTTCTTACTTATAATTTCATAACCACTCGTAGTATAGAAAGCTTATAAATGGTTTTTCTACTCCAGTACTTTTTTCTGTCATTTATATAGTTACTAACTAATATAAAGACATAAATTATGAAAGTCTGTAAAAGTCTATACTCTACTGCCCAAAAAAACACTGCTAATCGATGTTATAATGTCGCCAAAAAAGCATTACTTAATACCACAGATTACAAAATAAACAGCTGCACACACAAATTGCAATTAAAAAGACTTATTGTAGGTACTGTAGGCATTGCTGCCAACTTAAAAAATAAGTTTTATCTTCTGTGCATGGATGTATAGCATAGTGAACGTCTACCTTTAGGTATAAGTTTATATTTTTTTGACAGATGGACGTCAATAAAAAAAAGTTCATTAGAAACTATTTTTAATTTTAATTTTGTTGGTTCCGAGCGGGAACATATAATTATTTTCTTTGTTGTTTATATGCATTTTATTTAGTAAATGTCGTGTAGTAGAAAAAGTATTGTATGCAACGTTGTATAAGTAGGTCAAAAAACGCTCGTGGCATCTTTCTTACGATGTTCGCTATGCTCACATCGTATCCCATGCCACTCGCGGTTTTTGCCCCCTCCTCTACAACTGTTGCAGAAAATACTATAGCAGTACCGGAGTCAAATTGTAATAGGAATTCTATAAATGTTTTTGTTTTTTTTATGTGTTTTTGACGGTAATCGCTTTCCATCAGGCGATACGTTTGCTCGTTTGCCCCCTTTGACATAAAAAAAAAAAAAAAAAATCGCCACCAATTTTTATTTTATTTATTTTAACACTAGCTGTGTGGTATTACCCGCTTATCTCTCGGGAACACTAAATTTTTCGTGATGATAAGTAGCCTATGTGTTAATCCAGGTTGTCAGCTACCTTCATACCAAAATTTATTTAAATTGGACAAAGTAACAAACATACTCATAAATAAGTCCCAAAATTTCGCTTTTATAATATTAGTCTGATGTGTATGTATAATAAAAAGCAAATATTTACCTGATTATAATATTCAATATAATATGTACATTAGTTACATTACCTGTACTAATCTTATTAAAAACTAGCTGATTCTGTACTTCTAAATTCCAATAAGTCATCCTTGTTGCTAGTGACATCTACAATTCCAACCATATAACACTTTATTTTGTCAATCACGACGCAGACTTCTTGCGACATCTCGTAACAAAAAAACAAACGAATCGCCTCCAGCGCGAGAGTCGACCGAGTGAAAGTACCGCGTCAAAATTGACCGGTTATAGTACCTTGTCACTTTTACCATTTCTATACCTTTATAACCGCCGCCGCCTTACTTCCTTACTGTCACAAAGTACTTAAGCGACCAGCTACTTCATAAACATAATTTTATTGCGATGGATACCGCACCAGTAGCGGATGAACGAATTTGTACGACAATTAATTGAAATTGCATACCATCGTAACTTGACAAGGTTTTTGAAGTTGAAATAAGTGGATATTTTTGTTGTCTCCGCCACAGCTCCGGCAGCCGTGATCGTCTAGTGGTTAGGACCCTACGTTGTGGCCGTAGTAACCCAGGTTCGAATCCTGGTCACGGCAGTGATGTCACTATCACGGCGGAGCGTTATTTTTATTTTAATACTCTTCGGAAAGCAGTCATATTATCATCCTAGGGTCTAAGGGCCTCATCACACTTGCGATTTGCGAGCGTATTTTCTATAGGTACAAATAAGCGACGCGGCGAACACGCTGCGCGATCGCCTTCATACAAAATACGCCCGCAAATCGCAAGTGTGATAAGGCTCTAATTCGATTAACATGCACATATAACCATTTGAGCGATGTATCGGTCATACTCATATCCCATACCAGAAGATGCATCTAAACTTAAATATAACATTTTAGTCTTTAAGTATAGCGTAATAGCTTTTTAAATATCGTAACATTGTAAATTTTCATTATATTTAGTGTTTTTTAGGGTTCCGTACCCAAAGGGTAAAAAGGGACCCTATTACTGAGACTTCGCTGTCCGTCCGTCCGTCCGTCCATCCGTCCGTCCGTCCGTCCGTCCGTCTGTCACCAGGCTGTATCTCAACAACGGTGATAGCTAGACAGTTGAAATTTTCACAGATGATGTATTTCTATTGCCGCTATAACAACAAATACTAAAAATAATATAAAATAAATATTTAAGGGGGCTCCCATACAACAAATTTGTTATAGATTATATATATGTATAGGTACGGAACCCTTCATGCGCGAGTCGGGCTCGCACTTGCCCAATTTTTTTTCTATTTTACCTATCTGAACATATTATAACGTAAGCGAGTTTTTGTTCATAACGCATGTTGTATTTGCCTGTAATTGGGTAAATACTCTTATATGTTTGATACCTGCATTTGCTTTTTATGTATGTTATATACAACTACCTGTTGGAAAACCTAATAAATTAATAAAATAAATAAATCTACACGTAATTTCGGGTAGAAAGTATCCTATAACCATCTTTGGTTATCCAGCTATCCATGTACCAAAATTGGTTAAAAGTCCAGACATTCCGGCGCGCCCACGCCAAACAAAAGACGATCCTGCATCGTGCTGTTATAAAAATCCTGTAATCATGAACCCTCTCCATTGAAAGCAGATATTCGATACAAATCCAGAATTTTATAATAGTATAGATGTATCGCCGTGAAAGTTATATTAAGTACCATAGCTGATATGCCATTTGTAAGTAATAATCAACATGACTTCGTTTCGTAGACAAAGAAAAAGACAACGGGACCAACTAAAAACTATTATTTTCTCTTAAAAACTATTACGTTTTCGAGTAATCGGGAACATACAAAAGCTCCCCTGATTAACTGAGAACCTTTTTTTTTTCTGATGTCGGTTGAAAACAGTGCAGTAGCTAAAATAGACATAAAGTAGAGATACTTCGGAGAAATTTAGTCGCAAGTTTGAGTTCTGGTGGCAGTACCTATGTTATTGTCACAACAGAGTAAATTTATTTTGTTTCGAAAGAAAACTCATTAACTAATTGGATAAATGGATAAATTTAGCATTCAATTAACAAACAATTTGACAAATAATAAGCTTCTAATTAGTTTGGTAACTGAATAAGAGGCAGTTTATTAGTTTTGTTTGAATGCTATGGTGTGCTATTTTGTATAACCGAAAATATATATTCACATTCAAAACACAGTCAAATTTCACGTATAACCATATAACCATTTAATTTAAACTAACGTTAAGTACACATTCGATGCTCGTTTAGTTTGAGATTAGTTTTGTTCTACGTGGGTGGGTATCACGATTATGACATTTATATGATCTGCTATTATCTCTTTGATTAAATAGTTTACAACACTATGTTACATGACACGGTTTTTGGGGGTACGGGGCGGGTGCGGGTAGGGTTCGAATCGGTACATGGAACGGTTCCAAGTAGCACCCTGGCTAGAAAAGTACTCACTCACCAATGTGGATAAGGAGGGATTCACACTGGTGGAAAGGAAGAGCAAGGTGCGCAGGGCGCCTGGCAAGACTCTGAGTGGCACTGCCGAGCCGGTTGGTTCTGGTGTTCGGATTACACCGAGTTAGGCGCTCTATGTGTCGCGCTTGCATCACTCCGCCGTGGCTGACGATGTGGTGGAGTACGTCCGCCGCAAGACTGGCTTCTCGCTGAGGGGGCACCAGCTGCAGTCCCGCCACTACGTGCACTTCAGCTCGTTTGTGGTGCGCGTGCCGCGGCCGCTGCAGAGCACCATCGCAAGTGCAGACTTCTGGCCGAAGGGTGTTGTGTTTCGGCGGTTTCGGGGCAATCTGCCGAATCCTGCGCCAGATGAGACGACGCAACGGAGTCACGCAGTTACGTCGCCTAAATCAAACTAGATTTAAGATTTTTAAAATGTAATTTTATAGTTCACAGTGCCTTAGTTTAATACTGTAATGCTGTGTAACTAATTTTAATAAATAAATAATATAAGCTTATCCAGCCCCTATACAGCTTTAATAAGCTGAATAAGGGCTGTATACGCTCTTATGCTACGTGGGGTGGTCTACTGAGGCCTGCACCTCTAGCACAACCTTGACACGCGACTCTTTCTCGCGCGAGATATGTTATCTATCCCTTTCTGTATACATTAACGTGAGAGAGTGACGAGTGATGCTATGTCACGCGACATGAGACGCGAAACATATTTGTGCTAGACGGGCTGGTAAACAGTCAGTAATAGAGAAAGAAATGCGTCATGATTGTGTGAAACACATCTGAATGGATCAGGCCACCATACGACCGATACAGGCAATGTCATGTATTCTTCAGGCAGGCAGTAAATATGGAATCCTTGACCCTGCAAAGTTCAACCAAAAAGTGACTGGTTACAATCCTAGTAAAATAGGTAGGCCGAGACTGATTGCAGCTCCTGATGATGAATCGCGTACCGATTCGAAACATGTCGAGCGATATTAGACTTCTACGACGTGCTTACTCACGTTTTGTATGTATTTTAATTTAATATGTAATTTTCGTAGTTATTTTAATGTCTGACACTCACGGGAGCTTTCTATGTAAAATAAGGTTAAAATAAAAATAAAAATAATATCAGACAGCCTCACACAAATCGATCTAGTCCCAAATTAAGCTCAAGAAGGCTTGTGTTATGGGTACAGACGATATATATACTTATATAGATAAATATATAGAACAACCATTACCCAAGCCCAAATATTCGAGTTCATCACAAAAATATTTGCCCTGGCCGGGATTCGAGCCCGGGACCGCCGACTCAGTAGTCAAGTGCTTGCAAACGTGTCGTCGAGTTACAATCCTGTAAGCGAAAGAATCACCACAATAAGATTCAACTACAAACCGCGCACCGCTGCCGCACAAAGTCGAGGCATTTCCGTAAATGAAATAAAATTAAATAATTTATGCAGTAAGTCGGCCACAAGGGCACTTTTACAAGTCAGATTGTGAATCTACCGGTATTTCCGACCGCTGTTGTGAACTAAGCCGAAAGAAACTCAACAGTAAAATATTTTTCGTAAATAATACCACAGAATAAAGACACTTAAATAATACATAGAACAAGCAATTTCGAAAGAAATAAGCGTGTGCCATAAGTGGAAACACGACGCGTTGTACGAAATACTAACGTACGAAGCATTCCTTTGACGAAATATTTAAGATTCTGTAATACTAAACGGGCGTTTATCGCTGACGCTTTAAAGGCTGGAATCCTGACAATAATCTTAATTACATAATAATCGCACCCCCGGCCGGCGGAAAAAGACGAAAAAAACATCGAATTTCATAGAAAAATGAGCCGTGGTATCTCCATTCAAAGCTAAAACAATATTTTTTGTTGTGACACAGATGGTAGGTAAGCGACGCCGCCCATGGACCTCGCTCACTTCACTCGCTCGTCCAAATACGTAATCACTTCGTGTCATAATGGCCTATTGTTGTTTTCGAACAATCTACTATTTTTATATGTAGCATACACCACAAATTTAGAATCTACATTGTATGATCAATGCGTAGGATGCAGGTAGCGCAATACAAATCATCACGTAAGGTAAGATGAGTTCAGACTGACATTTTATTGTCTAATGAGGTAAGACCATCAGTTAGCTATTTATTGGACTGTGGCAGTCGAGAACTGGTGCGAAACTGCGGGAGAAGTGGCGTCTCGTTTCTGTTTGGGTCACTGAACCAAAAATCATTTGGACTTAGAGGGCCAAGGCCCGTAAGGCACTTGGCATTTGGGACCCCCTCCCGCATCTCGAAACGGTTTGAAATTAAATAGTAGGTAGTAGTATTTTAAGTGATAAATAAGGAGAACATAAGTATAAAGCAAGTCCTGCTATTGGGACTGGGGCCCTAGACTGGCCAGCCTTTGTGGGCTTAGGGGTAAACACGTAGTTAGTAAGTTAGTCGCAAAATTACCCGGGTACAGTCTTACCCCAACTTACCTTAGGGCATATTACCCATTACTGGATATTAAAAAAGTATTGTTTCCAACCAATATTTGCTACAGCAATTCATTTGACGTTCCAATTTCCCCAGTTACCAACAACTGCTGTAATTGGAAAGAAATCCGAGACCCCCGGGAGGAAAACATAGTAAAGGTTTCTTATGAAAGAAATGAAGAAACGGCTTTTCAATTTGACGAGTTTATTGCAGTTGGTATCGTTGAGAGTTAATAAAGAGAAGTACTGTCGGTATTAAAAGTAGCTGACCATTTGACTACCTGCATTTATGTCAAATGTTATACTATAATTGACAGCATTTCATATTTCTAACAAGAATACGCAAATAAATACACAGGCTCAATTATAACTCGTATAAACGTCGGAGGTTAAAAATAAGTATTTAACTCTTAACAAAAGTTCTTTCGTCAGTCACAACAATTTAAAAAACCGGAAAAGTGCATGTTGGACTCACACACCGAGGGTTCCGTGCAAACACTTATCCCATCTTAACTAGCTGCTTAAGTAAAGGTTGCAAGTTGTATGTATGGCGCCGTACATACAATTGAGCTACAAAGTTAACGCACTCGATCACGTTTGTTGTATGCGAGCCACACTTAAATATTTATTTTATTCTGTTTTTAGTATTTGTTTTTATAGCGGCAACATAAATACATTATCTGTGAATTCAACTGTCTAGACAGCTGTTGGCGCAGTGGTTAAGCAACTGCATACTGAGCCGACGGTCCCGGGTTCGAATCCCGGCAAGGGCAAATATTTGTGTGACGAACTCGAATATTTGTGCCTGGGTTATGGATGTTATTCGTATTTCAGTATGTATTTATCTATATATGTATTTTTATTATATTAAGAATGAGTAAATATTATTTAATTAATGTCTAAACCGTTTTGAATAATTTTCACATTTATACAGACAGACGGACAGATGGACAGGCGAACAGGCAGACAGACGGACAGTAGAGTCTTATACCCTTTGGATACGGAACCCTAAACATACACAAATTGTTGCACTCGCCATTACCGGCTTCGGTAAGAAATGCGAGAAAATACGCGCTCGAGTGTTTGAAATGGCGCGGCGAGTGGACGCCGGAGGCGCGAGGAAATTGCCGGCTGAGGGCTGGAGGGCTACATGGGCTTCGTCGGATTGATATACACAGGAATCGGAATTATATATTACAAAATAAATTGTACATTAGGTACTGGAGACGCCGGGCCGACCGTAGGGAAGCCTTGTAGTGATTATACGAAGCCGGCAAGCCCTTTTCACGGCTAAGACATGTATTGTGCTTTTCTCAAACATGTGCAAGGAAATAAACAAACACACCACTCAGAAAAATATAATTCAGCTGCTTAGCCTGTTCATGAACACAGACGCCATGTTAAAAAAAATTACTTCCCGGCCTAGGCCTTCAATTTTGTATGAAATTCCTTTACAGTTTTCTCGAGTTACTCCGCCCAAAGCGTGATACTTCGAAGCCTGTTATAATATAACGAACGTTATGACGACATTTCGTTACATGTTTCAGAAAAATACATTATATTGGACCGGCCAGCCGACTGCCAGATCCCCATTGGACGTGAACGTGAGCATGGGTCAGAATTGTTACATGTCAAAGAAAAACATCTAAAAACCGGCCAAGCGAACATGTTACACCATGCTTTAGTTCAGGCTTCCGTAGCAATTATTAGGAATAAGAGATGTTCCCACTTGTCGGATATCGGGCCCGGATTTTGATCGGGTGCCGGCGCCTCTGTTCCCAGTTCCCACTTGTCGGATATCGGGCCCGGATTTTGATCGGGTGCCTGCGCCTCTGTTCCAAGTTCCCACTTGTCGGATATCGGGCCCGGATTTTGATCGGGTGCCGGCGCCTCTGTTCCCAGTTCCCACTTGTCGTATATTGGGCCCGGATTTTGATCGGGTGCCGGCGCCTCTGTTCCCAGTTCCCACTTGTCGGATATCGGGCCCGGATTTTGATCGGGTGCCGGCGCCTCTGTTCCCAGTTCCCACTTGTCAGATATCGGGCCCGGATTTTGATCGGGTGCCGGCGCCTCTGCTCCCAGTTCCCACTTGTCGGATATCGGGCCCGGATTTTGATCGGGTGCCGGCGCCTCTGTTCCCAGTTCCCACTTGTCGGATATCGGGCCCGGATTTTGATCGGGTGCCGGTGCCTCTGTTCCCACATGTCGGATATCGGGCCCGGATTTTGATCGGGTGCCGGCGCCTCTGTTCCCAGTTCCCACTTGTCAGATATCGGGCCCGGATTTTGATCGGGTGCCGGCGCCTGTTTTCAGTTCCCACTTGTCAGATCCTGACCCGAGGATTTTAATCGAGTGCCGGTGCCTCTGTGCCCACTCTCCGGATACCAAAATTCAAAATTCAAAACTTTATTCTGCAAGTCGGCTACAAGAGCTCTTTTACATGTCAGATTATAAATTACATAAATAAAAAAACATTTACAATTTACAATAATAATATCATAGTAGTAATGCAACAGACAAATCACTGAGCATATTTTACAGAGAGATGTATTATTGTCTCCGGATTTATTAAATTACAATAAACTTAACCTATAGGTACTTTCAGAGATGTAAAGGGTCTCAGGCGTTAAGATTAAAATAAAGTAAAAATAAGTTTATCGGGCCCGGATTTTAATCGAGTGCCGGTGCCCCTGTTCCCACTCCGACAAGTGGGAAACAGCTCTAAGTATGCTGTATTTTGTACAAAAAGGTCTGGCGCAAAATATATGTTAAAAGGTGTTTGGCCGATTGAGTAGGTGATGAAATTTTGATAATCATGATAATCAATAGGTACATAAAGTAGCAATTCTAAATAATGATTGCTGCTTTGCATGTACAGCAATTTCAGTTTTGAAACCACAAACATGTCTGATGTAACAAAACTGATTTCGTTATTTTATTTCTGTATAAAATTGCGCTCACTGGGCACTGGTGTCCCGAACCTTTGGAAGCCTTGCGAATAGCCGAAACCCTTTCGAAAATTAATTAAATGTAAGGGGATGAAATAAATATTCGAGGATAGAATTCCATGTAAGTAATCAATTTAACACAAAAAAACATCAATCCTTCTGCGCATATCTCTGCATCACAGCCGGCAGTTACAGAGCTGGTGCACAATACATCCTGAGCCAAAGGCGACGTCAAAGGCAAACACTTTGACTTTGGCTAAGATTTTGACAAATAGCGCCTTGGAAAGGAATATTAGATGAGTTTTAAGAGAGAGTAATTTTCCAGTTGGTGGGCATGTTTTTCAAATCTTTGTTATGTTATTACAAAGGTAAGTGCAACAAGCTAAGTGCAGTTACTTTAGTTATACAATAGAGTCCGACCACGCTATCAGAGATGCCATGACTTCGGTCTTAGCGAGCGACGCGGCGCGCGGGCGGAAAGCATGCCATGTACACCGCGCCAACCGTCCGCGCGAACCGCCGCCCGCGCCGCTCTGGAGTCGGGGCATCTTTCCTACTTTTCTTAGTCACCGATACATTTGTTCCTGCCACATCGCGATTTGCTCGGCAAAAACCGCTAGAGCGCCACCGCGCGCCGAGGTTCATGACTTGCTTCATAAATCAGTACGTATGTCATCCTGAGTATGATTTTATTTTTGCCGCTCGACGTCCATCGCTGCCGCAAGTTTCAGTCATCAGCCCGAATCTAGCTACTGCTGGATCAGGGCCTCCTCGTGCGTTTTCCATTCGTTGCGATTCCGGGCCGTATTCACTCCCTCCCCCGAGACCTTGACTATGTCGTCTCTCCATCTACCGGGGAATCTGCCGTAGCCTACCGATTCCGGGATTCCTTGTATGGGCAATAATGGGATCCCGAGATTCCTCAAACAAAATATCCTAGGATTGAAAGCTTTTATTAAAACTTTCGTGAGACATATTTAATTATTGTATTAAGCGGTTTACACTCACGTGAAATTGTCAGGAACGGCCCGACATGTTTCGAACTCGTATGGAGCCCTTCATTGGGCCGTTCCTGACAATTTCACGTGAGTGTAAACCGCTTAATACAATAATTGAAAGCTTTTGTCTGCCGACTCTTCTTTTTCCCATTCGTGGTTGCGGCTCCAGTAACTTTGGAGACCAGCGTCGAATTTCTCGTTTTTGGAGACTACTTACATATACACCCCGTCTATCTCCATTATAGAGTAGCGACTTTCTTAGCGACGTCGACGTCAAGTAACGTCGGTTACTTGAGTTCTCTGTCTGATATCTGCGATCAATGCGACAATTAATCTCAATTTTGTAAATCATCTTAAAACGTGTAAATAAAATGAAATACTTAACTGCTAGATACAGTTTACTTCGCATTTCAGTACTTCATTTCATTCATGAGTACTTGAGTAGCTAGGTACGACACTTTTACTATTCCTTAGATTGCTACTAAAAGAGCAGCTCGCTTGCAGGTATGAAATTAAGAATATACTTTCAATGAAATGAAGCCTGAGAAAGCCAATTTGGAATTCATTTCCATTTTGCGCTGCTTCTTGTACTCAGGGGCTGTACTTCGAAGTCGTTCCAAATTGGGAATTTGTATATATTTAGAAATACCCTTATGAGACATGACATGAGTGTAAGCCTGTTTTCATGAACACCATAGACATAATTTTATAAAAAATTTCGTGAGACATATTTAATTATTGTATTGAGCGGTTTACACTCACACCGGCGGTTTATTCCCGTGGACACCATTAGTCAAGTGTGCGTAATGTCTACTGATGACAAAAGTGACGTTGGAGTGCTGGACGGACAAGTTGCGAGCTTGCCCTCGTAGTTTTAATAAAACTTAATTAGGCGTTTTTTCTGTATAAACTTAAATGAACTAAGTAGGAATTATCTTACTCTGGTCACCTAAAATTTATATTAAAATTCAATTCGACACCGTTCACTCTGCCATTGGATACTTTCTTGCTACTCTAGCGCTATTGCGGACGGCATTGAAACTTTTTTTACTGCTTAGCGCTGAACACTTTTTCGTATAATCTCCTATGAAAGACCACCCTGCTTGCCACTCCTTATCTTCTACACTCCATAGTGGCACTGCTATCATGTGATAATATGTGGTTCACTCATTTGTTTTTTTTGTTTGTAAAGCGAAAAAATGTAGACAAAAAAGAGTTTCAGATAGCTATGTCACGAGTGTCCAGAATTGTATGTGAATAAAAAGCAAAACCCTCAAATCAGTATCTCAAATAAAAATATTTACAAGAACATTATTGTTTTGTGATCAATGCGCATTAGCTATGTATGATGCTTTTTCAGGGAATAGCAAAGGAACTTAGCATCCATTAATGAAACTCCGAAAAGCAACGCCTGAATTGAATCTATCACGTTTAAATCTAAAGTACACTCCCTAGAACGCCATTTTATGATTTAGCTAACTTACTTGAATCATAATGCAGCGGGAGCAAAGTTAAGCTTAATGTAAAACAAATTGTAAAATGTATAAAGATGAAAATTAAATAGAAGGGTTTGTACCTACGTTAATTCCAAACTGCCTTTTATGGTTATTGTGGTTAACATTCCCAAGAATTAAATGATTAAAATTAATTACTTTATGAGGACGAAAAAAAACAATGCCTTCACAAATCAGATATTTGTATAAGCATTCTTCTGACTTTGTTATTTACTGTAAAAATAAAATTAGGAATTAAATACCTACTGATATTTAAACATCTTCGGTTCAAATCAAAATATGTATTCGTGTGGTACTGGGAATGCAAGATTGTATGTACCCTAATGTTTACCTACATACATATATATGTATGTATCTCCAAATATATTTTTTTCTCGATATATCTACGTATTTTTTGTATCAGTGAAGAATATGGGCCAGACACGTATTAAATACATTTTCCGGGAAAATATATTTATGCTTTTAGGAATAATTTAAGGAACATTCTCACTACGACCGATGCCACAGCCAAACCTTATTAATAATAAAAAGAAACCCTCGATCACTCTCTATCTGTCTGTTTATGGAAGAAAACCTTCCTGGTATTACAAAAAACCCTTTGAATATTACCAAATTAAGAAACGAAAAATACATAAGTATTGTAAAATTTACATATCATGTGTTTTTGCATTATGAATAAATGAGTATGAGTATAAGTATTAATTCCTCTGAAACAAAGTAAGTACATAATTAGGTATTTACATACTCATGGGTATTGTATACCATTACAGTTAATTCGAGTCTGAAATAGTTTGAAGCTGGTACTCAGTGACCGGAGAATATATAGACATCGCTCTCAGTACAAAAGTGGCTTTCAAAAACGGTCCCGATATTTGACTGACAACTATCCCCTCTACAAAGCCTCTACACGAATTTGTCCTGCCAACAGTTTTAAATATTAGCCTATACGAAGTCATCCCTCCTCTTAGAAGTAGTTGTGATTGGTTAGTTAAAGTTTTCATTGGCTAAAATAGACTTGTAAGTGTCAAAGTCCATGCGCGGCGCACGAAAAAGAGTAGTTGTCAAACCTAATATGGGTGCACTGCACTAATCGAAAGGTAACCAGTTTAGAAAAATATTACTCTAGCTATTATTTTTCTTTCATTCAATTTGGAGCATTTTAAAAATATTGCCACTTTTGTGATTTACTACTAAATGTGTAAACAACATTTTTGAAAATCACTATCGAAGGCAACTTTACTGTCGCAAAATCTCAAATCAAATTAAATTTTGATTTTATATTTAGTTTCGATTTTTTATGAAGACTAAATATATCAAAATGACTGACAAGACAATAAAGCACACATATCGTACAAATTGATACCTTTAGTGGGATAAATCTGGCATTGGTTTGATAATAATCTTAATCATCATCATTGAAATGAACGCTACAGATCCTCGAAGATACTGTAGGAAACTACTGCTGTTCTCTGCGTTCTAGAGAAACTGAATTTGTCCACTTTAATTTTTGCTCACGGTCCTTCGGAAAACTAAAAGTAAATAAATAATAAGAGATGTTTAATTATGAATATGATTAATTACTAATTAACATATACTGTAGATACCGCAGGTAACAGAATATGTGACACTGAAAGGGAAATTTTACTATTTACGTGACAATATAATGTTGTAAAAAACACAAATTTATTGAAATTAATTTACACTCGTGTTCCTTAGAGTCCAAATCGATAACTTTTAACATAAACTCATTTAAACCCATTTTGAGCACTCATCAAAATGCCCATTGATCGGACACTAAAAGCGGTATTTAAATTTTAGCAGATTATAAATTTAAATCTTAGTACGTAAAATATAAACACCTTAAAAGGTAATGCATAATACCATCCCCATACAAATGTCTTCTAAAAATATTTTATATTTTAATAATTCAAAGATTGTTAATTACACGAACCAATGGATCCCGCGTTTTTTATTATTATTGCTAGAGTGGTTTCGACACCATTTCACTGCACATGAAGGCATTTTGAATAAAATGCAGATATTTTAATTTTATACAACCTGACATGTTCTGCCATCGACAGACGCCATCGTATTAAAACTGTCAATTTGGCCTTGGTACAAATGAATCGTTCTAGGTACAAATCGCGTGGGGTCATTTTTGAGCTCTAATGAGATTTCTATGTTTATATGCGTTCACTGCTGGTACTAGATCAAATAAGATTACTGACGTTAATCTCTCGGCCTACGACTGTTCGGTTGTACAGTCGGCCGTAAATTCAGTAGTGATGTTGCAAAGTGTCACGTAATTCACAGTGTTTTGGCGCTAAGAGCGAATCTCCCGGACATTTTGACAGCGCGGTCTAACCGCAATATTATTATGGAATTAATATTATCCTAACAATATTTTCTGGGATGTCAATGATAATAAAGCGCTGTAAAACGCCCCAGCAAAGTTATGCTATAGCTACACAGATCTGTTATCTATCTAGTTATCTTTTTATAAATAATGACACAAAGGTAAATTAAGAAAGAAAAATTTAATGCGATCCACTACAATCTAAGCAGGACCTAATTTACATTTTTTGTGTCATTATTTATAAAAAAAAATGTGGTATTTCCACATAAAAAATAGAATCGAAAAAAAAAAGAATCTATAAAAATATCTAGATGTCTGTTATATATTTCGCCTGTAACTAACTTACGTCTAAAGAAAGACTTGATTTTGTTTGACTTCTTCCGCGCTCGGATCTTAAAGTCAATGAGGCTCCAAAAAAGTCAATGAGGCGCCCATTTGGGCCGTATTGAGCTGCAAAAATAACTTCAGTAACAGTTGCCGGGAAAAAGCAAATGATTCCTTTCATGGGTAAATATTTTTTCTCTTAAATTGTACGTTATTTATTTATTATTAAAGCTTTTACATAATACATTGCTCATTTTGGTTGTAGTATTTTTTACTATGAACATTTTTCCATAATACTTTGCTCGTTTCGGTTGCAAAGTTATTAAACTTGTTTAGTAAAACACGCAATGAAATTAAACGATTGACATCACTGACTCGTGGTATCTAACGAAATAACGGTCGATAATGCCAGATTTGTTTCACTGGTGTTGTACACTTGCTTTGATTCTAATCGATTTTGAAAACCAAAGATTGACAATCGGTACATTCTTGATTTTCTTCAGAATAACATACCGAAATCATATTAACTATAGGTTTCGAAGTAAACAACATGATTTGATTTAAAGTCAACTTTATTATCAAAGTGTTAGAACCTGCACCTTGAGGGCCTAGACACCTATTATTTGACGTTGACTGTACTATAAGACTATAACTGACTACGAGCACTTAACGAATCACTTAGTGGTTTCACGAAAAACAAAATATTACCTATGTAACTGGTTAAGTACTTTCCGCGTCATATCATTTAAAATAATGCTTTATCCTAATAAATATATTAATATAATATATTCGATTTATACCTATGTCTATGGGAGTAGATTATCATCTGACTAATACGTTACGAGGCTTATTAATCGATACCGCGCGGACGTAGTATTCCCATCACTACAAGATTGTAGTCATCTGGCAGTGACAGATCAAAATCGACACGCACGGTGTCCATACAACTAAAGGAACAGGAGTAATCTATTTAAATAACAGATCTGTGTATAGCTACATTACATGTTCCCGGATAAACTCGTCTCGCAGAAAACGAATAACTTTTTGTACGCCATCCATCACGCTGTCACTGCTCTTATTAGTCTTATTGACGTTAACTGAACATCAGTGTTGCCACGTGCAGACCGAATTTATTTACAAGAATAATTTAATATATATTTTTATTAAAGCAGTATCTGCTAATGTAAACCAAATGTTTACAATGAAGAGAAAAAGTGAAAGTTTGAATGTTTCAGGTAGGATTCGAACCTGCATCTCCAACGGCTTTCCGGGCCAACACGGGCGTCCTACCTATTGGATCACTGAACCTGATTCGAGAGCCATTGAATTTTGTTTTATTAATTTTTTTCGCTTCATTGTCCCTTAAGGTAAAATGTGTGATACTTCTTTTCTTCACTTTATCTGGCTGAACGACAGCAAGCCTAGCTTAAGCAAGGCGAAGTTTCTACACAGGATTATACGCTAGTTAAACCATGACATGACAACGTCAACACTGTTGATGTGGCAATGAGCGGGCCATGTAGTCCAGAGTGACGACCACGTATAGGAAAGTGCAGCGTGGGACGGCCCCCGCTAGATGGACGAATGACCGCCTAAGGGTAGCGGGAAGTCAATGGATGCGATGCGGTCTGCACGGGGTCGCATATTGTTAAATTACGTTAACACGAATGCAAATTTAATAAATATATACTAGGTCGATGCAGAGTCAGCCACCGGCTAAGCTTGCACCATAGATTGGAGCGGTTTTTTTTTTTTTTTTTTCGAAATTTTCTCTTCGTCACGACCTAGCGAAATTTAATTTGTGCATTTTAAAACAAAAATTTCTAAAATCGGTTGAGAACTCGCTGAGATCTGCGCATTGTTACAAAGTCCATTCGAGTCGATCCATGGGAGCTTCGCTCGCTTCGCTCGCTCCGCTCCAATAATAAATAAATAGTTAGTGTCCTATTTTACAATCTCGTAATTTTGAACTGTTACGGATGAGTAGAACATAACGTAGTTGCGCTGACTAAATTTTCACATGCTACGGCTGAACATATCGTGCTATAAATTTCGATGTATATCGAATGTAGAATGTAAGTTCTTAATGTAACTACGGATACGTTCAAATGAATTAACGCTTCATTATTTAGTTCATTAATTCATCCATTCAATATTTAAACAGCCACAAAATACTACTTTTTTGAAGAAGAAATCCTTTTACCGTCGTCGTGGATCTAGGTCGATTTGTGTAAGATTGTCTCGTAATATTTAAGTATATATTTTTTTAAATATTATAATCATACATGTGCTAACTCGAGGTACTGATACTAAAGTAATGTAGCGAAATATTTGATCGACAAATACATATAATCGATGTTACTGTCAACATCTAAATGTTAATATTAAAAAAAATGTGGTGTAACATTAAAAATAATGAGACATTACATGTTTCACAAATTTACCCCTGCAGCAATATATGATATAAAGCGTAAAATGTAAATAACAGAAGGATCCTGGGATTAATGAACCCTAATTAATGAACCCTAATGAGCGCTAATGAGAAAACAGTGCACCCGAGGCGCGGACACGGGCAACATTGCCGATGGTTGTTTTGCTCGAGTTTTGCTTTTAATTATAATATCAAAAAGACCTGAATTATAGTTTGCTGTTTTTTTGTTAAAAATTATCTGTTATTTATACATTGTATTTGTCTTATTCCCTTTTGTATGTAAACTTTTATTAACTAGTGTGCAATAAAGTATTGATGTTATTTGTTTTTAAGATTTGATAACAGTATTCAAAATATTAGCTGCTAGTTACATAAATCGGAGGACCGACAAACCTAGTAACCAAAGTAAGTTATGTAAAGTTAGCATAATTTTGGTTACTACTAAGCACAATTTGGCAATTTCCCAAGTAGTTACCAATTTTTTTAAACAATAAAGGAAACAAAACAAAAACAATTTATAAATAACGGTAAACAACAGGCGGTCTTATCGCTAAAAAGCGATCTCTTCCAGACAACCTTTGAAACGTGTGCGTTTGGCGCAAAATTAATTCGTATAAATTTGACTGACGACTGAGAGGTGAGGTACCCTCACAGTCTATCTTTGGAAACACGGGAATGCCTACTTGCCACTTCCATTAGTATCTTTCTTCCATGGTAGAGGCGGACACAGGTACAGTCAGTAGCTGAAGAGAATAACACAATGATAGCTAAGCAGCACACAAGGACTCCATTATCAAGAGAATAAGAGTACATTTATTTCTTTGTACATTTCTTATTCTCTTGATAAAGGAGTCCGTGTGCATATTATTTTGAGCACCTGGTGAGCGTAGCAACTTCTGCTGCTGACTATACTCAGTTGGTCAACCAGCGCCTACAAAAACACTCGCCGCAATAATACAACAAGCGCATTTGCATCTTCACTTTCCTAAGGGCCAATACCAGCCAGTCCTTGGGCCATCATCTGGACTGCAACCCTGCAGCAATATGACAGTTCTATGGACACCCCGCCACTATGGGCATCTCTTGCTCAGTTACGCCAGCTGCGAACTTAGGATTAAGGTAGGACACAATACAATAGGCCAGCTAATACTAATGTCCTCGTGACGTGTAGTTGCTTCGCTGTTATGTAAAAATATACGCCATGCAAAACGGTACTCGGCTCAAATCAGATAGGTACTCTTTTTGAATTGTTAATAATGATCCATTGGTATGAAGTTTCTATGAAGATACTGGCTTGTGACGTCATACAAAATCAGCAGTCAAAGAACGTCTTTTTTTTAGTTAAAAATAGCTCTTATTATTTCAAAAGTCAGTGATAGTTTAATGGATTTCATATATTTTATAATGTGTGTGGTTTCAAAGATATAATTTATAGTCAAATACCGTATTTTCCTTGAAAGATATAGCTAAGCTAGTTTAACTTCGGCTTATCCATCCATGGAGACATTCAAGTCGTTGTTAAATTCGTGTAGAAGGAAAATACCTCTCGTTAATTGTTTTATGTCTTACAATACCCAATAAATATAAACTAAATAAAAAGTAACTAATAATTAAAACTGTAAGAACAACAAGAAGAATCGATCTCCAAAGGCGGGATATTTAATTTAGCCGTTTTGTACTACACTGAAAGTCAAAAGGATATATTTCATTAGGGATAACGTGGCAGTTATGTTCTTTTGGGTTTAAGCATAACTGTGTAGGAGCAGAACAACTAACAAGCCCGGGGTGAAGACTCCTGTGCCATTCAATTTCAAAGAATAACTCGACTCAAGCAAACCTTTATAATTTTGTTATAATAAAAGTCACCGGTCGACGCGGGAGGATTGCTAGAGGAAAAGAATAATTTTGCTGTGACATACAACTGTAATACTAATAAAAAATGCAGTAAACTTAACTTACAGTACTCGCCTGCATAATAATCAAATAACATTTTATAATGAATAATAACTAAGGGCGGAGAGGTTTACTGGAATAAAGCGAACCCAAGTAACCCCTTACGTTTCCATATACAACCCTGAGCCGCAACTCTCGCGACTCCACTCTGGCAAGACAGAGGCGGAGGCCTTGATGACCCATCACCCCCCTCCAGATTCCCCCAGAAGCACTCAGGTACGTTGGGCCTCTGGCTACTGCCTTTATTACTGTATGTCGCACCCGCTCACGGGGCAAAAGTGTCCCGGACCTTTGGGAGGCATGCGCGGAGCCGAAGCCAACGCGTAGAGGCCCTTTCGACAATTTAATGGGATGTAAGGTGTACATCGAGCGGATGCTGTTCCTATCCGTGTCATGGGACGCACACAGAGACAGCGCCTGCTTGGAGCAAGAACTAAATATTGGATATATGGAATTATTATGGAACTTATGATGGATATATGGAATTATTAATGTTATTATTAAACTAATTTT